>CM053588.1:219203052-219214227 GCA_028646515.1 Pseudochirops corinnae | reverse complement strand
ATATATATATATATATATATATATATATATATATTATCCCAAGCAAAATATGTTAATGAAAGAGAATGTGTATGAATATTTTTGTTTGGAGTATAAAATTATCTCATTATGGTACTGAATTCCCTCTTCTTCCCAATTTCCTATACTACTTCCCTCTGTTTGGTGGGTGGTCCCTCACACTCACTTTGGATAATTAGCCTTCTCATGTTAGATTACCTTCGTCTACTCGGTATGTATTTTGTATATACCCAGTTCTTTACTTATTTCTCCCTCGAGGGTAGGAAATATTCTTTTCTTTTCTTTTTTTCTTGTTTTGTTTTTGTTTTTGTTCTTTGCCTTTCTTTATATCCCTATTGTTCAGAACAGTTCCTAAAAAAAAAAGGAACCACTTAATAAATGCTTTTGTCTGAATGACTGACTGAATGATTAAATGAATTATTCATTTTAGTTTTATTTTACATGCTTATGTAAAATTCTATATGCATTTATGGAATACATTAAAATTTTATTCCAAAATGAAATATTATATGCACTCAGAGCATATAAATTCTGAGAAGCACTTTTCTCCTCTTAAAAATGTATCTAATTACTTGGGTCTCTATATGAAAAATAAGGAAAATTCAGAATCATACATCAGAAAATTTTGAGTGATAAGCATGAAATTACTTATCTTTGTAAGTTAAGCTCTATATGCATCAGCTTATCACCTGTGGGCAAGAAATACTTGCATAGCATAATAGTGATTGTGTGAAACCACTTCTCTACCATATGTATCTCCCTGAAGCAATAACATCTAAAGGTAAACTATGTGGTTGAATTTTAAAGTCACAACCTTTCCTTTTTTGAAAGCCCTAAACTTGTCCTCAGATTTTTCAATTACTTTTAATAAAGGTACTATTTAAGGGGTATAGAAGGCTTAATATTACAAATCAGGACAAGACTAACAATATGTTTCATATGCAGTTGTGGAATTAAAAGGACATTGAATCAACAGGATTGAAATTCAAGAAAATCTGCTCAGTTTTTTAGGAGAGGGCTTGTTTTAGAGATGCGAGGTAAGGCCTAGAAAGGAAGAATTTGATATTTTGTTTTATTACTCCACTTCCCAGGTAAATGGAATTTCAGGTAAATGGAACCTATACATGTAGTATCCATTATCTTATCCTTCAAATCAAGAAAGTCAGTAAGAAAATTAGCATAAATTTCCACACACATATATCTATATACATATATATAATTAAAATTAAAATAAATATATAATATAAAATAAATAATTAAATAAACAAATAAATAAAATGTTTTCATATTTATTGCTTCATGAGTGCTAATATATTTCATAAACTTTGGCATGTTTTCATTAGTCAATATCGTATGTCAATTAACATGATATTGAATGGAAGAATGATTGAAAAAAAAACTTTTATCCTTTTTATGTAGGAATCATACAAATACAAGAGCAAGACAGTCCCTGATTTTAAGGAGACTGTATTCTAGTAGGGTGGCAACAAATTATATGTAAAAGGAAAGTGATGACCAGGAGGACCAGGTAGCATTAAAAGTATTTAGTAGTCAGTAGATTGGCATTCCCTAGACAATGGTAGCAATAATTTAATTATATTTCCCCAACGAAAATATATGTGGGTTCATGAAGAGAGGTATTAAGGAGAGAGAAAGCAAAGACACAAGCAGAGAGTCAACTATTTCCAGGCCATGGTTTCCAGAGGTATGTTCAGAGGTAAAGCAGCAATTGGACAGAAAAATTCCAGGATAAAATGGTGTCTCTAGGTCCCTAGTAGATTTATATCTCACCAGAGGGTATAGTCAGGCCACACAGAGAAAAAAATAGAGATGTTAAAGTTCATTTAGAGATTTCTTTGACCAGTATGCTAGCAATGTCTATGATTCCATATATACACTACACTGGTCTAAATATAGGCTGTACTGTCAATTGGGGAATGGCTGAACAAATTGTGGTATATGAATGTAATGGAGTACCATTGTGCTATAAGAAATGAGGAGCAGATGGATTTCATATTGACCTGGAGAGGCTTATACAAACTGACGCTGAGTGAGAAGAGCAGAACAAGGAGAAGTTTGTACACAGTTACAGACACAAAGGATATGTGATGACCAACTTTGATAGACTGGACTCTTCTCAGTAATGGAGGGTTACAAGACAACTCCAAAAGACTCATGATGGAGAGAGATGTCTAAATTCAGAGAAAGAACTAGAAAGAACAGAGTTTGAATGCAGATTGAAGCAAACTACCTGCCCTAATTTTTTTTCTTGTTTGGTTTTATTTCCTCTTTCCCTTTGTTCATTCCATCCATTACAATCCTTCTTTATAGTCTGACTAATGTCTAATGTGAAAGTATTTGCAGATCCTATACTGGATTGCATGCCACCATGGGGGCGGGGGGGGGGGGGGGAGAAGAAGGAGTGGGAGAAAATTTGAAACTCAAAGGATTGCGGAACTGAATCTTGAATACTAAAAATAAGCAAATTAATAAAGACAAAAAAAATAAATATAGGCTGAATACTTTCTCCAAATATGGCTAGTTACAGGAGTCTATAAACACAAGGTACAAGCCTACAAAGGTGGATAGACTTTTGTTATGAGTATGATGATGTTAATTAGTGGGTCTATTTTCTGAGAACTAGTCTAACTACATTTGGAGTAGCTCATCAACAGAAAGTTGGAAAGCAGATAATAAATGCTTCCAACAACAAGAATCCATGAATAATCCATGAAATTATCTAGAAAGTATGTAAGAGTTGAAGAGAGTGCCTATACCAACTGTTGAAATATAGCAAATTTTTAATTAAAAGAAATATTTTAAAAACTTTCATAATTAGCCAATTCAAGTGAACAGACATTTGTCAAGTACCTCCTATAGTTCAGGCAGTGGTCTGCATTTTGGGAGAGAAAAAAATTAAAGTGTCCTGGACCTCAAGGAGCTTACATTCTACTAAAATGATACAACATATTCCCAGAAAATAGAATGTAAATTATATAATATAGATAAGATGAATAATAGGGAGCCTCAAGGGGGAAAGCTTTAACAGTAGGTAGTGGGATCAGGTTTAAGAAAGATTCTGTATAAGAGGTATCACTTCAGGTGAGACTTGAAGAGCTTCTAAGATAAAAAAAAGGTAATGTGTAGAACATTCTAATAATAGAAGACAACTTATATGAACATGAAGATAAAAAATCTAGTGTAACATGTAAAAATCAGCATGTAGACCAATTCGATTAGATAACAAAATGTAGTGTAACAAGTTTGGAAAGGTAAACTGGAGTCAAATATGAAGGACATCACTTGTCAAAGAGTTTGTATTTTAATAGCAGGATATAAAATAAATCCACAAAAATCATTAGCATTCCTATAAATCACAGACAAAACCCTGCAAGAAAGATAGTGAGAAATTCCCCATTTTAAATAATTATAGACAATATACAATACCTGGAAGTACTACGTCTCTTTACCCTAGAGACAATAGGGAGCACAGTGAAGATTCCTGAGAATATTGACATTGTCAAGACTTAAGGAATGTCAATTTGGCATGAATATAATTTCACATGATGGAAATATCAGAGACATTGGAATAGAAACCAATTATGATGCTCTTGCAATTGACCACACAAGAAGAAATAATCCATATTTGTGTAGAGAGGAGATAGATAAGTGAGATACTATGAAGGTAGAATCATAGGAAAATATAACAGTGGTTTGAATACAGTTAGTAAAGGAATGAGAAGAGTCAAGAATGTGCCCAGGTTATAGTTATGTATTATTAGAAGTTGGTGGTGACTTTGAAAGAGATTAGAAAGTTAAGAAAAGCAGTAGGGATTAGATAACTATTTAAGGTACATTAGGTCCATCCAATACAAATTCCAATAAGAAGGTAATAATTTGGGACTAGGGGTCAGGAAAGAACTCTGCATTTGTAGATTTGGGAGTCACTTTCATAAAGATTATAGTTGAACCATGTGGCTTTGTAAGATTTATCCAGAGAAAGAATAAAGAAAGAAGAAAATAAGGGCTAGGATGGAACTTTGGTGTATATACCTATAACTATGTGTGTTAGATGATGACTCAGCAAAAGCAGTTAAAAAGGAACATTCAGAAAGGTAAGAAATGAACCAAAAGAAAGCAGGATAACAAAAACCTAGGATGGAGAAAGTAACAAAAGCTATTTTATAGTGATTTTATGTAATTGTGGTTTGGTGCATAATGATATGTATTCTTTTCAAATTTTCAAAGAAATCTCATATTTATGCATGTGGCCTAAACTTGGACCAATATAGTAGATAATGTGATAAGAATTGTTTGATAATAATTATATATTTATACTTACTCACATGTAATATGTTCATATATACATATACTATATGTCACCTGAGTAGTTGTTTATATTTCATAACAATTCCCACCTACCTAAAAATGTCTCTGTAGCTTTCTTACCCTCTTCCACTAATCTAGATTAATTTCTCAGATGTACTAGTTGTCACCAATAGTATACTGACCTGAGGAAATAATCAACAGGTAACTTTCATTTGGGAGCATGGTAGCATGAAGCCTTGTATGGCTAGTATGTTGCATGACTTCAGTAATTTCCCCAATATCATATATTTCTATAATAGGGGCAATCAAGGATAGCAAAAAGGATTTTGAACTAGAATTCAAAATCTGGACTCTAGTACTTAGTGCCCTTAATGTTCACCAACCATAAAAATCTGAGAAAGTCACCTCAATTCTCCTCTATAAAATGAAGGACTGGGAAAAAAAATGCTTGATAAAGATCCTTTCAGTGCTAAATATGAGTCAATTATTTTATATTCTTAAACAATTACTTAAAAAAAATACCTATAGTGGTGGTCAGAACACTATAGGACAATGTTATCAAGTCTAAATAGAAGTAGATCCCTTTAGACTGTATATTGACTTTAAAAATCACTAATTAACATTTCTATAGGGTATTCTGTTTTTATTTCACTAAACCTTTCCCAATTACATTTTAATCTGGTTCCCACTGCCCTGGGGAAATTTGTAGGCAATTACAGACTATTCAGTGAGTTTGACACCTCGGCTATAAGCAAAACTAGGCTCTTAGAAAGATTCACATTGACTTTTTACATTTCTGTATACTCAAATAATCTTCCCATCAACCTTTCTAGTTACATTGCTTGACTTCATGCCTTTGCTCCAACCAAACTAGACTGTTAACTCTTCCTCAGTCTCATGCCATACTCTCCCACATCTTAGTATTTTTCTAGGTCTAGGCTGACAGCCATGTCTAGAATGTACTGTTTCCTTCTATCTGCATTTTGAAGTCATCTTCCTTCTAAGATTAAGGTAAAACTCTTCCACTCTACCTTTCTTAACTCACTAAGGCAAAAGAGACTCCTCCTTACCCAAATGCTCCTTTATCTGGATTGTTGCATTCTTCCTCTTACATTCTATCCAGAATTTCACCTATTTGTAAACACAGCATATTCCACCTATTAGATAATTATCTGTTTTATGGAAAAGATCTCATTTTTATATTTGTATCCTAATCACCTCACACACAGTAGATGTGTAATAAATATATACTGTTTCCTAAAACAGTCATGCCTTTTTCCCTGCTCCTGACATTGTTCTAAACAACATATGTGATAGTTGTCTAACACTTTTGTGATGATATATTAAATAGGAAGTGGCTATTATTAAAGCAATTTCCTTAAAGAAAAAGAGTTAAGTAAATCAGAGTGGGTCAAGAAGGCACCTAGTTTAGGAAAGAGGTATAGAATTTGGATTTTGAGGACTAGAACTCAGATCATAAGTCTTCTGTTTACAAGAGAGGGGGAAAGGGAAGGAACACATATTTACTGAGTGCCTAGCACTAAATGCTTTACAAATATTATCTCATTTAATCTGCACAACAGTCCTGTGGATAGGTTATTATTACTATTATTACTATTATTACTCCCATTTTACAGTTGAGGAAATTAAGACAAAGTGAAGTTAAGTGAATCCTCCAGGGTCACATGTCTAGGAAGAGTCTGAGATGAATCAAACTCATGTTTTCTTGACTTTAAGTATAGTGTTCTATCCACTGCACCACCTAGCTATTATGGAGATCTTTACTTAATCCCTCAACTTTGATTTCCTTAGCTGTAAAGGAGAGAAATGTATTGGATAATCTACGAGTTTCCTTCCACTATAAATCCCCGCTTCTTAAAGGTATATCATAGTATTTTAGACTTCCTATAGTTATAGTTAATCTATTGGAAAAAGGATTATAAAATAACAATAATAAGGTTTGTGGTAATAAAGATTATTTAGGGGATAATCATTGGACTAGAAGTCTATTACCCTAACTCTAAAATTCTGTCATTTTTGGATCTATGAACTAACAAGTGATTCTTAGTAAAAATCAATTAATTCTGTTTCTATTCATTTCAAATTGTTGTAATTTGGAAATGGGATTAGTTGAAAACATTATGTAAGAAATGGCATTTGCATTAAAGCTTAACAATAAAAGCAACATTAGAAGAGAAAGGTTTAGTCTACTTAAGAGAACAAACTGATATTGAGCGCCTAAGACATATATAAATATAATAATAATAACCACAATAATAACAGCTAGAATCTATATAGCACTTTATGATTTGCAAAGCACTTTACAAAATTATCTTGTTTCATCCTCACAAGCCTAGGAGGCAGATGCTATTGTTTTGTGGGGTTTGCTCCCATTTTATAGTTGAGGAAACTGAAACCAACAGGGACTTACCTAGGATCACATCTTGTATCTTGAGTTTGAATTTGAACTCAGATCTTCCTGACTCCAGCTCCAGTGTTCTATCCACTGTACTACCTAGTGCCAAACGTGTGTGTACATTATATACACCTACTCATATGCGTGTATGTATATACACACATATGAATATACATACAAAGGCATACGTATACCAACACACATACACAATTTAGTAATAATTATGTTGATATATTTACAGAATTTTAGAACTTTGTGATAAGATAAAAGTATAGAGAATGTGTCCAAGGTCCTGTAACTTGAGGCAGAGGTAGGAGGATGAAGCATCCTGACTTCTTGGTCAGTGTTCTTTCAACTTAATCTTATTTCTGCTATGGTAGCACTAAAGTTGTTCAAGGTCTTCTACTTGATTGGTCTTAACGGTCTATTTTTTTATATTGTATACAAGAAGCAAACTATATTTGTATCAAAAAATTTTGGTCAAGACTTTTTACTGGTTCATATGGACCATCCCTCAATTTGTCTGAATTAGTGAGGTTGTCCTATATTTCATGTACTATTACATATCAACGCCAAGGGAACATGAGATGATTGAACGTTTATTTTTTTTTAAAGTTTCATTGTTGCTGTATACAAAAGCTTTCATAGCACCAGTGCTGTAATTACAGTTATTTCGCAATTAAATTAAATTCAATGCAATCATAATAATTAGGTGTTATTGCCTAGATTTGTTATTTGCAATTGGAGTCAGGTATTAATATTATGAACAATTTTAACTACACACTTGAGCACACTTGTTCTGATGTAATATCTTTATAAAATAAAGACAAAACATTAATCCCATTTCCCTGCAAAGTAGTTTCAATTTCATTTCCTAATGGTTACTTCAATCAAATCAGTTAAATTAAGATTTTAATTTTGATTTATTTGGACTAGGTCTTTCTATTTTATCCAGTTTGGAAATTCAGGAGCCACTCATGAATCCAATCTCACTGTTGATCAGCATAGAGGTTTTGACTTTTTAAGTTTCTGACATGGGCCAGATCGGCCTTCTCTAGGCATCCCAGTGGCCCTCTGCCCTTGGAGACTGCCTGTGTTGGTAATGGAATTAGTGCAGGCATCTTATTTAGCTCCATTACAGCTTAGAACTCCTAAGTTCAAGAGGTTTACCATTAGCCTCAGTAATCCCCGCAGAGCGGGGT
Organism: Pseudochirops corinnae; assembly: GCA_028646515.1. NCBI lineage: Eukaryota > Metazoa > Chordata > Mammalia > Diprotodontia > Pseudocheiridae > Pseudochirops > Pseudochirops corinnae. Next base: position 219,206,262 of record CM053588.1, on the reverse strand, counting down.
ATAGAGTGTATCACCATGTCTGGCATGAACTAAGATTATTAATAATAATAATGTTATATAAAAATAGGTAATTTCTTTATTATTATTATTATGGTAGTTATCACTTATAAAGCACTCTGCATTTGCTATCTCATTTGATCCTCAAAACGCCTCTGTAATATGGATGTTATTGTTATCTCCATTTACAGATTAAGAAAGTAAGGTTAAGAGAGAGGCTAATAACTTGCCCAGGGGCCATACAACTAGTAATTATCTGAGGAAGGATTCAAAATCATGTTCCTGATCTCACATATATTCTATTCACTGAACCACCTAGATGCCTAGATTTTGTGAGCTATTTTAGGTGACTTTTTAGCTTGAAACTAACTTTTAGTAAGCTGATTTCTGTTTAGAATATTTTATAAAATTCTCATTACTAAATTTTAAGAAAAAAAATTGTAATGAGCACAAGTCCAGAGAAGGGTAACTAGAGATCAAGAAATGACATATCCAAAGAAATCCAAGGAAAAACTTTAAAAAATTGAGATTCTTAAGTCAGTCAACTAACATTTATTATGTGTATTTTATGTACCCATCATCATGCTAATTGCTAGGGATAGAAAGAAAAGAAACAGTTCTTACCCTTAGGGAACTCACAGTCTATTTAATGGGGGAAAACATTTTAATAATCTCGAACAAACATATAGAGCAGCGGTTCTCAACCTGTGGGTTATGTTCAACTTGTAACAATGAAAATACATCTAGCATATCAGATATTTACATTACGATTCATAACAGTAGCAAAATTACATTTATGAAGTAGCAATGAAAATAATTTTATGGTTGGGGGTCACCACAACATGAGGAACTGTATTAAAGAGTTGTAGCATTAGGAAGGTTGAGAATCACTGATATAGAGGATAAATTGGAAATAACCATGGAGGGAAGGCATGAACATTAAAGATTAGAAAAGGCTTCTTATAGAAGGTGAGACTTTACCTGAAACTTGAAAGAAACCTTGGAAGTGAGGAGGTGGAGATGAAGAATGAGGGAATTCCAGGAATGGGGGGTAGGGAGTCAATCACTGAGAACACTCATCAGGGAGTCAAGAAGGAAGAGTGAAAAGTTGGCAACTTTGCCTCAGCTGCCCCTACACCCCTTCCCCAACAACCTAGAAAAGGTGTCAAAAACAAATTCTGAGCTGGAAAGTCACAAACAGTCAGAGTGAATCATTTTTCCAACTGAGAGCAGCTCAGCAAAATAGAAAAGTGTGCAAAAATTGAGGTGGGGGCTGGTCAAGAGTGCAGAGGAGAAGCAAAGGTAGCACCAGGCTATGGTGGCTGCCATAGCAGTAGAAAGAGCATTCCAGCACCCAAAGATGATAAAGGGACTGAGGACCTGGGCAGAAGGAGAAACCAGGGGACCCATGTGATAGCAAAGGGGGCAGGAATGGATACCACTTATCAGCTTTGTCACCTGTTACCCAGTTCCAAGGTAGGGCAAAATTGTTATGAGGGTGGAAGGGCTTTATCTGTTTATGGAGCAGAGTGAAAACCAGGAGGGCAGTGAACATATTTTTCATTGGATCATAGCATGCTACAAAGATCAAAAACTTAAAAGCTCCCAGTCTAAGTTGTTAATGGGGCAGAAAGACATAAAAGACTCAATCAGTCATCTCCCCCAGAGATGAAAAAATAAAGTCCAAAGTCAAGAATTACGGTGGGAAAATTAGAAAAGATGGATAAACAGACATAGATAGATAGATAGATAGATAGATAGATAGATAGATAGATAGATAGATAGATAGATAGATAGATGGACGGATGGATGGTGAGAGAGACAGAGAGAGAGAGAGAGAGAGAATTTGGCCATAAAAAAGTTCTATAACAAGAAAACTCAAGACATAAACTGAGAAAAAGACATGACTTGAAAAAATCTAGATGCAAAGACTTTATGGAATAAATATGGACTAGACACAGTCCTTTGAGAATTACTTAAAGAGCTAAAGAAAGAAACAAAAAAGAGCAAAATTTAAAAAAAATAAGAAGAGAACAGGAAATATTGGGGAAAGAAATGAGATCTATGTTAAAAAGTATGAAAAGAGAATTAATAGATACATAAAAGTACAAAAAAATTAAAGAAAATAATCTTAAAGATGGGGAGAAAATTTGTAACTAAAAATCTCAAGGAAATGAATGATGTAAACAAGAAAATAATTAAACAAAAAAAAAAGAAAATAACCTTAAAAGAACTGACTAAATGGCAAAAGTTATAAAATTTCAATGATGAAAATAATTCCTTAAAAATTATAATTGTTCAAATGGAAACTAATCACTCAATGAAATTTTAAGAAAATAATAAACAAAGTCAAAAGACTGAAAAATAGAAGGAAATGTAAAATAATGTGGAGGGAAAAACAACTGACCTGAAACAATAGATTAAAAAGGTAGAAAGCAGTCTGGAAAAAGCTGGCAAAGACATATATCTTACATCATATACCAAGATAATTTCAAAATGGGTAAACAATGTAGACTTAAAAGGTGGCATAATTAGCAAACTCAAGAAGCATGGAAGAAATTACCTGTCAGATCTATGAATAAGGGAAGAGTTTATGACCAAACAAGAAACAGGGAGGATCACATGAAGTAAAAAGTATAATTTTGATTACATAAAATTAAATTAGTAGAAAAGCAGGAAACTCGGGAAAAATATTGATGTAATTTCTCTGATAAAAGTCTCATTTGTCATACTGATCACAGTAAATAAGAATTTCACAAATGATTATTTTAAGTATATTGCTGTTAATATGTAAATTATTCTGGTTTTGCTCACTTCACTTTGTATTAGTTCACACAAATCTTCTCAGTTTTTCTGAAACCCTTCACCAATGCTTATAATACAAAAGTATTCCATCACATTCTATGGGTTTATATATAGGTTAATTCAGTCAAATTTATAAAAATGAATCATTCCCTAATTGTAAAAGGTTGGTCTATGTGAACAGGCAGTTTTCATAAGAATAAATCAAAGTTATGAATTGTCATGTAAAAATGCTCTAAATTACTCATAATTAAAGAAATACAAATTGAAGCAAATTTGAGGTACCACCTCATACTCATCAGATTGGCTAATGTGACAGGAAAGGAAAACGAAAAATTCTGGAGAGAATGTAAAAAAAAACTTGGGACGTTAATACACTGTTGGTGATAGTTGAAGGGAATAAAAAAAAAC
>CM053588.1:219184729-219202552 GCA_028646515.1 Pseudochirops corinnae | reverse complement strand
GAGGATGACTGATCTCAAGAACTAGGAAGAATAACCAGGGTCAGAAAGGATACGAGTAATTGGAAAATCTTATCATCAAGCTATTGATAGGGATCCAGCAGGTCAGACAGAGAAGGATGAAGGGTATGGAATTTCAAGGAAACAAATGGTGAAAGTACAGAAACAAGAAAAAAAATAGAAGTAAGCAAATATTCATATTGGGAAGGATATGCAGGATCAAATTATATAAAGATGCCATGAAGAAACTGAGCATATTTAACATAGAGAGGAAAAGTAGTGCATGGGATAAAATGCTGGAATTGAAATGAAAAACACATGAAAATGAATCTGGACACAGACACCTGTTATCTGTGTGATCCTGGACTTTGCATGCCTTAAAGCACTATATAAATGCTAGATATTATCATAATAATAATCACAATTTTCATTGTTTCCATCAACAAGAATTTTATTATATTTTAAGATATGTCATTTTATATATTAATTATATTATATAATATTGTATTAGTTATGTTATATTTTATTATTTTATATTGTGTTTATTTTATATTATGTTATATTAAGTCATTTATCATATCATGTGATATTTAATATATTACATTTTGCATATAACATATAATTATAATTAAAAGATGCAAAGACAAAAGGAAAATATTCCCTGTCATTGGGAAACTTATAGTCTATCTACTGAGATCATGTATACATATATAGGTATGCACAAGATAGATGTAAAATGATTTGGATAGAGTGGGAAGGGCATTAGGAGTTGTGGGGACTGAGAAAGGTATCTCAAAGAAGGTATTCCTTGAGCTAAATCTTAAAGGATACAACTGATTCTAAGCGGCAATGATCAGGGAAAGGTATAATGGTCATGGGGGACAGACAAGTGCCAAGGCAAAGAGAGAAGACACAGAATGCAATGTGTGATGAATGGTAAAGCCTGTTTGTTGCAAATATGGGCAGTGTGAATACAAGGCAAGGCAAAACAATAAACATTTCCTAAGTACTTATTACGTGCTAGGCACTATGCTAAGCATTGGGTTACAGTGCCTGGCATATGCAGAATAATGACATTTATATTTGGGAGGAAATACAAGCAATAATAACAAAAAGACAGCCCTTGTCCTTTAGGAGCTTTAATTCTAATGGGGGGAAGCAGTACCCAAATGCTAGCTGAAAAGCAGAGGGAGGGGGCAGAGGTGAAATGAAGATGATTTTACATGGACAGGATTATTTAAATCCAAGTCAGAAGTGGGATACAGTCTGACCAGCCTGGCCCACTTCAAAAATTGGAGGCCCCAAGAAGAAGTCACTAATGTTAAAGAACATTGCAGGCTAAGACTATAGTGGAAGGTTCAATGTTTCAGGGTGATAAAGTCTCACAAAGGGGAGATCTGGGATGAGACAGCCAGTGATACAAAGTTTAGAATTCCAGAAAGTCAGGAATAGAGCCACAAAGTTAATGAAGGCTGGCTAGCCTGGACTTTTCCCCAAAAAATGGGAGCCCCAGAAGGAACTCAACAATGAGACAACATAACTGGCTTTTTTTTCTGTCTCTAGAGCAGTAGTTCTCAACCTGTGGGTCGCAACCCCTTTGGGGGGTTGAACGACCCTTTCACAGGGTCACCTAAGACCATCAGAAAACACATATTTCTGATGGTATTGGGAACCAAGACACTGCTCCTCTATCTGTCTCCAGGCAGGTCCACCCACATGCAGATACACCCACATATGAGTATTAAAGGGTGGCAGCATTAGGAAGGTTGAGAACCACTGCTCTAGAGGGATATATCAGGCTCAGAAGGCCATAAAGGTAATTGGATGTTCCAAGGCAAGTAGGTTTCAAATGCTGAGGCAACATCCAGGATATGAAAGAAGCTGAGGCATGGATTTGAAGAAGGGTAATAATGTGAAATAATAGGAAAGTTGCAATGATAAATTGAGAGGCAGGTTACAAAAGACTTTAAATAGCAAAAAAGGAATTTATGTGTTATCCTTGAGGTAACAGGATGAGAAAGGCAGTGATATGGTCATAACTGGGCATTAGGAAAATCTTTCTAGCAGCTATGTGAAGGATGAATTGAATGGTGAAAGATTTGAACAGAAAGTCCAATTAGAAAGCTTTTGTAATAGTCCAGGTGAGATGAATTGTGGGTCTGAGCTATGGTAGTTATTGCGTGGGTGGAGAAAAGAAAACTGTTTTAAGAGATATTAGAGATAGAGAAATGAGATTTCAGGATTCACTGGATATGTGAGGTGGGTCAGGAATGCAGGATGATATTGAGGCCCCAAATTTGTATAAACTAGAAAGATGGTAAGGACCTTTAAAAGAAATAATTTGATATAATCAAAGACTAAGACCTGTAGCAACCTTAGAAGCCATCTAGTCTATTTCCCTCATTGTGTAGATAAAGAAACTGTAGTCTAGAGAGGTAAATTGACTTGTCCAAGTTCGCAAAGGGACTCAGTGGCACAGCTGGGATTTAAACATAACTCCTGCTCCAATGCCAGCACTTTTCCTAGTGTAATAAATGGAAGTTTTGAAGAGGGCTGTATGTAGAGGATGGGAACCAGAGGCAGATAACAAGTTCTCTTTGAGACATTTCTGATATTGAGATATCTGTAGTCAGAGAGGGGGTAAAAGATCATCTCATGCTTTAAAAGAGTAAGGAATACAAGATGCTTCCTTTTCAAGTATTTGATAGAAGATGTGGGGAAATTGTTTCAGTTCTGGTCAGAAACTCTGAGGTTCTGCCCTTCCCAGACTGATTCTTTTGGGAAGTCAAACTAGGCCACCCTTTGCCTCAGTTTTTACCTAGCCTTTAATCACTGAATAGCTGTTGGCTCAGACAGACTGAGACCTGGGAAAGATCTTAGCTTAAAAAGGCCAGAGTCTCCCAGAGCATCTTGGGCTATCTCCAGTAGAGCTGACCTATGTCCAATGACTCTGGAGGAAATAGAGAAACTGGTGATTTTACACAGCCCTGCCTCACAAGTCCGATTCACTTGCAAGTCAAGACATCACCCTCCTTATATCATTGGTCCTCTCAGAGAACAAAGAATGAACAATAACAAGAAGATAGGGAAGTCAAGATTCTCTGGTAGTTTAGAACAAAGGAAAATGTGTAGTGGGACTATTCAAAATGATCAAACTACAACAAATCACAGTGGCAAAGCAATTCAGTCACATTGAGCATAGGCATTCTCATTTATTTGAGAGGACATATGGTAATGTTGAAAAAGTACTGGTTTGAAAGCCAGAAGTTAGAAGTTTTAATCCCAAATCACTGGATGGTCTTGGACAAGTTGCATCACCTGTTTCTTTTTTCTCTACAATTAGAGAAAAGGATTAAATTATCTCCAATATAGCTTTAGTTTGAGTAGTCTGTGGGTCCTATACTATCACAAAAGGATGAATAAAAGAAATATAGGTGGATAATTTAAGAGGTCACTTTTGTTCTTTTATGCTACAGAGCGTCAATGTAAGCACTAAAATGTAATTCCTTATATTTAAAACTAGGATGTAAATGATGAAAACACTCAAATGTTATCTTATCTAATATTCAGGGTTAGATATAACTCCACCGAACTGACAGAGAAATAGAAGGTCCAAATACATAAGCAAATGGCCTGAGAACATAAGCACATAGGAATAGAAAAAGCAATCCCAAACAATTTTCCATGCCATTAATGCTCTAGCAATTAGACCTTGAAATCTCTATCTCTGAGCACTCAAAGAATAAAAGTGGTCAAAGGGATGACTGGGAAAAAGCATAATTGTTATTTTCCACTAACTTAATTTCCTTCTTGCATGCCATCTACTCTGACAAAACTCAGTGGCATCCTTAGAACCATAGGTATGCTGTGGTGTCAAGCAAATCATGGGGGTTTCCAAAAGCATCAGAAGCGGCTTGATAGAAAAAGATGGAGCATAAAAATAAGTGTATGGAAAATTATCCATCTGCACAGACCTGAAGTAAGAACCACATTGAGTTTTATGGGCACTGATGTGACTATTTAATGTGATTTCCAACAAACCTTTCATGAAACCCATGACTGCCCTGACTGTTCCTTTTCAGAATTCTTCTCCAAAAGCAATGAAACTGGGCACAGAAAAATAATGGGTTATTTCAAGCAAGCTGAAAAGGTCACACACAGGCCGCCAGACATGGTGTGCCGACCTGTAGTCAAACAGTCAATTACATGTCAGTCACAACACATTGAGAAATCTTCTAGTTGGATGGAATCAAGACTAGCATGTCATATGCTGATAGAAAAGGTTTATGGATCCCTTTAAACCAAACCCAAGTTTCATCAAAAAAAAGAAAAACAAAAAAAACTAGTGAAATAACATTTCTCAATTTGAACTTTGGAAAACTTTTTCTTTTATGGATTTATCTGAAAGAAACAGATTTATCTCCGTTGAATTTAATTATTTATTTATTAATTGACTTTATAATTTCCTCTTTATATCTAACAGTCTAGTCTGAATTTATGGTTTTCTGCTTAGCTGCTATAATATTCTCTCTCTTCCTATTAATTACCTCTCTGACTACACAAATAGTACAGAAGTCGTCTGCATTGCATCCTGGAAAGGATAGTGGTGACAATGATAAAACTCTAATTTTCATAATCAATTGCCTAAATGAAGGACAACTATTTGATGAGATAAGCTAAATAGTAACTTGAAATTCAGGAGCAGTAAGCTTAACTCAATATAATCCTTCACTTGTGCAACTTCAGACAGGTCACTTAGCTGTTATTATCTTTCCCCAAATTTAATTAATTCAATAAGCATTTACTGTGTGCAAGTCATTGTGCTAGGTGCTGGGGATATAAAGGCAAAACAAAACAATTATAAGAAATAGAGTTGGGCACAAGTCCGGGTACAGCAGTCTCACATCTAACTCAGAACTTTCACAGCCTGACCAGCATCCATGGTTTGAGTTCAGATATCCCCCAAAATGGTGTCTACTGTCAAAAGTCAGCTGATTTTGAATGTCCTAAAAAAAGACCAAGTTCCCCATGATAAGACCACTGTTGTTGGGGTTGGTGCAGTTGGCATGACATGTGCCATCAGGATCTTAACAAAGGATTTGTTTGAAGAATTTGGCCTAGTTGATGTAATAGAAGACAAACCAAAGTGAGAGATGATGGATCTCCAAGATGGCAGCCTTTTCGTCAAAATGCCAGATTGTTTGTGGCAAAGACTACAGTGTGACTGAAAACTCAAAACTGGTTGTTGTTACAGCTGGGGCATGTCCCAGGAGGGAGAAAGTTGTTTTAATTTGCTCCAGCATAATGTGAATATCTTTAAATTCATCATTCCCAATATTGTTAAATACAGCCCAAATTGCAAGCTGCTTATTGTTTCCAATCCAGTGAATATTTTGACATATGTGGCCTAGAAGCTAAGTGGCTTTCCTAAAAGCCATGATAATGGAAGCGTTTGCAATTTGGATTCTGCCCATTTCTGTTACCTAATAGGGCAGAGACTTGGTATTCATTCTTCAAGTTGCCATGGATGGGTCCTTGGGACTCATGGAGACTCCAGTGTTCCTTTGTGTAGTGGTGTGAATGTTGCCAGTGTACCCGAAGAATCTTTATCCTGTTTTGGGAAGTGAGGCTGATTCAGAGGATTGGAAAGATGTCCATAAACAAGTGGTTGAAAGTGCTTATGAGGTGATCAACCTTGGGCCATTGGCTTGTCTGTGGCAGATCTGAAAGAAAGCATTATGAAGAATCTTAGAAGAGTGCATCCAATTCCCATCATGATTAAGGACCCATATAGCATTAATGAGGATGTCTTCCTTAATGTCCCATGTGTTTTAGGGCAGAATGGCATTTCAGAAGCAGGAAACGTAAACCTGAATCCTGAGAAGGAGAACTGGGTAGAAAGCCAAAGTATTTGGTTTGGGGGGTTCAGTTTCTAAGCAGGTGTCTTTGAAATTGCGGCTTTGGCTTCTGGCTTTGAAGGCTGCTTGGGGACCATCCTTTGTCCTGTGAATACATTTTGATAAGAGTCAACTGACTTTCCCCATGACTTCCTGGGGCCTCGATAACAAAGCCTTATCTTCCAGAGTATGACAGACTATTATACTGATAATAAAATTCCAGGATATGATTAGGATAGGAGTATTTGAATCTTTGTCTTTTGGATCTTTAAAAACATTGTTTTAATCATCATTAAATCAGAGTTACTCCCTACGAACTACCTGCCTGGGTAGTTTGTCTTCGCTCACACTTGGGGCTGGTACCCAAGAGGCATGCGACAGAACTGTTTAAAGAAGAGTACAGATAATCTTTGGGGAATCCATAAGGAGCTGAAATTTTAAAGCCTTTTAATGTGCTGCCATCAAGAGAACCTGACAGTGGTTAAGGGGTTATATATAATGCACTTTTCAAATAGGTCAGATCTTTCCTCTGATTAGTGATTGATCACCAGAAATGTAAAACTTGTGAATACACTCTAGTCTTTTCCTAAAGTTAGAAATGGGGAATAGAACAGTGTGACTACTATTTGTTAAACCCTCTTGTTATTTGCATATGATGCTGGATATCACTTGTACAAGTCTCAGTTGTTGATGTCAAGCAGAGCCAGTGACCCACAGATATATAAACCATCTGCCTTGTATGTAAGTGTCACAGGTTCTCGTAGATCCAGAAAACAACATTCCTGGATACAAAACACCATACAGTAGTAATTCTTTATTGATGCATTGATTACCTTTGTGTTCCCTTCCATTAGGGCTCTACAGCATGTACCCATGCATCACCTGTCCAGAAGACCTGATTTTGTATTTGTGTGTGTGTGTACGCACCCACATTCATAAATGTATGTATATATGTATAGAAACGTGTGTATGTATGTATATATACAGTTATAAATGTTCATATTATATAAAAAGATCTGTATATGTATACTTACACAACCAATTAATTCTTCAAGTGTCATACTAACCCTAAATATTGAATAAACAACAAACAACTGATACAAAAATAGAGTTGGAAGGAACCTCCTTCTTGAGGTGAGTGATATGATCAGATCTTTGTTTTACTTCCTCACGTATTAATATAGGTCATTTAAAATAATTAAAATAAGTTCAGAATGCACATTGTGAATTGAATTGCTCATCTCAAATAATCTAATGAAATGTCAGCATCTAAAACAAAATTTAAAAAGGGGAAACTGATTTCTCCCTACTCTTAAGGAATAGAATAGAATTTATACATACACATACACATATGTGTATATGCACATATATATATATATGTATACACATAGAGTTTTATGTATTTGCCTAGTAATGAGACATCAATTAATCAAACAATTATGTGTTCAAATAAGTTCTTACTTTGGGAAGCACCAAACCAGAAATGTTAATGGGGAACATTCTTAGGAATGTGCTCCATGAAAATTAAATCTATAAAATTTGCCAGAATGACATACAGGAAAAAAAAGAAAAGACATGATATTAGCATCACTACCCCCATAATAGTTTAAAACTCTTTTCTTCTCAAGTCTCTACTGTTTTCATTCTATGTCTCACCTGGAATCATGACTCTAAGGTCTCCATGGCTCAAATTCCAAGGTTTAGTGGAGATTAACATTGTTCTTGAAAGTGAGGACAAGTAAAACAGAACAGAAAAAGAAATACCACAAGCCACAGGGCCTAAAATTAAGTTCATGGTGCCTGCACTGAAAATGAACTGTATGTATTCTTCACCCTATAGATGCAGCAGAACAAGACTACGACTCCCAGTCTGGCTGTTTTGAAGACCATAGTCTGTTTCAGTTACACAGCCAAAGGAGGATGTTCTCATCTACACTGTAAGGAATACCATGAAGCTAGGTCCCTTCACACTAGGTGATCTGGTTATGCTCCAAATTACCTCCTGCACTAACACAAAGAAATATTTATTTCAAAAGTACAACAAACACAAACATACAAATATTTCCCCCAAACAACTTGGGGACATAATCCCCATATACCACTTCATTCTCTTGGGGGAAGTGTTTGGGAGGAAGGATTAAGTTCACTGTTTAACTCGCTTCCTACATAGCATTAGTTCCACCAACTTCAAGTCCTAAATTCCCCTATAATAGCATTCTTGCACCTTGTTTCCTCAGATAGATTTTTTTTTTTTGCTAAATTGACTGCAACGTATGGCCTGCATTCTTTGGTTCCAAGATCTCCCAGGTCAGGGACTCCATTCCCTGTACCTAGAATTGAAAAGGATAAATGAAACAGGCCCAAACTTCAGCCTGTCTCCTGAAGCCACATGACCCTAGGGGAGGAGGAACTGAATTGTCTCTTTTTTTACTGCTTAGTGTCAACTCCTATAAGTGAATGAATCCTTCCCCATGGATAATCTCTAAAAAGAGATTGTTCTTAGTCACATAGATTGAAAGACAGAAAGTGTTGGCTAAAATGCTGCTATCAACCATATGGTAGGATAACATTCTCCACGATGCACCAGTGCAGATACTAAGTATCTTCCAAATGGATAACATCAATTTAGGTGGTCTGTGGATGTGCCACCACACATTACACATAGATGTATGTATATATCCTTGAAATAAAGAGACAACATGGCATAAAGGTTAGAGCTGACCTTGAAGCCAGAAGATCATGGTTCCAGTACCACCTCTGATTTATACTGGCTATGTGATCCTCAATAAGTCACGTAGTTTCTCAATGCACTAGACAAGTCTCTAAGATTTTAAGTCATTGAGAAGATGCTCACCTGAGGGGGTACCCTATACCAGTGAAATCACATATTCGATCTTATCCATATCTTTGAAATATTTTACTATACTTAATTCATGAAGTATTTCTATTTCTTTTTCTTTTTCCAGATCTGTGATTTAATTGTAATAGAGATTCCTAGAAAGGAAACTCTATCTTTACTCATGCAGACATACAACTGTTCTGTAACTTTTACTCTTAGAGAATTCCTAGGGCACTAATGTTAAATGATTTGCCCAAGATCTCACAAATATCAGAGATGGGCCTGAAAGTCAGGTGTTTCTAACCCCAGGTTCAGATCTTTATCCACTATGACATATTGTCTTTCCAAGTATACAATATCTAGATAACTCCCTCAATATGCCACACCAATACCTCATAATGGCAGGAAGGTTGAAAATGATTATGTATGTGGAGCATAAGCTCTGATGGATCCTACTTTGAGAAGAAACTATGAAATTGGGTGTGAAAACCCTTACATCTTTACTTTTATTAAACACTAGCTAAAATTTAGCATATTTTTCAATTATTTAAACATCATTCTGAGAACAATTCCATAGGCTTCACCAAACTACAAAAGTGAATTCTTGCTTTAAGCATTAGTACAGGTCACATGCCTGTCACTTGCTGACAAACCAGACTAAGTTCATAAGGATTAGCCTAAGTTTGACAAACAATTGATGAATTTGCTAAACCACAATCAGCTACATCACCTAAATTGTAAAGGGGCTACAATCTGTGCTGCAGGAGGGAGTGCTTACATTAATGATCTCGTGGATCTCAGAAGTTTTAAAGTATGTAGCTATGCACACCTAGATCACAACTTAGTTTATATAAAGGATGTTAAAATTAATTTTAAAATGAAATTAAAATATTAAAGTTCAAAACTCTATAAAAGAAAATGAGATTGATCATGAAAACAATACAGCACATCTCTTAACATTTCTTCTAATGTTGCTCATAAAGATGTGGTATTGTCTAGATTTCATTTACGTTGGCAAATGCCACTAAATTTGCCACATTTGCAGATAACCCTTTCAACTTGGCAGGGGTGTTTGGCTGAACAGCTGAATGTTGAGCACAACTGACACACCTCCAATCTGTCTAGAACTCTAGTACAGCCAGATCACTTCCACACTGTAGTTTCTAAAGGTTGTTTTGCTCAAACCATCAGGTGCTTTAAAATAGGATCATTAATGTTTTGTGAACTAAAGTAAATATTGGTTTCTCTTTCCTCCTCCAAATCTTTTCTACTTTAGTCGTATCAAAATACTACAAATCAGTTCTAACATTTTAACTCTAACTGGCTGGCTAGTCAATAACAACCATCCCTTGGTTGTTTTGATTGACTGGGTACTGTTGTTGTTTTTAATGGCCAGTCAACACAGGCAAAAAGGTCAGAGAAATGGAGTGGAACATAGACTAAAGTGTCTCCAGGTAAGTTTTTGGGCTAGCCAGGTTTTATTTCTGAAGATTATCAGGAAACAGGAAGGCACAAAATCTTCCTGAGCACATAGCAATGCATTTATAGATATGTGGTCTAAAGAAGTTCTGCAAGTACATGCAATAAAACCTTTAACAATTATAATGTTAAAATTCTAAATAGTTAATGTTGTTTGGAGTTCAATACTTCAATAGGTGTTCACCTTGAACCTTCTGACAGCCATGTCATCTGTGATACCATGGCAAGATGCATTGTTTTACTCTGTCAGGCTATATTGAAAATGACTTTCATGGTTGGCATAGCTTTTAAAAATAAAATATTCCTGTCTAAGGTATATTTTGCAGGCTATTTGAGCTAAATCATATGATTTGATTTTGTTTAACTTTTGACCGAATATGTGAAATTTCTTGCAGTGACTGATTCTCGTCTCAGGTTTGTGCATTTACATGAATATTTTCATTGAAAAATCAAGTTTCCACCAGCTTCTCTGAATAACTAGTATTGCTCAACAATGTTTTTTTCTTGTTCATCCTTTCAAATATTTCTTTTCTATAGAGTCTGATATTGAAAACACTGAACTTAGGAAAGCAGAAAATAGTATTAAATTGTATCTACCACGTAAAGTTGATTATTCTTCTTTTGGATCCTTTTATTATCACTTAAAGAAACTAGCAATAATTACTGGGATTTGGTAACTGGCTAGGTACCTTGGTTATTGGTATTTTACCTCATTTCTGGTCAGATGATTAAGAAATAAGTTAACAATGGATATCTATTCATATTCTGAGAAGTTGGCACCAATACAATTTCTAACACAATTCCTGGTCACTCTATTAATCTTTGCTAACCCTTTCTTTGAGCCTCAGAGTATACCCTGGTAATTTAGGGATACTTTAAAAATTACTAACATTGGCATACTTTACTTCACTAATGGGATCAAAGATTTAGAATTAGATATTATCTAGTATAATCTCATTATGGGTAAGGACCTTTTTTTTTTTTTTTCCTTTGTAATAACCAACCCCACATTCATAAAGAGCTTTAGGGCTTATATCACACAGAATGTGGCACTAAGTAGGCACTTAATATTAATTGAAGTTGAGTTGAGTCTCAAAGTGGTTATCTACCCAAAGTCATACAAGTAAGTAGTAGCAGAACTGAGATTTGAACCCAGGCTCTAACTCTAAACTCGTTTTTTGTTTTTTTTTTTTTTACTATGCCATATTACCTTCCCCCTGTTCCCCCCTCCCCCCAAAAAATGTGAATTTGTCCCTTGCTTCCTTTGGAAAGAAGCTTTGTTTATAAAACTTAGCTTATTGGTTTTTTTTAAATAAGTCAGGCTTGTTTTTATGGAAATTCTTCTGTATCTGAAGTTTAAATCATGTATATCTTTGACATAGCATAGGCACTTATATTTGCAGCCATAAACTACTAGCTATTTCACTTTCCTTTTGCATTATATCAGGTTGTCTAAAGAACCTCAAATAATTTTACTGCAGCACTTTGGATAGTGTCGTTATGAGACTGACATTCTAATTCTACAAAAAACAAAACCCCCAAAATTTTGAGAATCTTAAAATAAATAAAAGGTCAGGAAAATTATTTCCTTGTCCTTGGCCCACTGAAATGTACTAAATCAAAAGAGTTCAAATTTTCACCTGGTCATTATTTTTTGGACCAGCTTATCTGACTCCTACAGACATACCATTGTCCCTCTAGTTTTTTTCAACTTTATTATCTTTGCATGCTTTGTTTTATCAATGCTATACTGCCCTTCAATTTCTCAAATGCTTCATTTCCTGCTGTGATGATAGACCTCTTAATTAGCCAGTTAAGACTGAATTTTACTTTGAGGATTAATCAGCTGCCAGTGATGTGGTATGAAAGTCAGATGACTAAAATGCTAAGAAACAACATTTTAAAAAATCTCCAGAACTTCAGAAATGCAGTGTTGTTGCTGTGGCATTCATTGATTATTTCTTTGACCTTTTATGTCTCATAAGGAGAAAGGTTAGCAAGTTTCTTTTGTCCATCCCAAAAAAGTTACAGGTTCAGGGTCTGGTCACACTGATGTGAAATGATTAGCTGGAATAACGTATGGCCTTTTTGCAAATGAGGTTTGGTCAAATCATAAACAAAGAAAATCACATCAAATTTTCATAAATTTAACCAACAAAAATGATGCATTATTTTTTGATCAATGAATTGTATTGGTTAATGATATCTACTTCTCCAAGGGGGCTTCCACATTACCAGCTAGAACCTTGAAAAAGGTTTTGCACATGATGAGAATTTAATGAATGCATATTAAACTGATTTTAATCAACCCTTCTCTTTTGATATCCACAACAACTCTATGAGACAGGTGAGAGAATATTATTAGGTATATTTCATTCTATTTCATTAGGCAACAAAGATGCAAAGAATTTAAATGCACTTTTTTCATAGTCCCACAGAAGGTAAGTAGTCTTTCTAAATAGGATAATGAAAAGAAAACCAGATTGGAAATGAGGTGATCTGACTCTCATTTTGAATTCCAAATTTTTAATGGAAAAAAAAAAATTGAGATTTTTGACAAATAACTCTCTGAGGTTTAATTCCCTTGTCTATAAAATGAGAAAGTTATAATAAATGGATTTCCAATTAAGAAAAAAAGATCCTTCTATTGGTGTCAGAAGAGGCAAATCACACTCCTTTGATTCTGTTGTTTCCATCATACCACAAAACAAGTATAGAATTTTCCCATTTTTTTGAAATTAGGAATCAGTGAATGTTAGAGTTGGATGGGTTTTTAGGTATTCCTTATTTTGACTGTTTCATTTCACAGATGTGCAAACAAAGGTCTAGAGAAGTTGGTTTGGGTAGGAACCTAAAGGAATTTAATGATACCTCTGGAATTAAAACCAGATGTTCTGGTCACACTGCTCTTTCAATTATGCCACACTGCATGTGTAGTCAATACAAAGAGGACTGTAAGACTTAAATTGGGTGATCCACCAGAGTATGAGGGAAGGTCAAAATATAGTAACCTTTGAAATTGAAGGTAAGAAAAAATCATCAGGAATGAAGAAGATTAAGCAGTCATAGCAATAATCACTTTGAGAGAGGGTTTGTAAATCTATCACTGATGAGATCAGACCATTTCACAACCCCTAGGCTCTTGGAATTTACAGTTTTATTGCTAAGGATCTGTTTGATTGAAAGAGTCTGGATAGTAAATAGTGAGGGGATAGTCAAATGGAATAGTGACTAGTGGTCAGCCTTTTCAAATCCTACCACTGACACTTAGTAGCTGAGTATGCAATAACAAGCCATTTAACCTCTAAGTGTTCCAGACAGCTCTCTAAGGCTATAAATTACAGACAAGTTGCTGATCTGCATTCATAGAGGAGGCTTCCATTTCAGTAGTTCTCTCCACCAATGAATTTATAGGTCCATATATCCCCTTCAATTCATTAACCAACTCAGTTTAATAAATAGGATGAAAAGTTTTTATAAAATGCATATTATCATTTTAAAATACATATGGAGATGGTATCATGATTAATAAAATTCAAATTTAAGAGTTCATTCTTAATAGGTTTTTGATTCTACATTTTCTTAGTTAACTGATAAAAAAATACAATTACTATTTCATGGCTATCTATGAACATTTTTGACATTTGAAGGAATAATGCTGAAAAAAGTTAGAAACTATAGGTCTAGAATAGTGGTTCTCAACCTTCCTAATGCCTCGACCCTTTAATACTCATATGCAGGCGAATCTGTCTAGAGATGGGTAGAGGAGCAGTGTCTCGGTTCCTAAGACCATCAGAAATATGTGTTTTCCAATGGTCTTAGGCGACCCCTGTGACTCCTGTGAAAGGGTTGTTCGACTCCAACCGGGGTCATGACCCACAGGTTGAGAACCACTGGTCTAGAATATCACCAAAATCTCAGAAAAGAAAAAAAAACGCAATTATGTTCAGGTATTATGTACTAAATACATTGTACTTTTACTAAGTCCAGGGTAATGTCATAAAAGAAAGTCTATTTGGAGTAAAGAAAAAAAAGAGCAATGAGTAATCATCTGTCAGTCTATCTCTAGCACTCCCTAGGGGAAAGACTTCCCTTACTGAGCAATGTAAGTATTCTAGTCTACCTGGTACAGGTCCCCTGTCCTTCCTAATTCCCTAGTCCCTTGATTAGGGGGCACAGGACATCTAGATCTAATAAATTTCTGTTCTGCTCTTCATCTACACTCTCCTTGAGCCAGTTTCAAATTGAGCTAATTATTGATGAAGAATTCTCAGTGCTAAATCTCCAGACATTTAGACTCTGTCCAAATGACTCTGTTGTACCTAGTAGCATAGTAAATATTATAAGGCAATCTATTTTTGTTTGGTGTCTTTAAGTAAGAGGCATTAAAGAAGAAAAGACTTGTTCAGATAATTCCTCTAAGGCAGAGGGAAATATCAGAAATGATAGCTTTGTGGCACTATCACCCAAAATCATCCAATTGCCATGAATCTGGCTCTACAGGCATGAATCTACAGGCATAAAGCAACCTTCTAATCTAAATTTTCTTTCCCAAACAGATTTTTCTACCCAAAAGAGAATGCAATGTTAGATAACATGGGTATTCTGGTCCAGTTGGCAGTTGTATTTCTCAATATAAATTAATAAACTGACATGTTTCATCAATCATTTCACAGATTCACATATGCTTAGAATTAGAAGGCATGTCACTGGCCATCTAGCACAATCTATACTTGGAAAAGGTATACAGCCTCCACTATACCTCATAGTTGATCATATATAATTGAAGACCTTCAATGAAAGGGGAAACTCTCACAGCCTCGGAAAGCTAATTCATCAGATGGCAGAGTAAAGGCAGGGAGCAGGGAGACTCAAGAAAGCTCTCCCCCGAAGCCCTCCAAATACCCTTAAAATGACTTTAAACAAATTCTAAAGCAGCAGAACCCATAAAAATGTGGAGTAAAACAAATTTGCAGCCTAAGATAACTTGGGAAATCAACAGGAAAGATTTATTGTACCATGGTGAGAGAGGAGCACAGTCCAGAGCAAGCTGTGCCGGGATAGAATGGGCCCCAGCAAAACTGGAACAAACTTTGAGGTGAATGAATCATTGGCAGCAGTGGTGGTTTCCAGACTTCTCAGTCCACAGATACCAAAGACAACTTGGACGGTCAGCAGGAAAAGTCTTTCACACCTGGGTGAGAGTGGAGGAAAGTCCAGCACAGGACACACCTGCATAGTGCTTACCACAACAAACTAGAAGCAGTCCTTGAGAGTGACTGACTCAGCAGCAGCAGCAGCAGTTGCTTCCAGAGTTCTGAGCCCATAGATGGTAAGAGGGCTGAACAACTGGTCAGAAGAGATTACTGAACTCTTTTTGCTAGCACTCAAGCAGGACCCTGTTGCTTTGCCCATACACAGATCTCATTCCTGGGTGGCAGTCCCAGGGTGAAGAGTAGCACTAGCAGAGCAGAGTCAGAGGCAGCTGAAGAGAGGTGTCAGAGTAGAAAAATAATACTTGTGCTCACTCACAGACCAGAGAACAGGCCAGAAGAAAAGCAAACGCCTCTCTTTAGATCATGTGACCAAGGAAGAACTGAAAACTTACAGGTCTCTAGAATATCTCTGAAAGCAGTTAAGGAAAACCCCCGAAGCTGGGAACAGTGTACTCTCTACCCTGGAAGCAGAGCTCTACTTTCACAAAGAGTTAAAATCAAGTAATAGGCTAGGAAAATGAGCAAACAATGGAAAAACTCTGACTGTTGAAAGTTACTGTCGTGACAAAGAAAATCAAAACACACACTCAGAAGATAACAAAGTAAGCTCCTAAACCCAAAGCCTCTGACAAAAATATTCATTGGCGTCATGTCTTGGAAGAGCTCAAAAATGATTTTGAAAATCAAGTAAGAGTGGTAGGGCAAAAATTGGGAAGAGAAATGAAAGTGATACAATAAAATTATGAAAAACATGCTTGGTAAAGGAGATCCCCCCAAGTACTGATGAAAATAACACCTTAAAAACAGAGTAGGCCACATTGTAAAGGAGGTCCAAAGAAACACTGAGGAGAAGAATGCCTTTTAAAATCAGAATTGGCCAAATGGAAAAGAAGGTCCAAAAGCTTACTGAAGAAAATAATTCCTTAAAAATTAGAATGGAGTCAATGGAAACTAATGACTTTATGATGAATCAAGAAACAATAAAACAAAACCAAAAAAATGAAAAAAAGAAAGGCTTTTTGAAATATCTCACTGGAAAAACAACCAACCTGGAAAATAGATCCAAGAGAGATAATTTAAAAATTATTGGACTACCTGATAGCCATGATAAGAAAAAAAAAGAGCCTAGACTTTATCTTATAAAGGGAAAATGCCCTGATGTACTAGAACTAGAGGATAAAATAAAATTGAAAGAATCTACTGATCACCTCCTGAAAGAGACCCCAAAATGAAAACTCCCAGAAATATTACAGCCAAATTCCAGAGGTCCCAGGTCAAGAAGTAAATATTGCAAGCAGCCAGAAAGAAACAATTCACATATTGTACAGGCACAGTTAGGATAATGCAACATCTAATAGCTTCTATATTACATTGCCTAGAATTTGTCCTTTTAAATAGCATGAATTTGCCTCTTTACAACTTACATTCATGGATCTATTTAATCTTCTAGAGTGAAGTACAGAAAACCTAATATCTCTTCCATATGACAGTCCTCTAAATAATCTAATTCAACAATCATGTCCTCTCTGAGCCTCCTCTTTTACAGTCTATCTCATCTTCCTTAGTCTTCATTTGAAATGAACTTGAAGCCCTCCATCACAGAATGCCCTAGTTCCCCCATTCTGAACGTGTTCCAGCTTTTAAATGTCCTTCCCAAATTATGGTATCAAATTATGGAGGTATCTAGGTTGCTCAATACATAGAGTATTGGTATTGAACTCAAGAAGGCTTAGGTTCAAATTTAGCCTCAGGATCTTACTAGTTATATCATTCTGGGCAAGTCACTTGACTTCTGTTTGTCTAAATCCTCTGGGGAAGGAAATAGCAAACTCTTCCAGTATTTTTGTTAAGAAAACCCAGTGGATGATATTGGCATATGTTCCACAGGGTCACAAAGGGTTGAACACAAATGAACAACAACAAACTCAATGAAATACTTCTTAATCCATGCTATAAACAATGTCAGTCAATAATAATTTATTAATGCAGCTATATGGTAGGCACTAATATGTGAAGACCAAAATGAAATAGTTTCTCTCCACAAGGAGCTTATAGTTTATTACAGCAATATACAAAATAATTTGGGTACAAGGTGATGAGTATCTGGGAGGATAGGCAAATGTCTCATGTAGGAGGTGGTTTTTGATTGATCTCTGCAATGAACTAGGAATTCCAAAGGGGTAGAGGGTAGAAGGGAATACATTTAAAATTTAGTGGTTGTTTATGCAAAGGCACAAAGATGAAACACAGAATGTCATATAAGGCAGTTTGGTTAGACACAAGAATGTGTGGAGGAGAAATATATATATATATATATATATATATATGGTCTAGAAAGGTGAGTTGGAATTAGATTGTGAAGAGCTTAAAACATCAAAGAAGTTTGTGTTTGGTC
>CM053588.1:219159806-219184229 GCA_028646515.1 Pseudochirops corinnae | reverse complement strand
ATTTTTTAAACATGTATTTACCTCTTTATTTGATTGCAAGTTCTTTGGCAAGGGTTCACAATGCATTTATCTTTGTATTCCTAGCAACTGTCACACTTACCCCCTTTGATTTCATTGACATAGGGAATTCCTACTGAGGAAATTCCATTTACTAGTTCAGTTCAGTACCTCCTTTGTCACTTAGTGACTTGGTGAGTTTCCTGGGACACTTAAGAAATTCAGTGACTTACCTAGAGTTACATAGCCAGTGTAAGTCAAAAGCACAACTTAATCACCCATTTTTCTAACTTTACACATAAGCTTTTTCTCAACCTACCATGTTGCCCTCTGCCTTATATATAGTAGGTGCATAATAATTTGTTGAACTGTACTGCATTTATATATAAAAAACAATGATATTAAAAAATGGTTTCTTACCTAAGTAATTTCCAATCATTACCCTCTCCTTCGAAACAAAATGAATCTAAATTTATGGTATTTTAATGATTGCTATTTAAATTTTTAAGTGTACCAAGGTCCAAGGAGTATAATGATTTTTCAAAATAGAAGTATAATTTAAATGAAAATTAAAATTAAATTTTCTAATTAAATCCAAAATAGAGTCCAGGAAGAAAATGCAATAAAGCCTTGATTAACTGGAGCCCAATTAACCAAATCTTCAATTAATCAGAATGCTTTTCCTGTCCTCAATTTAAAGGACAAAGAGGCAAATCACAAGACAAAAAGAGTAAAAAAAAAAAAAAAAGGAAGAAAGAAACTTCTTAATGGAATCTACAGGAGGTACTCTACCTACTAAATACTTTAGATTCCTAAATGATGTTGAGATGTTGATCCTAAGGTATTCTAAGAACCTCAGTCATTACATAATGCTGTAATTATATGCGGTATACTCCATAAGGCAGGAGAGTAGACTAACATATTCTAAATGATTTGCAACTAAAAGGGTCAAAAAATTCCATTCTAGGCAAAGAATCAGTGGTTTATTAAGGGAGAAAAGTGATTAGATTGTGCAACATCCTTCTTGAATTTCTAATATTATGTCAGGTGGTAATGATGTTTCCTGTAATGTTGGAAGCCCACTTCACAGCACTCAGGAGCAGGTGGAAGAATGTGCAAGGAGTAGTAGATTGGATAAGAAGTAGGAGGGACAAGTGGGAGGTGGGCTTGCAGAAATAAGAGGAAGGAGTGACTGGTCAGGTCAAATGAATGTTTGGTTGTAATGGTAATGAAATGTGAAGATCCCTTTGTATTAGAAAGTTAAGAGGCCCTTAGCAGCCAGTTTCAAATCAAGCCTCTGTTAAAGAAACAGAAGGTATGAACCCCCCTTGCTGAAATAACAGGAAGGGTCTGAATAGGGAGGAACAATACTGTTTATAAGGAAAAACACTAGCTAGAAAAGTCAGAACTTCTTGGGATAAGCTCCATGGAGGCAGGCACAGCTGCTGCCAAGGAGGCTGAAGAGGAAAAGCCCAGGCTGGAGAGAATGATTTTGATTTTGGGAACCTGGGTGAAGTGATTCTGATTCTGGGAACTAGCTGGAGCTTCTGCTAGGGAGATACCAGCTTCTCCTAGGAGCTACCAAAGACTTCCAAGGACCAGCTGGAGCTGCCAAAGATTGAGGAAGCATGACTATGATGCTGGTACTTTGTATGAACCTCTTTGTGGCTTTGCTAGGAACAGAGACTGTGAAGGATTTAAAGTGGATTGGAGGCTGTGAGCTTCAGCATGGTACAGGAACTGCATGGAGAGCTGGACAAAGAACTAGGAGCTGTCTGCTATTGAACCCAGGTGACAGTTTGGTGAATCCAGGTAGAAGCTGGCACCATGGAAGGGGATCCAGGGAATCTGAGAACCTACCTTGGGTCAAGATGAAAAGACCTCTTTGTGAATACTGAGTAGTTACTGACCCTAATGTGAGGTTTTGCTTTAGGACTCACTTTGGGAAGAGTTGTGTGATTTGGCCAGATGAGACTCTGGGCAGCTGTTGAGCCCCCTCCCCAGGTTTGAAAACCCAGATGTTGGTGCTTCCCTCTCTGGTAACTAACTAGGTATGGATGTAATGGTCAGACAGCTGGAATCCCTGTTTGCTGAATTTTGTTATTTTCTGTTGAGTAGTGACTGATGGAATTTTTAATTTATTTATGATTGTACTTTGTGATTGAATTAGGGATTCTGTGATTGACTAGATGAATGTAGCAGCCAGGGGTGGAATACTTTGACTTTTGTATTTTGTGACCCTTAAGGAGGCAAACCTTTATAAAGTTGATTTAATGATTGAGTTACTAAGTGAATGACTGACTAAATGATTTTACCTTGTTTAAAACTATGTGACCATTGTGGTGAAAACTATGTGGCCATATTAATGAAAAGTTGTTGAGTTGTGACATGGTAAATGCTGTATTTTGATTTCCTGTGATAAGTTGTAATATTGTGAAGGCTGTACCTTGATTTTCTGTGAATGTTTAGCTCTAGTTTGTTATTAAATAAATAGTTTGCTATACTATGTAATCAGAACCTTGAAAGCTGTTCATAGCAGCATTCTTCTGAAAAGCTGCTTGTGAGTGGCTTTACATTGGAAGGACTGAGTAGGACCAAGTTTGAAAAAGAAGGCCAGGAGGTAGCCAGGATCAGGGTAGGCACTTGGTAAATGCTTATTAATTGATTAATTAATTGATTACAAATATACCTATCTATAGTAAACAAATAAGGCCAAACATAGGAGTTGGTAGAGCTCCTTTGAAGGCAGGGGTTATAATCATGGTAATTCATCAGCCACTCCAGTCATATCTAGCTTCTCTCTTCCCTCTCTGGATGGAGGAGATGATCTATCCAGACCATGTAGAATCCTTCTTCAAAATTATTTGATTATAGAAAATGACTAATTGTGGGGAATTTTTTTTTAAAAAAAAGGTCACATTGTACAAGTCTTCAGTCAACATTTTACTTGTTCTATTCCTAAAAAAAAAAAAAAATCACTAAGAATCTTTTATACTTTTGATGTCAGGGACCATGCCTTATGTATAATTTGTAGCGCCTCTACTACCTAACAGTGCTCTATGCACAACAGGTATTTAATAAATGTTTGTTATCTTATATTGTAAAAGGCAAAATTACTCACATTATTTTGTCCCTGAATTTTTTTAAAAGAAAAAAATGGAAAAGTTAGCTTTGTATGTATGTATGTTTTGTGTGTGTACATGTTTGTGTGATGTTCTTTTATTTTACTAATACTGTGAAATTGTGTTGGCAGATAAATTTAAGCAGTTCAATCTTAGATCCAGATTATAAGATATCTCAGGTACAATTTAGTCTATACAAACTTTTGTATCCAGAGGCTAGTCATTTTACAATTTTCCAAAAGTTTTTGATTCTCAAAACACATATAACATACTTTTTAAGCCATTCTACAAAAACAGTAATACCATTAGATGTTTATGCTATATTGGTTGAAGAATTTCATCTTTTTTGTCAAATTAAAAAATCAATGCCTTCTTACTATGCAATAGACATACCATAGATCCAAAAATTTGGTTCTCTGTAAAACTGACTTTCTATGCATCCCTTTCCTTACCAACTCATTGCAATGCCTCTGAAATGCATAGGTTCCCAATTTATGGTACTCTAAAAGAAGACTTGTGTAGGGCACACAGCAATTGAGAATTAATTAAGTAGGAGAGCAGAGTGAAGAAAAGCTATCAAGGGAAGGTGAAGGTTAATCTGAATCCATAAAATACCAGGTGATTTATTAAAGATTAGGTCTACAGCCAGGATAACAGGTTATATGTACTTAAGAGATGTCCATCAGGGTACATTCCCCTGTCCAATCACCAATTTATTGAAAGAAGTTCAGAAACAACAGGGTATAAAGAAAGATAATAAAGCAATGAATGAAATAAAAATCTAGAGCCCTTGGCCAAAGAAATCTATATAATAGTAAGCCAAATAAAAAAAAATGAATGAGAATTTGTGGTGTGTGCATGTGTGTTTGTGTGTGTGTGTATTTGTGTGTGTAGGAATCTTAAGATAACTTTTATGAATAGGTACTTTAAATATTCTAAAGTACATTACATAATTTTCTCCTTTGATCTGTACAATAACTTTATAAGATAGGCTCTAGAAATCATACCTTCATTTTATGATTAGAAAACTGAGGCTCAGATTTATCCAAGGTGAAAAGAGAAGTAGGATTCAGTAACAGAATTCAAACTGAGATCTTTCTACTAATCTATCCACTACATCAACCAGGTTTTTATTGGGAGGAGGAGGAGAGAAAATAAATGCTCACTAATTTAAAATTTTTAAAGCATTAAAAAAAAAACTTTTCTGAGGAAAATAAATGCCATGGGTGGTAACAGGAAAGGTAGAAGACTTTGGATTTTCTTTAGTCAGGAAAGGAATAGCCTATACAATGATCTCCTTGATATTATCACCTTGAGGAACTCACCAAACCACTTGGTATCAGTTTGGTGACCCAATCACCACTAATAAGAGGCTGCAATTGTAAAAGTTATGTGGTTCTACGTATGCAAATTGATCAACAAATGTTTTCATTGATTTAAATACTCTTTAGCTAATCTTATGGGTGTTTCTTCCATGAGCTTCTCAGGAGGAACTGGCCAGTTCTTACATAAAAATCATAAGAAAAGGCAAAACATCACAGTACAAACTCAAAGATATAATAGTCTGGGTCACTGGAAGAAACTCTTTTGGTAGAGAGTACTTCAATACTCTCCAGAGAAAGGAAAGAGAATGGCTCCTAGAATGTCTTCAGAAGAAAAGTATTTACAGGCATTTAGTGAACACTTCCTTCTTCCTTTTATTTTTCCTCTTGCCTCTCCTTTCTGTGGCTTGTTGCTTTGCATAGGTCATGAACTTCTCATAAATAAGTCTTCTGACTCTCATGTGGAAATAACTCTGAATGCCAAAGGGAGGAAGGAAGCAATAATAACCACAGTGACATCAAAAGCAGCAGTAATACCTGGACCTGCACCAGCAGCAAAATGAGAGAGATTTATGAGCATGACTGAGCCAATACAGAGAGTGTCTTAAGCATCAGCCTGAGGAAAGACAAGATATTCAAGACAAACTAGTGCATTTGTAGAAAAATTACACTAAAGGCCAATTGGTTCCCAAGGATCAAAAAGGGCTTTTTGTTTATTTTTCTGCTGGCTGTAGAGTTTGGAAGGGAGAGATTACAATATATTGATAGCACAAAATGTTAGTCTCCTTGTTTGCCATAGTCACTGTGAGAAAGCATTTAAATTATTACCATTATTCAATGCATTTTGTTTGCAGAACTTTTTCCCATAGTTTTGCTATACATCTTTTAGAAAAAAATATGGCAGGTGTTTTTTTTTAATATTATAATTTGTATAATATGTGGACACAAAGAAATACAGGCTATTGATTAAAAGTGCTTGGATTTTCACAGACTTTTCACCAAATTCTAAACTACAATAATACTGAAATAACAAATATTATAATTAATAATAACATAATAGTACTAATAATAATCTGGCCTTAACACTGGGAAGATCTAGTTTAAATTTCACTTGTGGTACAACTGGCTGTGTAACACTGGGCAAGTCACTTGACCTCTAAGTACTCTAGACAACTCTCTAAAACTGTGGTTATAGAGAAAATTCCTACCTAGGATCTAATTCTTATTTTTTTTCTAGTTTTTAGTGTAGGGAGTTTCTTCGCTGGGGACTTGCCTATAATAATATCACACAGGTATAGTTTTATATTAATAACAATGACAACAAAAATAAATATACAGCAAAATAGGACCTGCCATAGTCTTTTCTCACAATCTTCAAGTTTATATAGTCAAATCCGTACCATGATGATACATCCATTTAGGACTTTAGTAGTATCTTAGGTGAAGAATACTGTATCTCATGAGCCCCTATATATTAAAAAGTTAGCCAAAGGCCATAATTAGTTCAAAACAAAGATATTTAATAAAAATGTCACAGGAAGAAATGTTGTAAAAAATATTCTGCACCTTGAGTGCAAAATCTCCCCAAATACTCATGACCTCAGTGAGAAAAAATGATGTTTTTCAGGATGCTGCTTCTTTGGATATCTAGTTGCTTCCAGATGCTATTTCATGTAATGTAACTGAGCTAGACATTGTCTCACAAAATAGGTAGTCTCTGCTAGATGCAACTCAGAGTGGTGGAACTTCTTTTTCTTTTTCCCTACTTTCTGTCTTAACTTGAAGTACCTACCTATCATGATTTCTGTTCCTCAAAAGAAGAGTGGACTATGCTTGACATTTTAGATAAAAAACCAGAAGTATTTTTAATAGCTCTTCTGGACAATCAGTCAACCCTATCTCACTCATTAGATCCAGTAAACTTAAAATGAGAGGGAAGACTCTTCTAATTTTTTTTTTTTTATGAAATAGTCTGTTTGTTACCTTTGGAGAGTTTTGGCTAGGTAAGCATTTATCTCTAGTAAGAGATTCTTTACCTTAAACACAAAGCTCATTAGGCTACAAAGCCCAATCCACTCAGCTACCTAAACATGCCCCAGGCTTAATATCTTATTTAGATAGATCTCCCTGGTTAGTGGGCTTGAATATCTGTGGGTGGCCTCACTTACATTTATAATTAACATTTTGTATACCTTCTAATATTAATTTCTGAATGCTAGATTATAGTAGCATTTAGTGAAGATTGTCTCACATTTTTTTTTTATGTATTCTAAGAATCTCATGAACGTAGGATTTTTTTTGCTTAGGAAATAGTACTTGGCAGATTTCACAAAACAACTCATACTCTCACAAGTTTTTCTTTTTTTTAAAGTGTGAATGTATTAAGTATAAAGAGCTAAAATATAAACTGATCATTTGGGGAAAATCTTAGCTACAAACAAGGAGGAAAATCAATCATTGTGCACCAAAATAAGAATTAATCAGAAAAATATTTGGCATCAAGAATATAGCTTTCCCAGCTTCTAACAGTCTCACTCATCAGAGTAAAGCAAAAATGAATGAATGAATGAATAAACAAACAAACAAATAAAAAATAGGAAGGAGATTAATAGAACTGTGTTGGATAAGAGGAAAAAGGTATGAGGCTGAAAAGCAGAAATTACAACTCAAGATAAATATACCTCTACCTTGAGAGGTTAGAATGGCATAGTGCAGAGACTGCTTGACTTGAATTTGCAAAGACCTAAGATTAAATTCTGCTCAAAACTTTGCTGAATGCTTTTGGGCAAGTAATTTAACATCTGTCTGTCACCTAGGGATAATAACACCCCACTGTGTTCTTAAGAGGCAAATGAGAGAATGCATATAAAGTATTTAATATAAAATTATTATGTAAATGCAAGCTAAATTGATCATTACTTTATGAAATTATAAAATGAGAGCAGCCATACCTGGTTCTTTGGGTACATGTTGGGAAAGCCCATAATGGCGGCAGTCAGTGGGCCTGCAAACACACATTTTTAAGGAAGAGAGGGTACAAAGACATATGATGTGGTACAGAGACTGACAGCATGAGTCCAGAAATGAGGTTATAGTGGCAACCACACAAGTATACCCAGGATGGCTACTAGCATAGGTTTTTATGATCTGCTTCACTAGAAAAGATAACTGTTCAAGGGATCAATGGTCTTTTTTTTATTACAGTCATTAGTTCATGGGGGAAATCAGCACCATGAACTACAGAGAAAATCCAAACAAAGAAAATAGAGAAAATGCAAACAAAGAAATAATGACCAACAAATAGGGCTTCTGTTTGAGAAATTAGCACAGAACAATAGACAGATTATACTGTCTGACCAAAGCAATACATACCAGAGAGAAAACTACCAACATCTGGGTTTTTCAACCCTGGGAATTCCTTAACAGCTGCTCAGAGTTTCATCTGGTCAAATCACAAGAACAACACTCTTCTAATGAGTGAACCCTAAAGCAAAATGCTAACCTCAGAGTATAGAGATAGAGATAGATATAAGTATATGTCTGTGTATATGTGTGTGTGTGTGTGTGTGTGTGTGTGTGTGTGTGTGTGTGTGTGTGTGTGTGTGTGTGTGTGTGTGTGTGTGTACCCTTTTCAGAGGGCATTATAACCCTCATGACTCAGTGTCTAATTAGAAATTATCAGGTGTGAAAGCCTTCCTATAAGCAAGCCTCGCTTAAGCAAGCTTCCCCTTAATGGGCTCCACATGAGGCCTATTAATGGTTGGGAAGATCTTAAATCCCATTAACATTACAGGGCTATAGGATGAACAAAAAAAGCAATGTGAGGAAGAGGATGGAGAGCGGGTAGAGGAAGACAGTATCACTCATGAAACCATGGATTATATTTGGGAGCACTTGGCAGCATGAACCTGATTGTGATGGAAGAGTGCCCAGGAGGACAGAAATATGAGGGTCTCATTTTTGTAGAGTTTTGGAGGGGAACAGAATAATTCTTATCTGTCTCACCTTGGAGTTAATTCATTAACATGTAAAAATCATCTCAAAGTTATCAACAAAATTTTGAAGTTATTATGTCCTTTTCAATTCTTTAAAAAATAAATTTTATTTCATTATTTCTCAAATACAATTTTTTTAAAAAATTGAGTTCCAAATCTCTTCCATCTTCCCACCCTACCCCCACCCATTGAGAAGGCAAGTGATATGACATCAATTATATAAGTGAAGTCATGCAAAATGTATTTCCCTATTAGCCATGTTGGAAAATAATTTCCAGAAAAATAAAGAAAATAAAAAGAAAGTATGCTTCAATCAACACTCAGTTCATCACTTCTCTCTCTGAAAATTGATATAATTTTTCAGTATGGGTCTTTTGGAATTGTCTTGAATCCTTGTCTTGATCAGATTAGCTTAGTCTTTCACAGTTAAACATTCTTAGAATATTGCTCTTACTATGTACGGTGTTCTCATTTTGTTCATTTCACTCTGCATCAGTTCATATAAGTCTTCCCAATTTTATTCTGAAAGTGTCTTGCTCATCAGTCCCTATAGCAAAACAGTATTCCCTCATAATCATATGACATTACTTGTTCAGTCATTTCATACTTGATGGGAATTCACTAAATGTTCAATTCTTTGCAAAAAAAGGCTGCTATTAATATTTTTGTGGTATTGCTGGGTTAAAGAGTATGTAGAGTTTCATAGCATTTGAGAAATAGTTTCAAATGATTGTCCAGAATGATTGAACTAGTTCACATCTCCATCAATAGTGTATTAGTGTCCCAATTTTTTACATCCCCTTAATCATTTGTCATTTTCCTTTTCTGATAGATTGCTGTAATCTCTTGTGTTATGTTAGCCAATTTGGTAGATGTAAGGTGGTATCTCAAAGTTATGTTATTTGTATTTCTCTAATCAATAGTGACTTGGAACACTGTTTCATGTGACTACTGATAACTGATTTCTTCTTATTCAAACTGCCTCTTCATATCCTCTGACCATTTATCAATTAAAGAATGTAGACAGATAGACAGACAGACAGACAGATAGATAGATAATCTGTTGTTGTTTGTTCTTATTCTTAAAAAGGACCAATGACATCAGGAGGGTGATGTCTAGACTTACAAGCGAGTTGTATTTAAGTGAGGCAGAGTTGTGCAAAGTCATCAACCTCACTTTCTTCTCCAGGGTCATCTGAGTAGAGAAGTAAGATATATATCAGGATATCTAGAGATGACCCCCATCTATCTATCTATCTATCTATTTATCTATCTACCTATCTAAATTTGGTCCTGCATTCCTGGTATAAATCTCACCTGGTCACACAGTGTATGACTTTTGAAAGATTGCTATAATCTCTTTGCTTCTTATACCTTATTTTAAAAATTTTGCATTGATATTCATTAAGGGAATTGGTCAATACTATTCTCTGTGCTTTTGTTCTCCATACTTTTAAGTATGAAAACCATATATGTGTCATAAAAAATTTGGTAGGACTCTCTTTGACTATTTTTTTCTCAAATGGTTTCTATATTATAATAATTAACTGCTCCTTAAATGTTTGGTAGAATTCAAATCTGATCCTGGGGACTTTTTCTTTGGAAGCTCATTAATGGCTTCTTCAATTACTTTATTCTAAAACAGATATTCAGGTACTTTATTTCAATTTCTGTTCTTCTAGGCAGTTTATATTTTTTGTTAATACTCTTCCACTTCACTTAGATTGTCAGTTCTATTGGCATATAATTTGACAAAATAACTCCTAATACTCGCTTTAATTTCATCTTCATCAGTGATATGTCCAATGTTTCCATTTTTGATATTGATAATTCAGTTTTATTCTTTCTTTTTAAATTCAAAGTAACCAAAAGTTTATCCATTTTATTATTTTTGTCATAAAACTAGTTCTTAATTTTATCCACTTCAGTGGTATTTTTACTTTCAATTTTATTTTCTCCTTTGATCTTTAGGATTTCCATTTTGGTGTTTAATAGGGTATATTTACATTATTATTTTTCTGTTTTTTGTTAGTCCAATGAAGTGTTCTTTCTGTCTTTTATTGATGTAGATGTTTAGAGATTATTTTCTCCCTAAGCACTACTTTAGCTTCATCTCATAACTTGTGATATATTGTCTCATTGCTGTCATCTTTAAAGAAATTATGTTTCTATAATTTATCCTTTGATCTACTTATTCTTTTGGATTTGATTATTTAGTCTATATTTTTAATATATGCTTCCACAGTCCTCTATTGAGTGTAACTTTATTGAATTATGGTCTGAAAAAATTTCATTTAATATTTTTGCATTTCTACATTTGGTCATGAGGTTTTTATGCCCTAATACATGATCAATTTTTGTAAAGGTGCCACATACATTGGAAAAAGTTATATTCATTTCCTTGTCATTGTTTAGTCATTTTTCAGGCATGTTCAACTCTTGATGACCCAATTTGGGATTTTCTTGGTAAAAATACTGTTATATTTAGTTTTGCTATAGAGATAATTCTTGGTGGTAATTCCATCTCTTTTGTCTTCCAGAATATTATATTCCAAACCCTCTGGTCCTTTTATATCATACCTGCTAAATCTTGTGTAATCCTGACTGTGGCTCTACAATATCTGACTGGTTTCTTTCTAGTTGCTTTTAGTATTTTTTTTTTGACCCAGGAGCTCTGTGTTTTGACTATAATATTAGGGAAGATTTCATTTCTGAGAATGATTACTAGATTCTTTCAGTTTCTATTTTACCCTCTGGATCTAGGATATTGGGGAAATTTTCCTCTAAAAATTATTAAAATACGATGTCTAGCCTCTTTGATCATGGCTTTTAGATAATCCATTAATTCTTAAATTATCTCTCCTCTATCAAAGTAAATTATTTTTCTGATGAACTATTTCCACTTTTTCTTCTAGTTTTTCATTATTTTAACTTTGTTTTATTGTCTCTTGATGTCTCATGCAGTTGTTGAATTCCACTTCCCTGGTTCTAATTTTTAAGGAATATTTTTTTAATCCTTTTCTGACCAGTTGCCAGATCCCCTTCCCATCTCTGACTTGAGAGCTCCTGAAGCTATTGTTCCTTTTGTCGCCACTACCTAATTCCACCACTAGTGTTACATCTATGAGTACTCCAAACCATCCTTCCACACAGATATCTCCTTCCAATCTAAATTATCTTAGGCTGGAAGAATGTCTTACTGACATTTTGTTGTCTCTGATACTGCAGAATCTGGTTTCATTTTATTTATTTGGAGAGGGATGTTAAGAGAGCTTGACTGAGTGTTTCTTCTACTCTCTCATCTTGGCTTTCATCCCTGGAAGTCTATTTCTCTCATTTCAAACTTATCAACACCTTTTTGAAATTCTGCTGTTCTAGAATTGTGGAGGTCTGGAATATGCCTGGGATTTACATATCAAAGGCCAGAACCCTGGAAGCAGAACATAGACGACTTCTGCTGATTCAGTACATCTTACTACAATGTGAATTTAGTTAACATATGATACAATTTGTAATTTGTGGTCTTTTGCTCTTTAGGATGACTTGTATGTTACTTTCAGGTTCCCCCTTGCAATCTTATTTCCTGATATAGTTCCTTTATACTGGCTACTTATAAACTTAAAATAATGACTGGAAAGGAGTATGGAGTCAAAGAGACCACAGAATGAGAAAATTTTAACATCCAAGCTATTGTTGTTGTTACTGTTATTATTGTTGTTGTTATTATGATTTTCTACTATTAATTTTCATGAAGTCCTATTGGACCACTGTTGCTGAGTTCCTGATTATGCAGAAAGGAGGAGTTTCTCAGCCCTCAAAGTGAGAGGGAGCATGAGCTCCTTATCATGTCAAAGAAAGGAATAAAAACAAAGAGAGAATTTGCCCTTTGAAAAATAAAGAGCAACTAGAGAAAGATAAAGGAAAAAGAAGGGAAAATATTGCTTCTCTTCAGCCTTAATTTTTTTTTCAAAGTACAAAATACATGAATATCATTTTCACTCTGTTTCTTTCCCCTAAGGTAGCAATGAATTGATAGTTTTTTTTTCTTTTAATTCTATCATATTGTTCTCCCTCAGTCTTGTCTTACAAATATTTATTTCTTCTCTATATGTGTGAGTTAGGTAGGTACACAAAAACTTATTTTAAAATAGTTGAGTATCTTCTTATGACCAGAATAATTTACTATGGGAAGAAAAGAATAACTTTGTTGGGGCATTCTTTAGATTTTATTCTGACACTTCTGATCAGGGAACTATAAATTGATCTTAGATAATTTTATCAGGTCTATTTTTAATGCTATATTAATGCTTGGTAGTATGTTCTCTCTATATATTTGACAATTATATAATAATATATCTTTATGCTAGTCAAGTGCTTTAACTGTCAGTCAGGACATCAGAGTCTTTAGAAAAGTCACGCTACCATCTCAAAGAAAATTGTTTTCCCCAATTTTTTCCATCTGCTTCCATATATCCACCTGGGATTCATTCAGTAGTCATACCAGATATGTACAACAATCAGTACAATTTCACTGTCTTCAATGAATAATTTTAATGTAATATTTAGAGATTTTATATGATTGAAAATCACAGCATACTATTATCTCAAAAGAATAAAAATTAGAGGTAACCTAAAAGTCAAAGGTAAATTTCATGGTGATCATAAGTTGGCTACAGCAATGGCTGATGCATGGGAAGCAACATAAAATACATCGGGGGCATGTATGCCCAGAAAAAGATTTTAAAAGACATATAGTAGAGTAAGTGATTAAAAATTGGCATGTCAATTGCTGTACTCATACCAGAAAATATTTCAAAAACCAGAGGAAAAATCCAGCACGTTTGGTAGGTATTCTATGGAAGATTTAAAGAAGGATTTATACAAGGTTCAACAATATAAAAAGGTGCAGAGCAGCTAAAATGTTCACCTGAATGGAGTCACAACAATGAGATAATGGATCCATCAAAGTATTTATACTGACAAGTTCAATTTTTGCAGAACTTTATTCACATCAGCCCTGTTAGGTAGATAGTGCAAAAATGTCACATATTTTCTACTAAGGCTCAGAGGGAGTGAATGATTTGCCAAAGGTCACAAAGCTAAAATTTGTTTCTCCAACTTCAGCATTTTGTCTACTTCACCATGCTCCTATAACTAAGAAGAATATTTTGATGTTGAAATTGCCTTTCTTTTCATTCTTATACTTATCACATTTCTCCATGCTTCTTTCTTGGTCATTGTCCTAATTTTTTTTATCATTTATCATTTATTTATCATTTACTATATTATCTAAAATATATATATATATATATACATACACACATGCACATACATACACACACACACACACACACACACATATTGCTTGTACATGTTTCAGTGATTTGTGGATATTTTGACAGCATGGGTATACTATTAATGGATGTAGATCACAACCTCACTGACATGGTAGACTGTCTTCAAGAATTGATGGGGCTGAAAATTGGGTCAACTGCTGACCAACCTGGTGGTGAACCTCTCCAAATTTAACATGGTTAGTTATCAAAAAACAGACAAGCAGTCTTTCCCCAAGCCAACAATCAAAGCCTTTACAATTTGGAAGGAATTGCTAAAGATCACATTCTACTGGTAAAACTTTCAAGAAGTAAAATTTACCTTTACAACCTGATGAGGTACCAAAATAGAATAACTTCAGTGGAGGAGATGAAGAATCACTTTTTGTGTATATTCATAAGAGGATAAACAAACTATTTTATTTTCACATAGAAAAACTTAACATTTCATCTGTTGTTCAATCTCAAAGTAGATCTTGAATTGAGGAGATAGATAATAAGATAATCACTATTTGTGCAGTTTCAGATGGAAGGGTAAGCAACAATTTATTTTAGCTATTTTCATGTAGACAGAAAATCTCAGCATTTCATGTTATGCAATTTATTAAATTTTCTAGGTTTATAAAACTCAGCAAGTGGTGCTTTTCAAGTCATATTGATTAGAGACTATTGTTCTTTTTTATAGAAAATAACTAAGGTCACATTCTATGCCCTTATTCCCATCACTTGTAGGGATATTGAATATTCTTCCCTCCACTGTGCAAATTCAAACAGCACTCTTAATTCTTAAATATGTATCACAAAAAATCAGCTTTAAGTATGAGAGAAACAACTTTTTTTCTCATGACTCAACCTTAGAAGAATCCTTCAAAATGATTAAAGTAAACAAATGTCCTTAGAGCCAAAAATGCAGAAGCACATCTTGCTTGTGTTTAAAAAAAAACTCTAATTATTCCTTTTCTGTCTCCTTCACTGACACCCTGACCTCTTTCTTATGCCTTAACATATTCCTCCAAGGTTCTATCAGCCTTCTTCTCTTTACTCTCTATATTCTCTCCTAGAAAAATTATTTAACTACTTGAAGGCAAGGACTGTTTTGTTTTAGTCTTTGTATCCATATTGCTTAGCATAATCCCTTCTAAATATTAAGCACTTAATTATTCAGTTGAAACATTCAAGAAAGAGATAGAACTGAAGACAAAGCAGATATGGATCTCATCTGACAGATCGAGAGTTATAAAATCATTATGGAAACTTCTTGGAAATTCTATTAGTGATTTCACAAGGATACAAAATAATAATACTATTTCACATTTTGTGACACCTTATAATTTTGTAAAGTGCTTTCCTCAAAGCAAGTTATATAAACAAAATATTATCAACATTTTACCAATGAGGAAGCTGAATGTCAGAATGCAACTTGTCACACAATTAGTGGTAGATTTAAGACTCAATCCAATGCCTTCTAAATGGAAGTCCAATACTCTTTCAACTGCACTATTACCCTTGTGCTTGGCACTGCCAGGATAGATCCCTGTTTCTCTGTTAAAGGAAATGTATCCTTTTTCAAATGTTCCTCATGTACCAAATGTGGAAGTTCCCCCAAAATCTTACCCAAATCTCCTGGACCCTCTCTTCTCTTTTCTTTCTGTTCTCTTTCATTTCATGATTTTCTCAGCATCCATTAGTTCAATTATTATCTTTATGCAGATGACTCCCATTTCTATTTATCCAGCCATAGTCTCTCTGTTGAATTCAATTCCCACATTACTAACTGCCTATTTGACATTTTGCTGTGAAGACCACATAGGGATCTCGAATTCAACATGTACAAATTAGAATTTGTTATATTTCTCCAAAAGTCTATCATCTTCCAAATTTCATTTTTGTCAGAGACCATTATTACTCCACTTAGTAATGTTAACAATCTCAGTGCCACCCTGTACTCTTCTCTCACTGCACATATCCAATCAGTTGCCAAATCTTCTAATTTTTTTCCTTCACAACATCATTCATATATATCTCTCCCAATCCAATATACCATTCATACCACTGCCAAAGTAAGTTTTTTCAAAAGTTTTTTCTAAGTCTGACCATGTAATTCCCTCATTTCAATAAATTCCAATGGCTCCTTATTATTGCTAGAATCAAATACAAACTTTTCTGTCATTGAAAGTTCTTCTCAGAGGGTGGAGTCAAGATGACAGCTTAGAAGCAGGGAAACTCCATGAGTTCCCCCCTCCCCCCAAACCACCTCAAATACCTAGAAAATATGACTCTAAACAAATTTTAGAGCTCCAGAAACAACAAAGTGACAGAAAAACAAATTTCCCACTTAAAGTAGCCCAGCAGGAGGACAGGAAGGGTTCATCACAGCATGCTGGGAGCCAAGCCCAGCCCCACGGTTTTAGCCACAGGGAGGCCAGACCAGCCAAGGCTGGAACATTCAGCAGAGTGGATCACCAGCAGCTGTGGCAGTTTCCAGACTTGTCAACCCATAAATACCAAAGACAAAGTGAAAGGCCAGTGGAACTCGGCTGAGTTTGGGGGGAGGGACAGTCAAGCGGGTCCAGCCACTGGCCCCAGAGCCAGAAGCAGCAGAAGCAGTGGCCATGCAGCCACCTCCACATGGCTGCTTCAGAGCTCCTGGTTTTCAGATTGCAGGGGGGCCAAGCAACCATTCAGAGGCTAAGTGCTCTTGCCTTAACCTGCCTGGATTGGGATCATGGTCTTGGGTGATGGTCCTGAGGTGTGCGACCAGTGAGCCAAAGGTGGTGGGGCATGCAGAGATGGTGCCCTCCTAATAGCTCTGGCAGCTATAAAAACCCCAGCAGTTTGGGACAAAGCTCTCCCCCATGGAAGCAGAGTTCTATTGTGGCTCAAAAGTCAAGTTAATTGACTGGCAACATGAGCAGGCAAAGAAAGCAAAGCAAGCACAGCAATCCAACTTTAGATTCCTTTTCTAGGGACAAAAATGATCAAAGCATGGAATGGGAGGAAGACAACACAGTCAGCACTCCTGCACCAAAAGCTTCCAAGAAATATACGAACTGGTTACAAGCCATAGAGGAGCTTAAGAAGGATTTTGAAAACCAAATAAGAGAAGTGGAGGAAAAATTGGGAAGAAAAATAAGAATGATGCAAGAAAATTATGAAAAATGAGTCAATCACCTGACTGAAGACATAACACCTTAAAAAATAGACTAACTCAAATGGCAAAAGAGGCCCAAAAAACCAATGAGGAGAAGAATGCCTTTAAAAGCCGAATTTGCCAGATGAAAAACAAATCTCAAAAGCTCACTTAAGAGAATAATTCCTTCAGAATTAGAGTGGAGCAAATGGAAGTGAATGACTTTATGAGAAAGCAAGATACTATTTAAACAGATGCAAAACAAATGAAAAAAATAGAAGGCAATGTGAAATATCTCATTGACATACACATATACACATCTATGTAGGAGGTTATATATGTGTATGAATACATATGTGAGTGTGTATATATATATATATGTACACATATACATAGATAGAGGGCACAGAATCAATTGAATAGGAAGAGATGACATTTAAAAGGTGAAATTGAGAGATGGGAGAGAAATATAATGAGAGGAGACAGGGAGAGAGAGAATGGGGTTAATTATCTCTTATAGAAGATGCAAGGGATAACTGTTACAATGGAGGGGAAGAACAGAAAGGCAAAAGTGAATGGGTCAACCTTACTCTCACTGAATTTGGCTTAGAGAGGGAATGATATACTCTCTAAATTGGGTATCTTGACCTACAGGAAAGTAGGGGGAAAGGGGATGAGAAGAGGGATGATGTAGGGAAGGGCAGGGTTGGGGGAAGGGTTGTTAGAAGCACACACTTTTGTAAAGGGACAGGGACAAAGCAGAGAATAGAACAAGTGGGGGGCGGGATAGGATGGATGGAAATATAGTCAGTCTTTCACAATATGTCTATTGTGGAGATGTCTTGTGTAACTACACATACACGGCCTATATTGTATTGCTTGTCTTCCCAGTGGAGGTGGGTGACAAGAGAGGAAGGGAAAGAATCTAGACTTTAAAGTTTTAAAATCAAATGTTTAAAAATAAATATATATATATATATATAATCATTATGATGATGATGATGATGATGTACATGCAACTGGGACATAAGATATACAGGCAGTGGGGTAGGGAGATTCATCTTACCCTAATGGAAAGTCAGAGGGGCGATGGGGGAGGATATAGGAGAGAACACATTGGGGAAGGGGGTATACAGTGGGATTGCTGTTTTGGGGTGGTGAGTAAGGCAAAGACAGGGAGAAAATCTGTAACTCAAAATCTTGTGGAAATGAATGATGTAAACTAAAAATGAACAAAAGTTAATTTTTAAAAAATAAAAATAAATACCATAAAAAAAGAAAGTTCTCAATCTGGCCTCTTCTTTTCTGTATTGTGGTTAAACATTTTACACCCTTCCATGAACTCTGTAAAGCCACATTGGCCTACTTGCCTTTTTCTAACAAATGATCATCTGTCTTCCAAATCTGTGTAAAATGACTATATCTTATTCTTAGAATGCCCTCCCTCCACATCAGTGATTCTTAGAATCTCTGGCCTCCATTAATACTACTGAAACACTATCTCCTTTAGGAGGAATTTTCCCAGTTCCTCCTAGAGGTTTTCTCACTAATGCTCTGTACCAGACACTCAGTATTTATATTACATATCCCAATGAACAGATATAGCTGTTTCTCCTATTTGAAAGTAAACTCCTTGAAAGTAGGAACTGGCTATATTTTTTCTTTGTATTCTAAGAGTAAGCTTAGCACAGTACCTTACACATAGTAAATACATATTTGTGAAAAAAAGTGTTTGGAAAATGAAAGATGGCTTGTTACTGGGAATATGAGGATCATGCCAATAGCCAGTGTTATTTTTTAATGTTTTAATATTTCAGTTTATACATTTATTCTATCAACCAATCAGAAAGCATTTACTAAGTATCTACTATGTGTTCAACACTATGCTAGGTACTGGAGGCAAAAGGAAAAAATGAAACTCTCCCTGTCTTCAAAGAACTTATATTCTATCAAATGGAGACTAAAATGCTCACGAAATTGGAGCAAGACAAAGGCAATGAGTTTTTCTAGAAAGTGATGGGAGTTAGCCAATCTGAATAAGTAAATTTACCCTAATCTCTGAGCAATGAGAACCTATCCACAAAAAGGCAGAGTTTAGAGAAGAGACACAACTTGATCTCTGAGAGCCAGTGAAGGCCCGTGCTTAGTCCAGAGTGTCCTGTAATATTAAATTAAATATTAACACATTTAGATGGAGGGAGTTAGTAGCATCTCACTATCCCTGTAAGTATCAGAAGTAAAACATTGTG
Organism: Pseudochirops corinnae; assembly: GCA_028646515.1. Taxonomy (NCBI): domain Eukaryota; kingdom Metazoa; phylum Chordata; class Mammalia; order Diprotodontia; family Pseudocheiridae; genus Pseudochirops; species Pseudochirops corinnae. The sequence continues at coordinate 219,165,081 of CM053588.1, read as the reverse complement.
TGGCCTTATTTAGTCAATGAAGCTCTGCCTTGGAAACCAAAAGACCTGGGTTCTAACTCCTTTCTATTTGAACATACTATAAAATAAGAATGGATTCTATCAATTATTAATCTGATAAAAAATCCATTGTTATTCAGCATTCCCAATTTTCCACTGATGGCCATAGCCCACTAAAAATCACATAGGAGAAATAAAACAAGGAGCAAGAAAAATTGCTTCTCCTTTCCTGTTAAATTACCTTTATTAGTGATCTACTGAATTGAGTCTAGCTTTATTAATGAGCTGCAACACTTTGCTTGGTATGAGTATAAATGCATCTTGAACAATGCAAAAAAAAATGGTGCATGGTAAATTACTTAGTTTTCAGTATACTCACACTATGTGAGTATTTATTAATTGACTGCAATATCAAAAAATATGTACACCGAGTGTCAGTTTGGCATGAGACTAAGTGAACATTTGGACTATATAGTTGTTTATGTCACTTCATAGTTACACTAATAATGACCAAACAAGTAAGTATTTCAATGAACAGTAAATGTCATATTTAATAACTTTATTAATTATCTCATGTTGCTGTCAAGAGAAAATTGCCAACTCTAGCCTTGATTTTAGTCCTTTTGTAACTCCAGTCTCTATGAATCAGCATAAAATTAATTAACAAAGTTAAAGGGTAAACATAAGCAAGTAGGTCTTTGTTTATTTTTATTGGAATGTCTTTTTAAAATATTTTGAAATTTCATTTAATAAGGTTGAACAACTTCAATACATTGTGTAGTCCAGAAAATTAAAAGGAAAAGAGGAGAAGAGAAATATTTCATAACAATCAATTTATACTTATTGTTGGTGACTAACTGATTAGGAAACTCTTTCTAGGTTGAACTTACTATTACATATTTCTGGTTCTGTGAATTTCCAGACAAAAAGTAAAGATTTTCACTATAAACCTTTGGAAAATAGTGAGTGCTGGCATAGTCCACAGCGATAGTGTGAATAAAAATTTAGCATTCATCCATTTTTGTATTCTTCTACAACATATTTTTCTTTGTAAGTCTGGCAAATTTCCAAAACTAGTTTCCTCCATCCAGAATTATTTATAAACTCCAGTTTCTAATGGTTAAAAAATAACATGCATGCTCAACTTTCCCATTTTTTCTAGTTCTGTAAAATAATTTTTTGGTAGATTGACTGGTATAGGTTTTGACTCCCTCTTAATCCTAATGTCTGATTACAGCTACAAGAAGCTCAAACTCAAAGAACTACTGAATGTTGATAAAGGAATAAGTAGCAGTCCAGGCACCTATCATTTCTTAATAAAAATTCCTAGCATTCAAGTAGCACTCTAAGGTTTGTAAGGCACTATTTATGTGTGCGTGTGTAAAGATACATGTATATGTGTGTATATATGTAAACATAAATATGCATATATTTATTGTGTGGATATATGTATATATTTGTAAACACACATATAGGTGAATATATTTCCTTTGATCCTCAAAATAACTTTGTGAAATAGGCAATAATAATATTCTCATTTTATAGATGAGGAAATCAAAGATGTAAGAGATGAAGTGATTTGTCTAAGGCCACATAGCTAGGCATTATCTGAAGCCAGATTTGGACTTCACTTTCACTCACTTCAAGTACAATGCTCTAAACACAATATTACTTTTAAAAAGAGATAGGAGACATAGTGGAGCACAGATCCTGGATTCAGGAAAACCTTACTTCCAGTCCTGCCTCACATACTTCCCAGCTATGTGAATCTAGGCAAATCACGTAACCTTTATCTGTCTCAGTTTCATCTATAGAATTATTTAGAGTTTTCTGCATATGCACACAATGTGAGTATTTATTATCTGTCTTTTATATCAACAAAATATTTCACTTACTATCCATTTGGCATATAATAAGCAGAACTGAACATTTGAACTATATGATTATTTATATGATTTTATAATAACACAATAATAAAAAAGTATTTCAATAAACAGTCAATATCACATTTACTGACTTAATTTTCACATGTTTTTATCAAGAGAAATTAAATAATAATGCTTCTCACCCAGGGCTGTTGTAATGATCAAATGCGACTATATTTGTAAAGAGCTTAGCATAATGTAAAGGGCTTAGCACATTGTAGGTGTTTAGTAGATCTTCCTCATTCCCTCATTCCCTCATTCCCTCCTTTCCTCCTTTCCTCCCTTCCTTCCTTCCTTCTTTACCTTCCTTCCTTCCTTCTTTCCTACCTTCCTTCCTTCCTTATTCCCTCCCTCCTAGAAACCTCCTTGATTGAATGAATTTCTTTGGCCTTCTCTTCTCCCTGCCTAAACTCTAACCACTCCACATCTTTCTCTGGGTCTCTGCCTGACCCTCTCCACTACAGCTTTCTCAACCTGATGATAATGATGTGCCTACATCTTCCCAGACTCCCACCTCAGTGGCAATCCATAGCCTCATAATCCAAAACTTCTATTACCTCAGGCTCTCTAAAAACAGGACACCAAGGACAGGGCAGGGAACAAGGAATATGAAACATCCAGACCATTTGCTGATGGTAGGGAGGGGAGGAGGACCAAGAGAAGCCCCAAGAGTAGACTGAGACAAGAGCATATAGGTATAACTAGAAAAGGGATATCAGGGACAAGGAAATTCCAGTTTTGAGATAATTGGACTTAAAATCTCTTTATCTTAACATGAGTATAAAAGATAAAATTATGACTTGCTTCATGATTTGCTTAGCACAGTGACTAGCATATAGTAAGGGCTTACTACCTGACTGGCTAACATCACATCAGTATCATCCTGGGTCACTTGACTACAAGTCTTGTATCCCTTTCATTGCAATATGCTTCCTCACTATCAAGGAAGACTATACATAGAGACTGCTGCTAATTAGTCTTGAAGGATCTAATAGAGTAAAAAGAGAGAAAAATATCTGTAATTTTCTTTGAAATTATGAAAAAGTAATATTAATTACAGTAGTTTATGTAAGGTTTTTAATTCTTTTAACTCTTTTAACCTGTTGGAGGTGGGTAAGGGAGCACTTGAACTTAAGTATTTAATTACCACACAGCACAAAAATAATTCTTTAAATTAGTTTCTTAGATTGAATTGATGCAACTTGGATTTGCTGACAACAAACTCTCTAAATTACACTCAGTCTTCATGTGACATGGCTCATGATGTTTCATCATATGCTTACAGTTTTTAAAAAATTTGAGAAAATATTAAAGGCAAAGGGAGGGATTTGTTTTCCCTATGCCCCAGTAATATAGTGGTCAAATGCAAAGGGCAGATGATAAAGGTAATGGGCTATTAATATGATGATAAAGTACACGTCTCTAATAATACCTTTTATCCATTTATGAACTATGGGAAAAAAAAAGCAATTCTTTGCCCATTGGACTAGTGAAGTAGGTCACACATATGACACCTCATAAAAAGTTAAATTTACCAATTCTAGTGGTGAGTACAGGAAAGAGCCATTATTCAAGCATGAGACACATTCTCCAGAAAAGCATTAACACAGAGAGGCAGGGATGTGGGGGAGGAAGCAGCTTTAAAAAGTGTGACCCTGGCAACAGAAAAGAAAGGCAATCATAGAATCAAGGGAAAACTATTCTGTGATTGGAAAGGTGAGTTTATAAAAGGTGCCAGACCCTATGAGACCAGATGAGAAACCTGCCCAGCCGAGATATTAGACTCAGGAAAAGAGTGCCATGAAAACTCCATAAGGAGAGAAAGGATATCAAGACTCTATAGTATGGGAAACATGAGTGAACTAGTTCCCTACATATGTTGCCTTTCTACCACTGTACTCTAAGTTTAATCCTCCCCTGAGTGCTGTATTTATTGGGAAAGTACACCCCACTTTTACTGGGGGATATTTTTTAGTTACTATTCTTACCATGCCTTCTCAGAAAATGTATTTACTATGAGCTAATTGGTTTATTGACCAACTCAAGGGGAAGTTTATTGGTGGTGGTGGTTAGTGAGCTATAGCACAAGGATCCTGGACCCATAAGGAGCCTTAGAACCTAGGACTATTAATTACCTCCCTTGGACTTAATCTACTAATCTGACTTATCAATCTGAGTTGGGAGAAAACACTCTCTTATGTAGGGCACACCACATCAACATGGGCCAGAGTTTGATGGGATGTCTTCACTGAAGATGAGGGACTTGAGTAGGGTTTTGAATAATATGGAGCATTAAAAGGACATAAAAGAAAGTTCTAGTGATTCTAGTTCAGAATAACTATATGAATGAACACAAAGGCAGAAATGAGTACGGTACATTTAGCAACAGTAAGGAAACTGGAATAGATGGAACTAATAGCACATGTTAGGAAGAAACTTCAATCAGGGATTCTAGGAATGATATGGGTAGATTTCTTTGAATATTAACAAGAAGTTAGAGATTCAATAAGGTATTGAAGTTCCTTGAATAGAAGCCTGGTAGTTAAATGAATAAACAAATATTCTTTGAGTACCTAGTTATCCACTGAGATACTGAACAGCTCACGAGAAAAAAGATGGGGTGATTGGACAACAGATGTTTTTTTTGTCTGTAGTCCAGCGAGCAACTTGTCTCAATTCAAAGAAGTTCAGTCACCAAGTGTTTGATTCTTTTGACCAAAACAACACATGAAACCATTTTCTGAGATTTAGAGGAGCTACAATCTGCATTGAAATGACAGAAGCTTGAAATGTTAAACTTTGTACTTGGAAGTTAAGTATGGTACATGGTGGAGGTGGGGAGGGGAGTACTTGAACTTAAGTTAAAGGGTCATAAATTCAAATCCTGGCTCTGATATTATTTGCTGTGAAACTTTGGACAAATCACTTTCTATCTTTCCATTCTTCTTATACTTGACTCTCTAGTAAAAATAATTTTCCTATTTCTCATACATGACACTCCATCTTCCAAGTCAGTGCCTTCTCACTGGCTAATTGTCATGTGTAGAATGATCTTGCTTTTCAACTCCAGCTCCAGACTTCTCTGAATTCCTTCAAGACTCTTTTCAAATCCTAGCTCCTCAAAAAACCCTTTCTTGACTTCCCCACCCTTGATGCTATTACCTCCCTCTGAGATCACCTAGTTTTCCTTCTATATATCTGTAATGCCATGCACCAGCAGATTCCCAAAGGAATGCTACTGTGAACAGCTTTTAGAGTTCAGATTACAAAATATAGTGAACACTCTGTTTATTTCGTTACAAATCAAGACAAACATTGAAAACATTATAATATTCACAACATTACATTTTATA
>CM053588.1:219143540-219159306 GCA_028646515.1 Pseudochirops corinnae | reverse complement strand
AAAGGAGTTGGAATATGATATTCTAGAGGTCAAAGGAGATAGGATTAAAACCAAGAATCACCTACCCAGCAAAACTGAATATAATGCTTCAGGATAAAATATGGTCATTCAATGAAATAGAGGACTTTCAAGTATTCCTGATGAAAAAAACCAGAGCTAAACAGAAAATTTGACTTTCAAATAGAAGAAGCAAGAGAAGCATGAGAAGGTAAACCGAAAAAATAAATCATAAGGAATTTATTAAAGTTGAAGTATTTACATTCTTACATGGGAAAACAACAACTTTAACTCATGAGACTTTTCTCAGAATGAGGATAGTTGAAGGAAATAATTATGTGTATGTGTGTGTATATTTGTGTACATGAATATATTTGTGTACATGCATACATAGAGGGCATAGGATCAGTTGATTAGGGAGGGATGATATCTAAAAAATAAAATTAAGAGGTGAGAGAGGAATACAATGAGAGAACGAGAAAGGGAGAGATAAAATAGGGTAAATTATCTCATATAAAAGAGGCAAGAGAAAAACTATTACAATGGAGGGGAAGAACAGAAAGATGAAAGGGAATGGGTCAATTGTAATCTCATTGAATTTGGTTAAGAGAGGGAATAACATACACACTCAATTGGGTATCTTACCGTACAGGAAAGTAGTGGGGAAGGGAATAAAACAGGGATGTTAGAAGGGAGGACAGATTGGGGAAGAGGGTAGTTAGAACCACACACTTTTTAAAAAGAGACAGGGTCAAAGTAGAAAATAGAATAAGTGGGGGGTGGGATAGGATGGAGGGAAATATAATTAGTCTTTCGCAATATATCTACTATGGAAACATTTTGTGTAACTACACATGTACAACCTATATTGAATTGTTTATCTTCCCAGTGGGAGTTGGTGAGAAGTGAAGAATGGAAAGAATCTAGAAATCAAAGTTTTAAAAACAAATTTTTTAAAAAATTGTTTTTTACATGCAACTGGAAAATGAGATATACAGGCACTGGGGCAGAGAAATCCATCTTGCCCTACTAGAAAGTTAGAGAAGGAATGGGGGAGGATGTAAGAGAGAACAGATTGGGAGAAGGGGTATTCAACAGGCTCGCTATTTTGGGGTAGGTAGTAGGGGAAAGACAGGGAGAACATTTGTAACTCAAAATCTTGTGGAAATGAATGTCGAAAACTAAAAATAAACAAAAACAAGAAGAGATTATGTCAGAATAGGTTATGCCTTATTTCCTTTTTTGACAAGATTATAAAAGAAATAGGAAAGAGTATTGTGATATACACCTGTAGATAGATGATAGATAGATACATAGATATATAGCTATAAAGACAAAAATGACATGCTCATCATTTTTGTAGATAACACTAAACTGGGAAGGAGAGTTAATAGACTAGATGCTGTAATCTTTTAGCTAGTATTTTATTTAGGATTTTTGCATTCATAGGCAGTAATGAAATTGGTCTATAATTTTCTTTCTCTGCTTTTACTATTCCAATGTCCTCTTTTTTATAGATAAGCCAACTGAAGCCCAAGGGCATTAAGTGATTGCCTAGGGCCATGAAAGTAAAAGGGGCAGAGACAGAATATTAAAAGCAGGTGATCTGACTCCAAAGGCTTGGCTTTGCTCTTTCCACTGAATAAAAATGGCTGTAATTTGGCATGATATCTATCATTTCAGAGGTAGCCTGTTTGTATGGATAGAGAACTGGCCTCAGAGTCAGGGAAACCTAGGTTCGAGTCTTGCCTTAGACATATACTTCCAGTAACCTCTCAATGGCCTAGGCACTATAAGTTGTACAATGGATAAGGAGTGAAGTTAGAAGAATTTTCCTCACCAAGCAATTTTATACCAATGAAATCATATCTATTCTCAGCCCTCACAAAAAATTTATCATATTTTGACAAATAACAGAGAAAGGAAAGAACTTACTTATCTATTGTGAATTTAAAACATTCCATATAGCAATATTACATTTCCTTAGAACTATGATGGACTCTGTTAAAATACTTTTTCAGTGAAATATGGGTTATGAATTTGTTCCCATATTTAAAGATTCAAAAGCTTTATGACCTCTTGTAGGAATGTTGTAGGAGGAATTCCTATACGGGTATGGTGTGACTCATATTCATGAATATAATCTAATAATTTAGTGAAATTATAAAAATGTCCAATTCTCATTGAAATAAAATGTAGTTTCTATTTTTATATGTCAAGAAGCAATGATGATAGATACTGCTGTACAATAGATAGAGGGTTGGCCTTGAAGTGTGGAAGACCTGGTTTCTAGTCCTAACAGTTACTAGTTATGTGACCATAAGCAAATCATTTAACCATAGAGTAACCCGAAGAAACTCTTTAAGCCAAGCAGCTACAGAAGAGTTATCCATCTGCAACAGTGGAAGGAATTCATACTGCATTCACTGAGAAAATGAAATGGAAAGATTATTTTACATGTATTTTTCATGTTCTCTATCTGATTTTTAATCCCGATTATTTCTATGCTTGATGCTATTTGTACTTAGTTATAAAGTCATCTTGCTTCTCAGGAAAAGCTTTCTCAGTATGTTATCAGAATTATTCTTCTATGAAAGATGATATCAGAACAGTTGAAATTCCTGTCTAAAATGGAAAAGGAGTCAATTAGCAGGTACTGAGTGGTGATCAAATATTTTTCAACTATCTATGGAATTTATTTAATATTCTCCAAAACTATGGACACACAAAAATGTGGGGACAAAAATTATAGAAAAATGCTGACATCTATGAGATATGATCAAATATATGCTAATTTGTATTTCATCTCATCCTTTTTCATTATCATAACTATCATTATGAACACTGTTACCAGCAGAGGCCCTAAACTTTCTCCTGACCTACAGTCATATGTAATTGCCTGTTAACATCTTGAATTTTATGCCCTGTAGAGATTTTAAACAAATCCTTTCTGCCTTTCTTGACCCTACCCTTAATGTTAGTGCCTTAACTTTCTTCAATATATCTAATTTATCGTTTACATGTCATGTTTGTAAATACATAGCCATTTGTATGCCATTTCTCTCATTCATACTTTGGTCCTTAGACTGTGAACTCCCAGAGATCAGGGACTGTCTTTTGTCTTCTATCCCTAGCACTTAGCACAATACCTGGCATATAGCAGATATTTAATAAATGCTTGTTGCTTAAAATCCTTTCATTTATTCATTCATTTATCCATTATTTATTTACCATCCACTTAGTGTACAATACTGTGCTCAGTAATGTCAGTAAGATGAAGAATAAAATATAGCCTTTTCATTAAGGAACCTTAAGTTGTACTTGAAAAGATGAGACAAATACATTAAACACTTGTATTTATTAAATGTATATCATCCCGTACTTTACTAGGTTCTGTTTAGAGGGACTAAGCCAGATATAGTCTCTGACTTCTAAAAATGGAGAAGATCAAATGAAATATTATTCATCAAAAGCACAGCATGGTTCCTGGCACAGAGTAGGTTCTATATAAATCTTAGATATTATAGGTGTTGGTGGTATTGTTATCCACATCCTTGACAAATGCAAAATTAGTATAATGTCTCCACTAATTATTAGGATGGGCATTAATAAAGGGGTTACTGAGAGAAGACCTATAGTAAAAAAAATGGCTAGACCAGATTGAACTAGGAAAAATATCTAATCAATCCACAAAGGCTTAGTTTAGAATCTAGAATTTCAAGAGTTTTTTGAATGGTGGAAGAAATATTACCAGACTGAAAAACTTTTAATTACAGAAAAACTTTAATCCAATCCCCAAAACTCAAAGTTGGAAGACAGTTTAGAGGCAATCTGATGCAACTCATACTTGAAAAGGAATCATGTCTACACTATCATTGATGAGTGATCATATAGCTTCCAGTTTGAAGACTTTTAGAAAGGTATTGGAATCATTGTGCATGTACTATCTTGTATTCATCATCCTTCTAAAATTCTTTAAATACATAGTAATGTCAATACTTAGTGATAAACATTGGATGTGCCAAGATAGATAAAAGTCAGACTCTACTCTCAAGGAGTCTGTAATCTAAGGAAGGAAAAATGCATACACAAGTACAAACAGAATGTAGTTTTAAAAAAGTGGCCAGCAGTTAAATACTGTAGGGGGGTCAAGAAGGATGAGAATAAAATGAAGGAAAAGGAAAAAAAGGGCCATTTAATTTAGTGATAAGGTAATTAGAAAACCTGAAAAGAGTAGTTTAGGTACAGTGATGGCAAGGGAAGTCAGATATACATATAAAAGAGTGATAAGGGAGCAGAGGTAACAATGAGTATACATTACTCTTTTTTATAGAAGTTTGGCAATGAAAGGAAAAAGAGGAAAGACCACCTTTTACTGTGTTGTTTATATTTCTTATTGCATGGTAATCTTTTTTGATTAGCCAAGTATTATTAAGTTCTAATATTTGAGCATCCTTTATTGCTCTCATGCTTTGATACAGCATTAAGGTGACTGAGCTCTTTAAGTTTACACTAGAAGAACAAAATGTCTGGCAGGTCCAACTATCTTCAAAAGGCTTCATGTACAGATCTAGCAAAAGACAGTTTGGACTACAGGAAAGACAATGCACTGGAGGTCTTTTACCTAAAGACTGACTTAGAAAAAGGTTCATCACAAAAACTTTAACCGTGGGGTGATTTTAATTTTGCCAGCCCACAACAACCCTCAAAACCTAAGGCAAAGAGTCAGTCAATAAATACAAAGGAGTTGAAGGAATTGCAGTATGCATCAATGGAATAAACACCCATTCCACACTGATAAAATTAATAATAATAATAAGCCATACAATATAATATTAAGATATCTATCTATCTATCTATCTATCTATCTATCTATCTATCTATCTATCTATCTATCTATAATAGATAATGATAACTATATACAAATGATACCTGGTCAGCTTAGTGGCTCAGTGGATAGAGGCCTGGCTTTGGAATCAGGAAGTTCTGAATTCAAATCACAGACACTTACTAGCTATGTGACCCTAGGCAAGTCACTTGACCCTTTTTGCCTCAGTTTCTTCATATGTAAAATGAGCTGGAGAAGAAAATGTCAAACCATTTCATTATCTTTGCCTGCAAAACCCTTAAATGTGGTCACAGAGTTGGATACAACTAATCAACTAAAATAAAACAACTACAAATTTTAGCTATTATTAATAATATCATTGTTTACATGACACTTTAAGATTTAGAGAGTACTTTCCAAATATCATATCATTTTATCTTCACAACAACCCTAGTGGAGTAGGGGGTAGGTTCTATTATGAACTGCGCTTTATATATGATGAAATTAAAGACACCCAGAGACTGAGTAACTTGCCCAGGGTCATGCAGTTATCTGTGTCTGAAGCCAAATTTGAACTCAAGTCTTCCTATCTTTAAATCTAGTTCTCTGTCCACTGCATTGCCACAGACATTTTGAAATATTGAAATATAATATTTAAGAGAACATGTTTTGCATGATAAGATTATACAATGTAATAAATCATGTGTGAAATCTAATTTACTTTTAAAATCTTTCCATACTAAGGGTTCCTTTCCAAGTACAAATACTTATTAATAACCATCAATAATGGAATTTCAGCTCCAAGTACAATTTAGGGGCCTTACTGTACTTTGAGTGTCATAAGGGCAGGGTTTTGGTCTTATTCTTTATTGTGTTCTCTCCCAGGATCTAGAAGAATCTTAGAATCTCAGACTTGGAAGGACTCTAAGAAGTCAACTACTTCTACCAATACCTGAGCAAGAATCCTTTCTACGATGTCCTTGAAGAATGGTCATCTGCCTTCTACTTGAACTTCTGTGGTACAATGTAAAAAACACTGAATCTGGAGTGTAAGAAACTGGGTTTGAATCTTTATTTTGCCCTTTACTGTCTATGATTTTGGACAAGTAGTTGCCTTATATATAAAATGAGGGAGCTGGACTAGATGATCTTTTAAGAAACTTTCAGCACTAAATCTCTGATTCCATGACTGGTAGTGATGGGGAAGAAACAGCTAGGTATAGGGCATTGTACAGAGTTGATGTTTAAGAAATATTTTAGGAATGCTTTATTGAATAGCTTTAGATTATATATAATTTTCACCTCATAGAGTTTACTTCTATTCCTGACACAGGAGAGGTACAGATACATTAACCTTAATGAAAAAATTAAAATAGATGACCTCCAAGGCCCTGTCCAAATTTGAGATTTTATTTATTTCATAGTATTTTGTTTTTTTCTGAATTACGTCATGATACTTTTTAGTATTCATTTAAACAAGCTTTTGAGCTCCATGTTCTCCCTCCCTTACTCCCCTCCTCTCTCCTGAAAATGGTAAGCAATTTCATATAGGTTAAATATGCAAGTCAGAAAATTTTATACTACAATAAGAAATGAAAACAATTTGATATAGATTTTACACACACACACACACATATCCTCATGTAAAACATACTTCCATATCATTCACACTTGTGAAAGAAGAAACAGGTCAAAAGGAAAAAAGAAAAACAAAAACTATTTAAGTAAGTGAAAAACTATGCTACAATCTGCATTCAGAGTCCATAAGTTCTTTATCTGGGGGTGGATAACAGTTTCCTTTGTGATTCCTTTGTACTTGTCTTAGATCATTGTGTTTCTGAGAAGAGCTGACTAATTCATAGTCCATCATTATACAATGTTGCTAATACTGTTTTCCGACTCCACTCATTTCACTTTGTATTAGTCCATACAAGTCTTCCCAAGTTTTTTTCTGAAACCTGTTTATCATTACTTATTTCATAATAGCATTCCATTATCATAGCTTGTTCAGTCATTCCCCAATTAATGGGCATCCCCTCAATTTCCAATATTTTGTCATCACAAAAAAGACTACTATAAATATTTTTGTACATGTAGTTCCTCATACATTTTTAATGATCTCTTTAGGATACAGACCTAGTAGTGGCATTGTTAGATCAAAGTTTTATAACTCTTTGGTTATAACACATTGATCTCCAGGATGGTTGCATCAGTTCACAACTTTACCAACAATGCATCAGTGTCCCAATTTTCCCACATCTTCTACGACATTTATCATTTTCCTTCTTTTTTGTGATATTAACCAATCAGGTAGATGTGAGGTGGTACCTTACAGTTATTTTGATTTGCATTTATCTAATCAAAAGTGATTTAAAGAACTTCTTCATATGCCTTTAGATAGCTTTGAAAACTGCCTGTTGATATCCTTTGATCATTTATAAATTGGGGAATAACTTGTAATTTTATAAATTTGACTCAGTTATCTACATATTTGAGAAATGAGGCCTTCATCAGAGATACTTCTATAAAGATTGTTTCCCATCCTTCTGTTTTCCTTCTAATCTTGGTTGCATTAGTTTTGTTTGTATGAAAGCTCTTTATTTTAATACAATCAAAATTATCCAGTCTACATTTTATAATGGTCTCCATCTCTTATTTGGTCATGAAGTCTTACCTTCCTCATAGATCTGACAGGTAGACTATTCCTTTCTTTCCTAGTTTATGTATAGTATCACCTTTTATGCATAAAACATGCACTCATTTTGATCTTATCTTTGTATACTGTGTGAGATGTTGGTCTATAGCTAGTTCATGTTCTATTGTTTTCCAGTTTTCCCAGCAGTTTTTGTCAAATAGTGTGCTCTTATCCCCAAGGTTGGGGTCTTTGGGTTTACCAAACACTAAGTTACTATGGCCATTGACTGCTATATCTTGTGTAACTAAGCTATTCCACTGATCCACCACTCTTTCTTAGCCAGTAGCAGATAATTTTGATGATTACTACTTTATAATATAGTTTGAGATCTGGTACTACTAGACCACCTTCCTTTGTATTTTTTTCCATTAATTCTCTTTATATTCTTAACCTTTTTTCCTTCCAGATGAATTGTTATTTTTTTCTAGCTCTATCAAATAATTTTTGGTAGTTTTATTGGTATGTCACTGAATAAGTAAATTAGTTTAGACAAAATTCTCATTTTCATTATATTGGCTCAGCCTACCCATGAGCAATTGTTATTTTTCCAATTATTTAGATCTGAGTTTACTTATGTGAAAAGTACTTTGTAATTGTATTCATATTGTTACTGAGTTTATCTTGGCAAATAGTTTCCCAATTATTTTGTATTGTTTACAGTTTTTTTAATGCAATTTTTCTTTCTACCTCTTGCCCCTGGACTTTGTTGTTCCAAATCTGAGATTCTATAATGTCTATAAAGTCTCCAGGACTTGAAGTAAGTTAATATTATAATGAAAATCACTCCAGGTGTCAGTGATTCAATAAAAATTACAGGGTCAAGCCCTGGCAGTGAGGTGGTGTCAGATTCCACTGGGATGATAGAGTAGGTAATTAGATGATGGTGGGAAATCTTTGCAAACTAAATGAACTTTAAGTGAGAGTGACTCAAAGGTATTTAGAGATTAATGACAGTCTGAAAATTAATGGATATCATTTCACTATATAATATTAAAATAAGCAATGTTTCCCTTATACCTTTAAGAAAAATATGAAGACTATATTTCTATAATCTCAATTTATATCTCCAGGATAGAACAGTGCAGTTCATTCACAATAGGATCCCTTTTACTTTTTCTCCATTTAAAATCTTTGCAGACTTTTACCATGATTGCTCTTGCAATGTATTTTTCATTCTTCTTCTTCTATTCTCCCATCAGTAAATGTAACTCCAAATCACTGCAGTATTCTTTGGATAGTCTGTTGCCATCTTGGAAACACAGTATAGTGAAAAGAGGATTGGACTGAGAATCAAGTCCCATCTCAATCACTAAAGTAGCTATTACTGTGGGTATAAGTCACACTATATGTCAATCAGCCACAGTGTCCCCATCTACAAAATAGGACTAGATAATACTTGTTGTATGTGCTTCATTTGGTTTTTGTGGAGAAACCCAACAGTCCTCATTTTAGAGATGAAGAAACTGAGGCCCAAAGAGATTCAAGGGCATGCCCAGATACACACGACTTGTGATTATCTGAGGAGGAAAGTGAACCCAAAATGTCTTCCTGATTCCAAACCCAGTGCCCTAAATAATAAACTATATTTCTTCTCAAATTCTTATTGACCTCTTTCCCTTAGAAAGCACTGGCTAACATGCCTCAGAGGGGGTGGGTGTAAGTTGGACCAACTATCCCTGAGGTATTATATATCTTTGTGATTTTGATTCTGTATAGGTATGTTATTTTTTTAAATATTGAAGCCTATTTACATCTATATGTTTACCTCTCCATTATTCTCTGTCATACTCATTCTTCATATTTTTAAGACTGTAGCTTTCCATGACTTACAGCAATAAAAAAACAAACTATTGATAGTAATAAGATAGATTTGCTTCTAGGAAAAATTTAAGGCTATTAATGGAATTTTTCAATTACTCGAAAGCTATCCAAGCTGCCCTTCTCCTGTTCCATTTTTCATTTTGGAATTACAGGACCCCGGTTCAAATATAGGCCATTCCAAAAACTGTTCTATTTACTCTATGTGTGAGATTTTGGGGCTCAGTGTCCTCAACTGTAAAATGAATAGACTGAACCTGATGACATCTAAAGATACTTTTCATATTGTGTCCATGTTACACTCTAGGAATTTTGACTAACAAAGAGGAAGCAATGTCTAAGATAGTCTGAGTCCTCTAGTTCTCTTCTTTCAATCATTAGGTTTCTAAATTTTGAGCTTTTACTTACCTAGTTACCTTTCCATCTCCTGCTTTTTTTTAAAATTTTATAAAAACAATGAAATACATATTTGCTATGTATTTCTCTATTCATATTGAAGGGAAGAGGAAATTGAAAGTCAGAAAGATTGATTTCATTGATTGATTATAATTTGAGCCCCAGTCATGGTGATTTAGTAAATAATGGGGCAGCTACGTAGCTCCATGGATAGAGCACTGCACTAGGCCAGGAGTCAGGAAGACTTGAGTTCCAAATCAGCCTCAGAAACTTAATATGTGACCCTGGGGAAATCACTTAATCGCTGTTTGCCTTAATCCACTGAAGAAGGAAATGGCAAGCCAATGCAGTATTTTTGCCCAGAAAACCCCATGGACAATATAGTCCATAGGAAAACAAACAGTCAGATAAAAATGAACAGTAACAACAACAATAGTGAATTTCTTTCATTTCTTTTTTTTTCATTGTTGCCCTTGATATTCTTGACCTTCTCTTCCCCAGATGAAGTTTGCTATTATTTTATCTATCTCTAAAAGGTAAACCTGGTAGTTTGATACAACATAATAGATTAATTTGGTAGTTTCATTCTGGCATTTTATTCTGTTGGCATAGCCCAACTGTTTAACATTAAATACATTTTGAGTTATCAGTCAACAAGCATTTATTAAGTGCTCAGTGCCAAGGTCTGGGAATACAAAAATAGACTCAACTAGAATAATAAAAAGAATAGAGCATTTCAAACAAAGAAGAATCACTTAAATTGCTGTAACTCTCCCGTACTCACCTCCAAACAACCACAAAATAGTGCCCCAAAACAAATCCTGCAACAACAGAACCAGAAAAAGATGCGATTAAACAATCTTTTAGCCCAAGACACTTGGAAGATCAGCAAGAAATGTTTGTCTCACTCAGGTAAAGGAGGAGTGTACTCCAGGAGGGGAAGCAGCCTAGCAAACCAGTAGCAAGCCCCACCTCAAGAAACCAGGAGATCTTGACCCCAGTGTGGTATAGGAAGCAAACAGCAACACCAGGATATCCACATGCCTTAGCACAACCAAGGAAACCTGCAGACTCCAGCTCCAAGAACCACCATATGATAGGTAAAGAGGCACCCCCCAGCAGCCAGATCTCCATGTATTTCAGCACAAGTGAAACAAGGAGGCACCCTCCAACACAGCAGGAAAGTAAGTCAGACATCTACATTCTTCAGTGTAGTCCCTGGGAAGTATAGAAACATCCCATGGGGACTCAGCACACACCAAACACTACCACTAGGATCCCAGAAGACCACCTCTAGCCTACAGCAACACCAGTCAACTCCTTCCCCATTCCCTGGGCACCAGACACAAAGGTCCCCTGGGAGCCTCAGGGCAGCATCCACACAACACAACTTAAACAGCCAAGGCTTGCAGTCACTGGCATAAGAAGTCTGAGACAGTGTTCCTTCCACCTTAAATCTGAAGACCTCTTTTTGTTATGTCAAGTAAGCAGGTACTTAGCCCTTAATAAACTAATCAAACCTTTGTGGCTAAGAGACAGAGGGTATGAACTCTATCTCCTGTTGCTGTCATAACAGGAAGGGTTTGGCTGAAACAGGAAGCCAGTGCTTTTGTGTGTATATAAGAAGAGGCCCAGAGAAGAGACAGTCAGAATCAAGAATTTTTACTCCTAGTGGAGGAAGCAGAATTGTCCCAGAATCTGGGAGCTGGGCTGCTACTGGACTAAGAAATGAGTTGGAGTTTTCTATGAGACTAGAATTTGGTGAAGCCTGAAGTTGCTTCCCAGAAGGCCTCCTGGAAGGCTGAGATTTCATCTGGGTCCTAGGGCTAGCCAAAGTGCTAGAGGACTGAAGAAGCATGACAGGGATAAGACTTTGTTTGTTTGTAGCTTGGTTGATCCTTGAGTTCTCAGCAACAGAAGTGGTGAAAGTTTTGAGATGTGCTGGACCCTGTGAACTTCAGTTGGAAACAAGAACTGCCTGGAGGACTGGACAAGAACCTGGAAGCTGTCTGCCTCTGAATCCAGGTGACTGTTTGGTGGATTCAGGTGGGAGCTGGGACTATGGAAGGGAATCCAGGCAATCTGAGAAACCATCCTGGAGTCAAGTTGAAGAAAAGGCCTCTTCTTGGATATGGAATGCAGTAATGAAATTGAAGTCTATTAGATACTGAGGGGTGGAGGGTTTGTGTAATTTTCTAATGATTGTATTCAATGATTAATGATACTTAGTGACTGATTGCTAGATAAGAGACTGATTAAGATAATCTATAATTGCCCCACGAATGGAAGACTGACTTGTATTATGAAATGATTGAATGATTAAGTAAGGAGAGTTTCACCTTAGGGACACCAGATGATTGTTCTTTTTTTTTTGTCCTAAATACTGTGACCACTTTGGTGAAAACTTTGTAGCCATTTTAATGTTAAGCTGTTGTAAGCACAATATTGTGATTTTCTGTGTTAAGATGTAATGTTGTCAATATTATTATATTGTGATTTGTTGTGAATGTTTGCCTTGATTTGTTATGGAATAAATGGAGTATTCACTACAATATGTAATCAGTACTTTAAAAGCTGTTCACAGGAGCATTCTTTTGGGTAGAGAGTTCAAATTTCTTTTAAAAAAAGAACCTACACATGCACACACACACACACAAAGATGGGGCAAAAAAAAAAAGTATCTGACCATAGAAAGTTATTATGATGGCAGGGAAGACTAAGATATAAACTCAGAAGAGGACAACACTGTAAAAACACCAATAAGCAAAGCCCCAAAGAAAAATGGGAAGTAGTCTCAAGCCCAGAAAGATCTCACAAAAGAGTTCAGAAAAGATCTTTAAAATAATATGAGAGGTAGACAAAAAAAATGGGAAAAGAAATGAGACAGATGAAAGATAATTATAAAGAGTCAACAGCTTGAAAATTGCTTAAAAAGTAAAATTAGCCAAATGAAAAAGGAGATACAAAATCCACTGAAGAAAACAACTTATTAAAGAGTACAACTGGCCAAATGGAAAAGGAAGTAAAAAAACTAATTGAGGAAAACAGCACCTTAAAAGTGATAATTGGGCAAGTGGAAGCTAATGACTCAATGAGACACTGAGAATCAATAAAATGAATTCAAAAGAATAAAAAAATGTACAATACCTCATGAAAAAAACAACTGACCTGGAAAATAGATGCAGGAGAGAAAATATCAGAATCATTAGACTATCTGAAAAAGAGGACCTGAACAACATCTTTCAAGAAATTTTCAAGGAAAACCATTCTGGTGCCCTGGCACCAGACAAGATAGTCATTGAAAGAATCCACCAGATTCCACAAAAAGAGCTCCCAAAATAAAAACTCCAAGCAACATTATAGCCAAATTTAAGAACTATCAAGTCAAGGAAAAAATACTAGTAATTAAAAAGAAAAAATTCAAATATCATAATCCTAATCAGGATCACATAGGACTTGAAAGTTGCAACATTAAAGGATCAGAGGTCATGGAATATCATATTCTGGAAGGCAAAGGAACTAGGACGACCACCAAGAATCACTTACCAGCAAAATTAAGTATGATGCATCAAGGGGGGAAGGTGATGGTCATTCAATGAAATAGAAGAATTTTAAGCTTTCATAAGAAGAGGACAGGAACAAAACCAAAAATGTGGCCTCCAATAAAGATTCAAGAGAAGCATAAATAGATAAGAAAGGAAAAAGAAAACATAAGGGATTCAAAGGAGCTAAACTATTTACATACATACACATGAAGATGATAACTGTAATTCTTTAAAATTGTATCAGAAAAAGTACAAACAGAAGGAATATACATAGACAGAAGGTGTATGGTGAATTTAAGGAAATGATATAAAAAGTTAAGGGATGAGAAAAAGTAGTACATTGGGTGAAGAAGGAAGGGAAAGGTAGAATGGTACAAATTATTTCACATGAAGAGGTGTGAAAGATCTATAACAGTGGAGGGGAAGATGTAACAGTGTGCAATGAGCATCACTTGAACCTTACTCTCATTAGGATTGACTCAAAGTGGAAATCATATGCACCATCAGTTGAATATAGAAATCTATCTTACCCAAAAGAAAAGTAGGAGGGGAGGAGATAAAGTAAAGGAAGGGTGGAGACTGACAGAAAAGAGGCCAAATTAGAGTAGGTGGTAGACAGAAGCAAAACAATGGTGAAAAGAGAGAGAGTGAAATGAGAGAGGAAGAATAAAAGGGAAGGAAATAACACAGATAATAATCATAAATGTAATGTGAATAGGATGAACTCTCCCATAAAATGGAAGAAGATAGCAGAGTGGATCAAAACCAGAATTATAGAGTATGTTATTTATAAGAAACACACCTGAAATAGAAACACATACACACACACACACACACACACAGAGTAAAGGTACAAGGCTGGAGCAGAATCTATTATGCTTCAGCTTAAGTTAAAAAAAAAAGCAGGGCTAGCAATCCTGATCCTATACAAAGTAAAATAAAAAAAATACTGAAATAAAAGTTATGGAAAGAAACTACATCTTGAAAAAAAGTACCATAGTCAATGAAGCAATATTAATACTAAATATATATGTACCAAATACTATAGTATCCAAATTCTTAATGGAGAAATTAAATGAGTTACAGGAAGAAATAGATAGCAAAATAATACTTATGGGGGACTTTGACTGTCCCCTCTCAGAATTCAACAAATACAATCAAAAAATAAACCAAAAAGAAACTCAGGAGGTAAATAGAATATTAGAAAAGTTAGATATGACAGAACTTTGGCATGATTTAGAGATAAAGGGTGACACCATAAGCAAATTAGAAGACCAGGGAATAGTCTATCTGTCAAAAATACGGGGAGGGGAAGAAGTTATGACAAAAGAAGAGATAGAAAGCATTGCAAAATGTAAAATTGATAATTTTGATTAAGTTAAATTAAAAAGCTTTTGTACAAACAAAACCAATGCAACCAAAATTGGAAGGAAAGAAGATGGGAAACAATCGTTACAGGAAATCTCCCTAAAAAGAGCCTCATTTCTCAAATATATAGAGAACTGAATCAAATTTTGAGAATACAAGCCATTCTTCAATTGATAAATGGTCAAAGGATATGAACAAGGTAGTTTTTAGATGAAGAAATCAAAGCTATCTATATACATATGTAGAATTGCTCTAAATCACTTTTCATTAGAGAAATGCAAATTAAAACAACTCTGAGATACCATCTCACACATATAAAATTGACTAATATGATTAAAAAAAGGGAAATGATAAATGCTAGAGAAGATGGGGAAAAGTGGAACAAAAATACACTGTTGGTGGAGTTGTAAACTGATTAAACCATTCTGGAGAGCAACTTGGAACTATGCCTAAACTGTGCATACTCTTTGACCTAACAATATCACTACTAGGTCTGTATCCCCAAAGAGATCATAAAAAGGGGTGAAAGGCTGACATGTACAAAAATATTTATATCAACCTTTTTTGTGGTGACAAAATAATGGGAATCGAGGTTATGCCCCTCAATTGGGGAATGACTCAACGAATTGTGATGTATGAAAGTAATGGAATACTATTGTGAAATAAGAAATGATAGGGGCACAGCTAAGATGGTAGAAAGGAAACAGTAGCTTTTCCAAGCTCCTCCAAGAATTCTGTCGCTAAAAGCTCAAAAGTGAATTTGAACAGATTTAAGAGTGACAGAACCCATTGGGAGATGGAGGGTGACAGATCCCCAGCCCAGGAAAGTGTCTACTCAGGCCAGAGCAGGGAGAATGTGGAGCACACAGAAGCTGCAGAGTGAAGTACAACAGACTGAGAAGAAGCTCCAGCCAGCCAGCAGACTCACCCAGACAGAGGGGTTTGCAGCCATCCCACCATGGAGTGGAGGATCATCAGAACTGGGTAGGAAAGAACTCGGGGCCCATAGTAGGGTCAACAGCTTTTCCTGGGGCTAGCAGTCCACAGCCTGGATGTTTGAAATTACATACCCAAACTTTCAGAAGTCTGGATGGAGGAATAAAATTTGGTTGCTCTGAT
>CM053588.1:219125856-219143040 GCA_028646515.1 Pseudochirops corinnae | reverse complement strand
CACTTTCAAGGGAAAAAATAATTCAACATCATTTCTCATGAACATTATTATTAAATGATATTATAGTTTATTAATATACAATTTATTTCCAAATTATATCAATAAGATAAACTCAGATAATCTCATATTACTTTGGTTATGAGAAAGATCACAGCCAGTTACCTTAAATCCTTATTATAAAAGCAGAAGGCATTTCTCCATTTCTGGATGTTCAAATCCACCATTCAGTTCATTTAAGATACTGATGAAAGTCTCTCAAGACTCTTTTTCTTATTTCTGCCCAAGATAGAAGTTAAATTCAGTCTCTCAGAAAATAAATTACCTTATTTTTCTTTGTCCTCTCTCTTCAGTCATCACAAGTAACAAGCCTCTCCAAAACCGCACAGTAAACTCCCAGTTCACAGATTCTTTATAAAATCTTCTTTGTAAAATAATATTTAATCCAATTCTAATAAAAAAGAAGTTTCTCTTCACTTTTTTGCCTTTGTATTCTGTCAACATAGATTCCTTATAGATAGAGGTAACCAAATTAATTTTCCCTGACTACACAGGGAAGCACTTTGAGTCAAGATATTTAAATCTTTAACTTTTAACTCTCCTTTCATCCATTTGGCTCTTAACTCTATAATAACAAAATCTGTAGTCTCTATGATAAAGCTTAGTGAATGAAGTATTATAAATGTGTTGCACTTTTTAAAGCAAATACTATATTTAGGTCCACTTTTGTTAATAAGGAGGCTTCAATTGTCTCTTTTATTGAACAGATATGCATCTTTTTTTCATTTATGGCTTAGCTCATGTTTTCAGGGTATGTGATCTTGAGTTGCAGTATAAATTTCTTTTGAATGTATCATTCCATTCTCTCCTATGGCTTCTGGTGGGTGCAGAAAGGGCTTTATTTGAATTTCCTTTCCTTTATATTTGAAGATTTTTCTCATTGTTGCTTGCACTATTTGTTGTTGATCAATGCAATTTTTAAATTTAATTACTATTTCTTAGACTTTTCATGAGAAGATTTTTTTATGAATACAATCTATGGATTCTTTCAATTAGTACTTCATGTTTTTTGTTCAGAATTTCTGGGCATTTTTATTTTATTATGTCATATCAATTATGATGCTTAGGTTTTTAATGTTGTCATATTGTTCTGAGAAATCTATAATCCTTAAATTGTATCTTTCCATCTTGTCTTAAAGAACAATATGTTTCACTTGTGCATAGACCATGTATACTTTTAATGTAATTTCTGCTTTATTTCCCTTCTTCAAGATTGTCTTTCATTCCTGTATATTTGCACTCCCAATTTGTTGTTCTCACTTTTGTTTCAATAATAAGGTTCACCATTGTGGATACAAGATTTTCTTTTCTGTCAATTATTTCTACTACTTGTGCAATTGATTTTACTTTTCACAATTAATATTTCTCTCTCTAACCATTCAGGAACATTCTCCTCTGGTTCTATGTTTCCTTGGGAATCAACAAAGTCTCTCCCTCATTTTACTTTGTCCTGAAATGTTAATTCATAGATATCTGTATTTGTTTAGCTTTACTGGAGGTCATATTCTCTACCTTCTTGTGTTCAAGTTCTTTATTTATTTGTTCATTTATTTATTTATTTTCATTTCCATATACACAGCATAATGAGAGAATTCAATATAAAATTATACATTTCCATTTCAAGAAAACCTAGCTTTTCTTTGCGTCTTTGTAGGTTTTCTTTTGTTGTCTGCTGTGCACTTTTTAATTGTCTCCCCCCCCCACTCCCAAAAAGGTTAAAATTAAGCACAGATAGCTAGATAGACACACATTCATAGATAAATAGATATACATAGGTAGATATACACATAGATATCTATAAACATACACATATATACACATGTGTTTGTGTGTGTGTCTGAACATAGTATGCTTCTTTACCCTCATCTTCTGTTTCTCTGAAGGTGAATAGCATATTTCTTCCTAAATCCAAGTCTTTCCATATCTTCCTAATGTAACTAGCACATCATTTCCTATACCACAGCAAACATTTCAACCCAATTACAACCTATCTGAGAGATTGTCTATGAAAGTTTTACCCCCAATTTTCATTTCTACTATTCTTGAATGCATAGGTTTTATTTATACAAGAAAATTTTAACTTAATCAAAATTATTCATTTTACCCATCAACAATGTTCTGATCTTCTAATATATTTTGAAGTCTGATGCTACTGAATCTTATTCCTTAACATCTTTTTCCCCTGGTTTCTTTGAAGTTCCTGATCTTTTGTTCTTCCAAATGAACTTTGCTATTTTTTTCTAACTCAGTATTTTTTTTTTTTTAGTAATTTAATTGGGATGGCATTAAATAGATTAGTCAGGTCAAATTGTCATTTTTTAAAATTATATTTGCTTTACCTATCGATGAACAATAACCATTACTTCAATTATTTAGATCTGACTTTATTTGTATAAGAAGTATCTTATGTTCATGTTCATATAATTCCTGTGTCTGTTTTGGCAGGTATACTCTCTGGTATTTAATATTATCTACTTATTTTAAATGGTCTAAAACAATACTGAATAATATTGCTGACTTGTATAGTTTCCCTATTTTTCTCTTTTGATTAAAACCTGGCTTAGTTTTAACTTTGTAAATTCTGCTCCTGTCCTTTATTTTATCTGTACATCTCTCATTTTTATTGTGTTTCCTGAAAGCAACGTAATGTTGATTTCAAGTTATTAATTTGCTATCCATCTCCATTTTATGGGTAAATTCATTCTATTTACATTCTAAGCAATAATTACTTTTTGTGTATTTCCCTCCCTATTTTTCCTCATTATACTTCTCACCCTATTTATCCCATCCTTCCTCACTCCTCTCTTGCCCTTCTATCTCCTGTTTTGCCTCTCTATTCCTTAACCTACCCACTTCTCTAAGAATCTCTTCCTCTACCCTATCCCTTTGTCCTCTTATTTCTTCCCAAATTTAGAAGACTTTTATACCCATATATATCTTTGACAATTTCAGTCTTTTTCTTTGTATTCCTCTATGTCTCACTTTCTGATTTCTCAACCAATGATGTTGGTTTCTCAGAGAGTAGGCTCCAAAGCTACCTCAGACTGCTCTCTCACTGTGCAATTCATGTTTTACTGGCCTCAGTTTCTACCCAAAGTGACTGCTGAAGGAACAAAATTACTTCTGGTTGGATGCTAAAACCCTTAGTTTTAAACTTGGTATACCCAACAAGTGCAGATGAACTGCATTGGTTCCCTCTGTTCCTCAGTTCTCTGAGTACTGTTGTATCACAGAGCAAGCTTCTGTGTTTTTTGGGTTTTTTTTTTTTTTTGTATTCCCTTGGCACAGGTAGAGGGTGTAAAGAGTTGAGTTCTGGGGGAAACCCATGGATTGGCTTGTGCAAGTCCTTCAAGACCTTTATAATGCTTTATCTTCTGTACATAATTCTTATTATGGAGAGATGAGAAAGGTGGTAATGATGGGATAAGGTCACATAAGTAGTAAAAGTCAAAACTAAGGACAGAAAAGTAGGATGATCCAGAAAATCATCGAAGGAAATGAATCCTAGAATGTCATTTTTAGAAAGAACCTTGCAAGTCACCTAGATCAAAATTTGTCCAAATACATTGATCAATTTTATAGTCATCAAGGGAAGTTGTCCCATCTCTTCTTGAATACATTTGATGATGGTTTACAAGGGTAGATTGAATTTTCCAATTGGTGGTCTCAGTTATATTGAGAAATGCATAACCACAAATGTTAGAAATCAGTTCTGTTACAGTATAAATAACTGAAAATGGAAAGTAGAGATGGCAAACCCCAACAAGATCTATTTCAAAATGAGAGACAATAGTTATAAATATTGGATGGTACACATGATATCAGAAAAAGAACAAGAGAGATGGCCAATGAATTGGATACATTTTTTGTTGAACATTTATGGGAAAACAAGGCCATGGATTGCAGAGGATAAAAAGACAAAGTAGTAGGCTCAGTCAAAAGAGAGAATTCACGATGATAAAATGGCATATCTAAAAAATTATTTCTCCCTCATCTCCTCCTTCCCCAAGCCCTCAAAATACTATAAAGTATAATGTACTTGGGTTCTCAGAATTTTAAAATTTAAAGGGACCATAGAGATGAAGCTTAATCCCTATATTTTATAACAAAGGAAAAAGTTTTAGGGGTGAGGTGGATTTAGTATCATTAAGCAATACTACTATAAGTTATCTTACATTTATCCCAAATGAACACCAACATTTTACATAAGAACAAACAAGTTCAGTGATTAGAAGCATTCTTAGGATCATATAATATTGAAGGAATAAAGAAGCTAAGTGATCATGTAATTTCAGTTTCCTTTTCAAAGGAAACTAGGTCAGAGAAGGCAGGCACTTAGCATCACAGAAAGTTAGTGCTGGCTATAATTTAATCCAACTCTCTCATTTTATGAAGAGGAAACTGAGGCTTAGAGATGGGAGGGGACATTAAAGATGAAAGTCAATAGCCTAAAATAGAAGAAGAGTTTATGATCATAGAATGCTGAAAGTAACCTTAAATTTTTTTCTATTCTTTTGTTGGTGTTGAATTTTGTGCTGAATTTCCTGCATAAAATCTGGGTGCTTGAAATGGATAATTTCTAAGGACCTTCCAAATCTAACCTAGTTAGTATCCTAAGCTCCATCTGTGAGCTTCAGTTCCCTCTTGTAAAAATAGACTATCAAGTTTAGATGACCTCCAAGGTTTCTTCAGTCTATCATATTCTGTAATCATAAATCTCTTCCCCTTTCTGGAAGACAGTTTCCCTTTTGCTAATATGATAGTATTGGCTTTGATTATCTCTGAGGGCCTTCTACCTCTCCTATGCTTCTCTGCACTTTTTACTTCTAGCAATACAAAAGAGTTGAACTAAAGGATTTCTAAGGTCACTTCCATAACTCTCAGCACTAAAATTTTGTGATTCTATAACCTTTCTCTTTCTGGACTACAATTTTCCACTCCAATAAATAAATGGAAATATTCCCTTTGACCTAAGGCACTATTCACCTGAAATAGTACATACCTGTAAGTACTCTTCCCTCTCTTCTCTGAGACTTAAATGAAGAGGTTTTGTATTAAATATTTCATTACTTAAAGCAGTGACATTCTATGTTATTAAGTACTTTTCCTTCCACTGAACTCAATTTCCTCCTCCTGAATATGATGGGGCTAAACTAGTTGATCCCTAAGGTCTTATCAATGTTCTTATTCGCTACTAAATTCAGTTTCCTTCCAGGTCCCTTTTTTTCCTTATTTCTCAATAATGAAGGAATAGATACAGTGATTTCTAATATCATATAGGCACTCTGATCCTAAGTCCTTGATGCATTCTGTTTCCGTTTCCATATTTGAAAAATGTACGGGGCTATAAGAGAGGATCTTCACAACCATTAATAACTCTGACATTCTATTAAATCCATTTTCCTCTCTGTGCTTTGGATTTAAAGTTTTGTTATTATTGTTGTTTTTCTTAAGGCATAATATACTTCTCAAAGGGACAGTCAATGGTTCTAAGTCTCTCCAGGCCCTGGACCTTTGTTTTGTTTCATTTTCCTATTAAAAACAAGTGACTTGTACTAAATGATATATAATGTTCTGTTAATCTCTGAAATTCCACGAATATAAGCCGCCGTTAGAATTTTCTACTTAGTTGGATCTTCAAGTTGTGCCATAATGAAGAATAATGACATTTTTATGTTTTCTTTTTGAAGAACAATAACTCTCTGTCAAGCTGTCAAGACCTTAGACAGTCTGACCCTACCACCCTTCTCCAGTCTTGGTTCCCATAAATACTCAACACAGAATATCAGAGTAGGAAGGGGAATCAAAGGTCAACGTCTACCTAACCAAACTATATCCTCCATAGTATCGTTCTTGCCTTTGGTTAAGGACTTTTATTAAGAGTGAACTCACTAGTTCTCAAGGCAGCCTATTTTACTTTTAAACAACTCCAATTTTTAGGAAGTTTTTACTTTTACTGACCCAAAATTGACTTTTCTAGAATATTTATTCATTATTGTGTGTTTACTCTCTGGGACCCAACAAAAAAATTCTTAATTCATCATGCAGGTCATCTTCCTCTGTGTACTCCCTGGCTTATTAATGTCTATTCTATTATGTGTTGTCTAGAAATAAATGCAATACACAGTACCTACATTTCCCACAAAGATGTCTTAGGCTTAGTCCAGGGGAAAATCTGAGCCTTTTTATTCCTGATTTATTTTATGATATCATTATCTTTCCCTATTGACTATTAAAATTTTCCCTCAGTTCCAAAAATCTCAATAAATGCCTACTGTATTTACATTTCCCATTCCTATAAGTCCTATTATGTCTAGTATGCTAAAAGCCATGAGTGATACAAAAGAAATATCAAATATAGGACCTGCAAACAAGGAATTTACAATTTACTTACCCAAGCTATTTAAAAAGACCTTTTAGCCATACCTTTTATACTACTTTCAAGATTTCTCATTTACTGGCAAATCCCCAGTTGTTCTTATATTTTGTTGCTTTTGCTTCATATTACAAGTTCATTTCATATCCTAACAACAGAAGAATGATCTCAATGAACAAGCTTGAAAAATTATCAAAATGCTTTTTTTTCTTTTTTTAAAATCTTTTTCAGTCACTTTGAAGTTGGTGCTTTAAAATATTAAACAAGCTGATTTGAATATACTGTATCAACGAAGTTATATGACTACCTTTTTAGTGGTAACACCCCTCATTCTTTTACAAAAGGGAGTAAGCTATATTTGCATTATAAGATGAGATAATAATTCCATAGAAAGGCTTATAATTTTCCCTGGAAAAAAGTTATTTATTATCATTTCAATTATCAGAGAAACTTAAAGAAAAATGTTGGTAAACATACTATCTAATCTATTACCATGACTGTATTACTGGCTAAATTAGAACAACTTTTGAGACATGGCTAAACTTTTACACACTGTTGAATGGGACAAGTGGAATTTAGAAATCAGGTAGCACAAAGATCACTTTACTTTACTTTGAATATACATATTTAAGCATTTTTGATAAACATTTCTCTCTGTGGGAGGGGATAATATTTTTCACAATAGGTTCTTTGGAACTCATCATCAATGCCACCCCTTGCTCTTCACTTCAGGTGAAGCATGATAGAATCTACTTCAGCCCTTCATTTCAACTCTGTATGTGTATTCCTGTCCCAAGTGTGTCTCTTATACACAACATACTGTTGGATTCCACTTTCCAATCCATTTTTGTATCTGGTTCCATTCTATGGGTTAGCTCATCTGATTCAAATTTATAGTTGATATCACTGATTTTGTATTTTCCTCGGTTTATCTTTCTCTTTTATTCTGTCCCTTCTCAAAAGTCTGACTTGCCACTTACCACTGCTCCGCCCCCCCCCCCCATATGCCCTCTCCCTTATAACCTTCATTCCCATATCTCTTGTCCCTTCCCCTCTTACCACCCAATTGGGTAAGACAAATTTCTATAACCAACTGAGTGTGTGTATGTGTTTGTGTGTGTATACACATGTGTGTATATATATATGTATATATATACATATGTGTGTATGTATGTATGTATAAATATATATACACATATGTATATATGTATATATGCATATAGTGTATGTATATATATACAGTACATATATAAAGCAAATATATATAAAATCCATATATGATACATATATATGTGTATGCATGTATAGATATATAGTGTATGTGCGCATGTGTGTGTGTGTTTTTCCCTCTTCGAACCAATTCTGCTGAAAGTGAGGTTCAAGCATTACCTACTATCCTATACTATTTATACTATTACCTATACTATTATAAAAGTTTTTCTTTACCCACCTCCTTTATGTAAGAAAATTTATCCCTTTTTATCTCTCCCCCCTTCTTCCAGTTTATCCATCTTCCTCACCTCTACGTTCTTTTTTTGGATATCACACCAACATAATCAATTTACACCTTTGCCCTCTATCTAAGCAGACTTCTCCTAACTGTCCTAATAATGATAAAGTTCTTAAGAGTTATATGTATCATCTTCACATAGAGGAAAGTAAACTGGGTCCCTTATAATCACTCTTTCATGTTTACAGTTTTATGCTTGAGTCTTCTATTTAAATGGCAAATTCTATTCAGCTTTAGTTTTTTATCAGGAATACTTGATTTCACTAAATATCAACTTTTGCCCCTGTGAAAGATTATATTTAGTTTTTCATGGTAGGTTATTCTTCACTATATTGCTAGCTCCTTTGATTTCTGGGATATCACAGCCCAAGCTCTCTGCTCCTTCAACATGGAAACCAATAAATCTTGTGCAAGCCTTACTGTGTCTCCATGATATTTAAGTTATTTTTTTTTCTGGATACTTACTATACATTCTCTTTCATCTGGGAGCATTGGAGGTATATTCTTTAATTCCTATTTTACTTTCTGGTTGTAGGATAGTAGGGCAGTTTTAGTTCATAATTTCTTGAAATATGGTATCTAGGCTCTTTCTTTGATCATGGTTTCTAGGTAGTCCAATAATTCTTATTATTTTTCCTTGATTTCTTTTCCAAGTCAGTTGATTTTATGATATTTCACATTTTCTTCTATTATTTTTTATTCTTTTGATTGTATTTTATTGTCCTTGATGTTTCATGGAATCATTACCTTCCACTTGCCTTTGAGAAATTATTCTCTTCAGTGAGCTTTTGTATAACTTTTTCCAGTTGGCTAATTCTGTTTTTTAAGGAGTTTTTGTTGTTGTTGTTAATTTTGTTACATTCTTTTCCATTTGGCCTATTTTGTTCAAAGGAAATTCTTTTTTTCAGCGAATTTTTATGCTTAATTTACCATTAGGCAAAAAATTTTAGGTGTTATTTTCTTCAGCATTTTTGTGTTTCTTTTACCAAGCTTTTAATTCTCTTTTCATAATTTTCTTGCATCTCTCTCATTTTTCCCCAATTCTTCTACCACTTTTATTTTTTTCTTTAACTCTTCTGTGAATTCTTGTTGACCTTGGGTCCAATTAGCATTTTTTTGCAGCTTTGCTTGTAAATATTTTCACACTATTGTCCGTGTGTGTGTGTGTGTGTGTGTATCTTCTTTTAAGTCCATGTCTTGTTTTTGTCTGCCACTGTAGTAACTTTTTATAGCCTAGTTCTTTTTTGTTGTTTTCTCATTTTCCAGCTTATTTCTTCATTTTGAATTTTATGTTAAAGTTGGGTTTTGCTCACCTTGGGGAGGGATGGGGAGCACTGCAGCAAGCTTCAGGCTTTTTTCTGTTCCTGATTTCAGAGATAGTTCTGGGAGTCTCCGAATTTTTGGTGCTTCCAAGGTGGTGTAATCTGTGTAGAGGCGTGATCAGTGCTCTCTTGGTCTGTGCTCCGATTTCTACCCAGGAAGAGTCCCTTCTCCCCTGAAGCTACAAGTACTTGGCGTTATTCTTGGACCTGCTCTCCTGTAGCCACAACTGCTAACATTTCCCTTGGTCCAGGAACTGTGACTAGGGACCCTTGTCTCCCTTGTAACTAGTCATATGTGTTAATATCCTCCCTGGAACTGTGACCAGAAGTGCTTATGCGAAATAGAGTTGCCAATCAACACCAGCTATACCCAGTGCCAGCAAAGGGTCCCCTGTAACATCTTTCTGACCAGTTATCTAATCTCCTTGCCATCTCTAGGCTTAGAGTTCCCAAGGCTACTACTGCTGCTGCTGCTGTGTCTGCCTGTAAGTCCCACTGCTGATGCTTCTGCTGCTCTCCCTGCCTGTGCCCACCTTGCTGTTAAAGAGCTCTTTTGCAGACTTCCTACGTGTCTTATACTTGAAAAATGTCTCCCTCTGAACTTTTGTCTACTCCAAAATTTTATTTAAGGAGTTAATATAAAATTGTTGGGAGGGGAATGGTAGGGAGGATTCAGCTGGGTCCCAGTCTGTACATGGCCATCTTTCTTCTTTTTTTCTATAGATTTTGCTGGAATAATCATAGCAGAGTAACTACACTGATGGCTCATACTTCGTTTTGTTTTCCTGTCCTGGTTTATTCCATTGAAGGCTTATGTACAGGACTAAAAGTTAGAAATGAATCCCCAATTTTCTTTTGAGTTTATATTTCTAGAACATGTTCTGTCAGGTTCTTGCTCTCTCTCAATCACTCCTCTATGCCTTGGAATTTGACCCTGGACTGTCTTATTTATGGATGACAGAGCTTTCAGATTCTATTATGTGGGGTGTAAAATTGTCAAATCTACAATAAAAGAGACTGAGGCAGAGCTCTGAGCCAATGGCATTTTCTTAAATGATCCATGGTCTCTTCTAATGCAGTGAACCTCAGATTTTCCTCATGATCTGAGATGTCCCCTTCTTCTGGGCCCTTTTTTTCATAGGGTTTTATGCCAGATTGAGTACCTAAACATTCTAAAGTGACTATACAAAAACAGAATTCCATTGGTTGATACATAACACATAAGCTAAAATAAGCAAAAATGACATGTCAGCATGGTCATGAGTTGGCTGAACCAAGAAATATCTCCACTGACTAGGTGGCCATAATATGGATAGGTTCTTTGTTAGGTTAGGCAGGAGGAGATGGTATAAGTTATACATATGCTCCAAGAACATATGGGGGAAGGAAAGCAACCATTTCATACCATGCCACCACCCACACTTGATTTGGTCATGGAATTTGAGGAAAACAGGATAGAGATATCTTTTTGAGAATTCTTGCTGTTGTGCAAGCAAGCTCCATACCTGTTAAGCAGGTAATGAACACTAATTACATTAAAGTTTAAGGCTTATTATAGGGCCCTTCTTTTAGAATCTATATTCTTATATGACTTATAGATATGTATTACCAGGTAAATATATTTTTAAAATTATTAACAATCATTACTCATTCATGAAATCATATGAACTGACTAATACTGCTTTGAGTTTAAGGAGGAATCCTCAATGAATCATTTCTCTCAATTATTATTATTATTATTAGTTAGCAATTACATATCCCTTAGGTTATTGCAGGCACAGTACTAAGCTCTTTACAATTATTATCTCATTTGATCCTCAGAACAATTCTAGGAGTTTTACAGATGAGGAAACTGAAGGAAACAGAAGTTAAGTGACTTACCCAGAGCCACACAACTAGTAAGTGTCTGAGGCTGCATTTGATTTCAGGTCTTCCTGGCTCCAGTCCTGGCACTCTATCCATTGTGCCACCTCACTGTACCTGTTCTTGATCCCCACACCACCCTGCTACTGCACTCCTCTCCCACTGTCCTCACACCTTTCTATCTTTTTTTTTTTGCTTTTTGGATGGCAATTGGGGTTAAGTGACTTACCCAAGGTCCCACGGCTAGTTTTTGTGTTAAATGTCTGAGGCCGGATTTGAAGTCAGGTCCTCCCGACTCCAGGGCCAGTGCTCTGTTCACTGTACCACCTAGCCACCCCCACCTTTCTATCTTTCTAAGCTGTCCTGCATTAGAAAAATGACTCACCATAACTTCATCTTGACTCTTCTGATCAGAATTCAGTCTGGTGTGCTTCTATGTAATTGTGGAGGAGCTAAGACAAAAATGCTACCTGTCTCCTTTTCTCAAATTTTCTCACTCTGCATTCAATCCTCCATTCAACTGTGAAATTAATCTTCCTAAAGTTCAAATCTAATAACATCGCTCCCTTATTTGGTAAATTCTAAGGGTTCCCTATCACCTATGCAGGACTTCTTATATTTCTTCCACCCATGACTCCTTCAGTGTTTTTTAAACTGTGAGCCAGGACCCCATATGGGTCTGACACTCACCTATAGGAGAGAAAACAAAATCCTCCCGCTGGGGTTCAAAGCCCTTTATGATCTAGCACTGTCCTCCTTCCTGATCTTCTCACACCTCACCTCCCCCACCCACTTTTGCTATGTGATCCAATGACTGACGTCCTTGCTGTTCCTCACAATACACACTCCATCTTATAAATCTAGGCCTTTTCAGTGGTTGTTCTACATACCTGGGATTTTCTCCTTTCTCACCTCCTGGCTTTCTGTCTTTCTCCAATTCCCCACTAAAATCCCGTCTTCTATAAGAAACTCTTACTGAATCTTTTTAATGCTAGCATCATCTTACTGTTGATTATCCCCACTTTTTGCTGTATATATCTTGCTTTCACAGGTTGTCTCCTCCATCAGATTATAAGCTCCTTGAGACTAGGAATTGCTTTTTTGCTTGCCCAAAGCTTAGTTCACTGCCTAGCCCTAGTATATAGTGCTTACTGACTGATGGCCTGTCTGTATCGCACACTCAACCACTTGATTATCTAATGATTGCAGTATGAATACACCAAGCGCAAGTATATCAGGACGGGGATGAAAAGAAAGAAATGACTTTACAAAGGGCATTGCAGGCCTTCAATGACAAACCTCTATAACTCATAAAAAAATCTTGTTCCCACACTTTCTAGTACAGCATGAGACAATTTATTTATTAAGTGTCTGCTATGTTCAAGGCACTGTCCTAGGAAATCCTTAAACAAAGATTAAGTTAACAAAAGCCCTGCTTACCTATCAGACTGACAAAAATGACAGAAAAGGAGAGTGAAAAATATGCCAGGGGTTTATGGGAAAACAAATAAACTCCTACATTTTAGGTGAAACTAGAAATTTCACTCAATCTGTAAAACAATTTGGAACTATCCCCAGAAAGTTCCCAAATCTGGTGTACTCTTTGACTCAGTTAGACCACTACCAGGACTATGCCCCAAAGAAAGAAATAAAAGAAGAAATGCAACAAAGATATTGATAGCAGCTCTTTTTGGAGAAGCCAGAAACTAGAAGCTAAAGGAGATGGGGAGTCCATTGCAGAATAGCTACACAAATTATGGTATAGTAATGCAATGGAATATTAATTTTCCATAAGAAATAATGAAATGAATATTTTTTTAGAGGAAATTGCTAAGGTCCTTAAGGACTAATGCAGAATGAAGTAAGTAGAACTAGGAACACTTTTTTTTTTTACAAGGATAACATTATAGAGAAAAGTAACTTTGAAAGATTGAACCTTAATCAATGCAGTGATAAACAAAAGAGTGATGAAGAATTGCTTTTGACTGAAATGTGATATACCTGACATCCAGAAAGTGACCTGCATTTTTGAACACAGCTACCGTGGGAATCTGCTTTGCTCGACTATGCAAATAGTATTGAGGTATTCAGTTATAACATTTGTTTTGTTTTTAATAGGCTCAATGGAGAATAGTGGGAGGGATACAGTGAGTTTTAAAATGCTTGTTACTTGAAAAAAAAATAAAGCCTCATTCTTGTTTAAGTAACTTACAGTATAATGATGCAAAGACATACATAGAGTAAAGATGTAAAGTTGAGATCTAGGCAAAGAACAATGAGAAATTTGAGATTCAAGAAGGTCATGAGGGGTTTCATGGAGGAAGTTGTTTCTTGGATAAACCTTGAAGGGACTTTGACAGACATAGATAAGAAGGTGAGGTTAAGGAGCCCATTGTAAGCAAGGGAAAGGGTCAAACAACCTCAATAAATAAAGAGTTGTCCCATTTGGCTGGGATGGAGAGTGAACAGAGGTAGGGCAACACACGATAAATCTAGAAACGAAAGTTAGTACTGAATTGTTCAGAGCTTGGAATGCCAGGATCAGGAATAAATAACTTTATTAATTTTGCAAAGGGGAGCTACTGAAAGTTTTTTCATTAAAGAAGTAGCAGAAGATAATTGGATTTTGAACTGGAAAGGAGCTTAATGAACAGCTGGGCTGCCCAATTAGGGTGTTCTCTAAAACATTTTAAAATTCCAGTCAGACTAAAATGCTCTCTCTCTAGCCCAGTGGTTTTTTGACCTTTCCTCTCTCTGCATTTTACCCTCAAGGCACAAGCAAAATCAAAAACTCTTCTCTTTAAAACTGAAAGCCCTTCACAATGTATTCTAGTCTATTTTTCCAGGCTGATTTCACTGAATGCCCCCCTTAGCCTCTCTACCTTCAATACATACTGCCATTTCAGATTTTTCTTAACACCAAGATTCCCGTTTCTGCCTCCATGCCTTCAGATGAGCTGTCCTCCAGGTTGAGAAAGTCCTCCCTCATTCCTGCCTCTTGGAATCCATTTGACTGTTCAGCTCAGGTGCCGCCTTCTTATAT
This sequence comes from Pseudochirops corinnae, assembly GCA_028646515.1. NCBI lineage: Eukaryota > Metazoa > Chordata > Mammalia > Diprotodontia > Pseudocheiridae > Pseudochirops > Pseudochirops corinnae. The sequence continues at coordinate 219,128,869 of CM053588.1, read as the reverse complement.
GAACCCTTTTCTCATCATTCCACTTAATGTCCCACTGAACTCACAAAATCACATTGTATTTACATCATATATGTATTTTAAGAGGTGCTTTGGTGTTGTGTCTAGAGAATTGGCTTAGGTTTCAAGAAACATGCACTTGTGTCTTGCCCTGGACCTATAGAGACAGGTTGACCTGGTGCAAGTCACTTAATCTGTAAGTACCCCAGGTAATTATCTAAAATTAAAAACTGCAGAATAGCTTCCAATTTGTACTAGAGTTTGCAAATCAGAAATTTTCTATACCAATGAAGTTACAGGTCCATTTTTTAAAATAGTGTATGTTTAACTAGCTGTGCACATGTTGTCACTGTCTAGCAGAATGTAAGCTTCCTGAGGGCAGGAATTGTTTAGTTTTTTTTTTGCCTTTGTAACCCAGCATCTATCACAGTGGATGGGGATGGTACATACAAGGTACAAAATAAATTTTTAAGAGTCCTATTGAGATTATTCTTTCATTTTACAATGGGTAAACCAAGGCCCAGTGAAATTAAATATCACACAGATAGTAAATTATGGGATCTGAGATAATTAAAGAATTATTCCGAATTAAACAAAATGAAGTAAAGTGAAATGAATTTCTTTGAATTGGAGAGGTGGCTGCTTGAGATGCCTCCTATCAACCATATGATTTTATGGCTGGGAGGATAACAGCAGATTAATGATATGAACTGGCCTTCTATTATATTCTGTTATGCATTCTGAGCAATAGTTTAAAAGGGTAGGCTGGAAGAGCAAGCAGTAATAATGTAAAATAAAAGGGTTTTTTTAGTCTTTTACACGCTATTTTGAAAGCAGACAAATGGAAAGAGAGGAGTTTTTATCCCATTAGTCTTCAAGCCTTGTGTCATAACACCGCTACAATTTACTTTATACTGGTCATAAAACTTTGACATGGAAAAATATAGGAAAGGACAATTATAAACTCTACAGAAGTATTTCCTGACATTTTTAGGACTGGATTCAAGATGGGCTCACCTCTTCTCCCATTTAATCTTGACCTTTTCATGTAGGAAGATGGTACCTGAGAGTGGGCACAGCACTTTGAGGATAGCTAATTTAAACATTTTATGAGAGAAAGATACAAAAGGGGAAGCTTGAGTGAAGACTTTTGCTTCAGTATTTTTCTGCTCAAATCAATCACCTTCATTCAAGGCTTCCCCTTACTCCCAGGATGCTTAAAGTAATTACATCCCACACACTGTCCATCAAATTGGATTATACAGGAGGTCATCCATTATATTATAAACATTAAAAGAACACTTCATCCTGAATAAGGTTCCATCAATTAAACGTTTTGAAAGAAAATTCCAATATGTGATTCCGATGGTTATGTTTTATACAGATTACTTGCTCCCAAAAGTGTCCAGCAGCTTTTGGTTATAGTCAGAGTTTTCTCTCATGTTTTTTAGAAGTTGGGAGCAGAGGATCATACTGTATGAGCACCAAATTATCAATGCTGAGTATATGGTTTAAACATTGGGAATTTTTGTTTGTTAGTTGCTTTTCTTTATGTAGAAGTAGACTCATTTTTTATAGTATATTCTTACACTTGTAGAAGTAGACTCATTACTTATAGTTCTACTATAACAGAAGAGGAAAATTGTATGAAATTAAATAAATATTAAAACAAGATTGAGCTGATTATTTTTAATGGTTCACATTACCATTCTTATGATACATGGTGATTAGACACATAAATTGTAAGCAGTGTGATGAGCCTAGAATCATCTTAGATCTGACTTCAAGCTGCCTCCTAAAAGTGACTCATTATCACTTAACCTTTTTAAGTATCAGTTTCTTCATCTGCTTAATAAATGTTCTCACCTCACAAATTTGTGAGGGAATAATGAGATAATCTTCATAAGATGCTTTGCAAATCTAAAAATATGATGTCAGCTATTATTATTACTATCAAACAACTATAATTTTTACATAGTCATCAATTTTTTTCTCTTCTTACTTTGCTCTTCAAGATCTCTTTTTACCCTATAAATTCTTTGAGAGCTGCATAATTTTTTCATCTTTGTACTCTAGTACCTTTTTATGAGCAGCTAAATGGTACAGTGAATAGAGTGCCAAGCCTGGTGTCAGGAAAGACTCATCACCCTGAGATTAAATATGGCCTCAGACACTTACTATGTGACCCTGGGCAAGTCACCTAACCTTGTTTGCTTCAGTTTCCTCATCTGTAAAATGATCTGGAGAAGGAAATGGCAAATCCCTCCAGTATCTTTACCAAGAAAATCACAAATGGATCCAGGGAGAGTCAGAAACACCTGAAATGACTGAGCAACAACAACCTTGTATATAGTAGACAAGTATTTGATGCCTATTGAATTGATTCAAACAATCTCAAAACTTCATTTTCTTTCATCACTCTCCTCTGTTGTCTCTCTCTTAAAAAATAAACAAGCACACAAAATAGTAGGAATCAAGACAACCTAGATTCAACTACTGACTCTGTTATTTACAATGTGTGACTTTGGGCAATTCATTTCCCTTTACTGGATATAGAACAAAAGGGTTGAACTAGATGAACACTAAGGTTCCTCACAACTCTTAAGTCCTGTGGTTCTCTATGTACCATCTATATCTTCTTGTTCAAACCTTGACAGAATTTTCCCCTTGACACCAGCATGATGATTGTGCTATGGCCAGGAGGGAGGGAGTGCAAAAGGGAACCATAAATCATAGATTTAGAGCTGAAGGGAATCTTAGACATCAACTTATGTTTGGACTATTTCAATAGTCTGTGTTGAGTTTGCCTGCTACAAGTCTCTTTCCATTCAGCCATCAAAGTTTCCTAAAGGAAAGACCATATCATGTCACTTCCTGTATCAGCAATGCAGTATTCACAATGCCTACAGTAACTATAAATATGCTGATATGGTTATTAATCACAAAATGTAACAGGCTCTCTACATAAGAAATATAGCTAGAGCACTCATTTAAATACCAGAAAACTGAGTCCCAA
>CM053588.1:219113354-219125356 GCA_028646515.1 Pseudochirops corinnae | reverse complement strand
TGGAAGATCTTCAAATCCCAGTATCATTATACTTCCCTACTCAAACTACGGTGGATCCCGTTCCCCTCCAGGATGAAATACAAATCCTTTGTGTTGTTAAAAGTCCTTCATGACTGACTCCCCATCTCCCACTTTCCCAATCTTCCAACTCCCCACCACATTCTTCAGTGCAGTGACACTAGCTTCCTTTGTGTTTTTCCCCACAGAGAAGATACTTCATTTCTCAATTCCAGGGATTTGTGCTGGCTCTCCTTCATGCTCAGAATACTCTCCTTCTGGCTTCTCTTTGGTTCCTTCAAATCCCAAATAATAATCTCATCTCCAGAAAGCCTTTCCCAACCTTTCTTAATTCTTTCCCTCTTTTAAAAATTTTCCATCTATCCTAGAGATAGCTTTTTTTACACAAATACATTTGTCTGCTGCCTCCTTCACTAGATTACGAGCTTCTTAAGGACAGAGACTGTCATTTGCCTCTTTTTGCATCCTTAGCATTTGGTAGAGTGCCTGGTATGGAGGAAATGTTTAATATTTTCTTATTGACTGACCAAACTGTCTAATTCAGTATGTACATTGATGTTTGGTGAATCTGCTTCTGTCATGGAGAGGTCTTTTCTTCACTTTGAGGCAAGTACAGGCATTATATATGTACGTGTGTGTGTGTGTGTGTGTGTATGTATGCATTTCCTTTCCACATACTATATGGTGAAGAAAAGTCCTTTTGGTTGACTGCCAAGTTATAACTCATTATGCATGAACAGACACTCATTGGGCAACTCAGTTTCTCTTTATCCAAAGTTCCTTTATGTTATATAACATCCAGGTTCAGATGTTATTCAACAAATCAAAAGTCACTACTCCTCCACATAAATACTGTTGAACACAATGCTTGGCCAATCAAAAGACTGCCCTTCAATCCCACCAAAACTCCATGGGGTGAGGCTAGGATGACAATTACATTAATAATACCAATTATTTTGGGAAGGATTGAGAAAACTGTAGAAATATCTTTCCATTATCAATGACTTTTAGTAAAGAATAAAAACATGTAAAAAGCAAATCTAATGATGGTCCTGGATTATAGATGATGAAACATATTACTCTCTTCATGGCAGAGTAAGGAGTTATTACTAGTGCAGAATCCTGTGTGCTCTGTCAGATGCATTCACTGTAAATGATGAATGATCTAGTGGGTTTCCTTAATGATTTTCCTTGTTAAAGGAGATGGGGAAGGGGGGTTCAGGGTTTCAGGGAGAATATGGAAACAAATTGAGAGGGATTTCTAGAAATAATTGTCATGTAATGATAAAAGGTATCAAAAAAAATTTCAATGATAAAGATATAGCCACCATGATTTGTCTAATGGACAAAAAGATACTGTGTAGGATGTTACAGTATTTACTAAAAAAACAAATCACAGGATAACTTACTACATATTTCTCACATCCTTTCAGCTATGAAGATAGTAACAAAAATTCTCAGAATAACAATGAAAGTCCAAATTTAGTAAAAAAAATAATTTGAGAATTTTTTCAAAATAAAACACAAATTATAAAATAAACAAATTTCTGTGAAAATTATGCTCTTTAATGTCTGCTAGTTATTAAATTTTATATTATTCTTCTCCTTACTTCTAGATACTTACAGAATTTTCTCTGTGCTACCCATTCCAGCACTTATTTACTATCTTGTATTACTGGTTTTTTTTCTTATTTTTTTCTCTAACTAGATTCATTGACTCCTTGCATGCAGACACCTAGAATAATAACTAGTACAATGCTCTGTGTGTGTACTATGTGCATATGCATGTTATGTATATGTGTATATATTAACATATACATATATTCTCATAAATATTTGATAATTTATTAAATTCTCAGATGTCTTAATGAACCAAAACATGAAATTCTAAAACTATATATTCAAGCTAAATATGGGCAACTCAGAAAAGTGCATGAAAATAGAGAATATCAGGGCTCTGTCAGGCATTCTATTATATAGGGTAACATGTTAATTCATAGGACCAACCACAAGATTTAAAAATGAAACATCTTTAACATGAACTTTATCGTACAGATGAAGAAATGAATCCCAAAGTAGTTATTTATTCATGGTCATACATATGGAAAGTAGAACTTGGTTTCAACACATTTGACTACAAATCCTTTTCCTACTAAATCCTTAAGGCCATTGTCTTGATTTAAAAAAAAAATGAAAGAAACAAAAGAAAGCTGTCAACATAAAATGCAAATATTGATTATAACTGATTCCTTCTTGGAACTAACATGCATTTAAAACATGCTTGTAAAATTTCAACATATTATCTCTTATAGACAAGAAGTCATAGCTTTAATAAAAGAACAAAACCCACAAGTCAAACAAATGTTTACAGCTAACTGACTATAATAGTGGCAACATGACCTTGGGGAAATCACTGAATGACAGAGAGCTCTTGATATCTTTCACCACTCTTGCCAAAAGACAACTGTGCTGCAGTCAAAGCATAGGGCTAAGAGCTCACCTGCATCAAGAAAGGAGAGTAACACTAGAAGACATCCTTTGGGAAAGAAAGAGCTATCCATCATAGGCTAAGAAGCCCTGATGAAAGCAATATCTGTGCAGCAAATTGGCAAGAGAATTTTTCATGACCTTTAAAAGTTCATGATTATTCATTCAGGAATTTCTATTTTATTTTCTTCTTTTCAGTTGTATGGGTGGGGAATCCCTTGATTATTCCACCCCACTTAAAAGTAATTAATTTTGTTGATAAGAACACCTCTTGATTGAATCAGTCTATCAGAACTGAGTGTGAATGGGACCTACATGCCTCTTCCAATCAAAGTTATTGTGTAAGAGATTTGGTCACGCCTAAGAAACTGCCCTCTCATAGCTATGTAGAGATTCCAGGCATTTGGAAGAAAAAAAGGGAAGAGTGGAGAAATATGAAGAGAACTGAACTACAAAGAACTGGCAGCCCAAGAGCAGTTGCTGAAAAGGAGAAAGAGAAAGTAGGACTGAGCTCTGGCAGATAATAGAGATTTTACTGAGTGACAGAGGCTGTATAGGCACCTTGGAGTAGAAGACTTGGGGTGATACATCTACCTATTCAAGCACTGAAAGATGTTCCAAGAAAAGTCTGCTCTCTCCCCAACTTCCCCTTCCCCTGCCTGTCCATAAACAGTATAATATAATATAATACAGTGTTTCATTTAACCAAACATTTCTGGCAACCTGAAACTTGCCTCAACCACAAAAAGGCCAGATGTTACCTAGAGAAAGATGTAACAGTAAAATCAAGAAGAAAACTAAACCTCTGCCTAACTGTTAGGAAGTTCCCTAACTATGACTTCAAAATAATTGTGATTATACTTATCACTTTTTGTCCAAACATTCTAAAAACTGCAAAGAAGAAAACCACATGGAGGTTAGGAGCTATTATATTTATTGTCCTTAGATTTAAAATAGACTAATTGTCAAAACAGGATGCTACACAAGAACATTTTCCTGTGTGATATAATGGTATATTTGAAGGTGAGGAGTTGTTAATATACAAAGATTTTCACAGAATCCCTAACTCAGGTGATAGAAGCAAAATGAACTGAGAAAACTGCCAAAATCCCTCTGAAACAAAACTTTAATAAATAAAAGTCACTTAAAAGAAGTGTACATGAACTTTTGGAATATGATATTTAGAGCACATTATACTTTTATTGAAAATGTTCATTATCCTGATAACAATACCAATACTGAGTGGTAGAATATTATGTTCCCCTGGTACTACAGACACATAAGAGGTAGAAGGCATATGGAAGAAATAATAAATAGCATTTTCCTAGTGTATCTATTTCTGCAAACAGGACAGTATCATGGTAATATATACCTAGCTGTTAATCTACCTGTAGCAGATCACATAGCGTGTAGTATGTAGCAGTTCTACATAAGCCATTTTTTCCTCATTTAATTATCCCCAATTCTTTGTGAATTTACCACTATTCAAAGTGACTTTAAAGGTGAATGTGCCTCAAAAATAGATTAAAAAAGAGGAAAAGAACCTAAATGTAAAATATTACATATATATGCATACACATATGTGTATACTCATATATCTTTGTCACTGAATATGGTGGCTTTATTAATGGTACACAACCAAGGACTCTATGCTTATCTTTTCTACAACAGGCGTGCCTTTGGTCAAGTACTGAAAATAAAAAATGAGTTCACTAGCATAGGGAAATAAGTTGAAGGTGTGGGATCCCTAATGGTAGAACTCCTCTTTGTCTGGGAATGAATATCCATTATGTAATGCCATCAGAAGCAGCTTTCCAGAAGAATGGCTGCTGTGAACAGCTTTTAATGTTCTCATTACACAGTATAGTGAACACTCCATTTATTCCATAACAAATCAAAGGAAAACATTCACAGAAAATCAAGTTACAGTATTCACAATATTACAACTTATCAAAGAAAATCTCAATATAGTATTCTCTACAGCTTATTATTAAAATGGCCACATAGTTTTCACCAAAGTGGTCACAATGTTTAGAACAAAGAACAATCATCTGGTATCCCTAAGGAGGTTTGCCTCCTTACTCAGTCATTCAGTCATCTCAGAGTACAATAGTCAATCTTCCACTCATGGGGCAACTTAGGTTAACTCAATCAGTCACTTATTTAGCAATTAGCTACCAAGTATCATTAATCACTAAGTACAATCATTAGAAAATACACAACCCCACCCTCCCACCCCTAGGTCACTAGTAAACCACATTATCACCACAGCATTCAATACCCAAGGAGAGGTGTTGTTGGCTACATGCAAGTCCAAGGCAGTGTGTTGGGTACCTTTATCCTAGCAGACTGAAGACCAACTAAGATTGAAACCTCATACCCTGCAAAAAGCAAGCCTATCAGAGACCTGGTAAGAAGATAGTGGATTAGAATACCCAGTGGTAATACTAAGGTCAGACCAACTGAGAGCGATACCATAACATCACCAGAAGACATCACCTGAAGAGATAAATATAGTTGCCCTTCTACATGTATTCCCAACATAAGACATTTATGATCTGTCAGCCATGATCCCTGTGCATATTTATCCTCCCCTCTTAAAAGGATGGATATTGTTAAGACAATGTGCCATGAGTTTACGGGAAGAATCTTCTATGTCCAGTCTTACTGCATTACTCCATTAAATGCTTTTGCTTTGCTTATGTCCTCTGGCTAACTAGATAAATACAAAGAATCTTGAAATTATGATAGCTATTCTAGTAGTGTGTTGTTAAGAGTAAGAGGAGTGGGAAAAGGGATATATCACAGGTGTTACAGAGATATTTCTCAATAACAGAAACTACAAAATCTGTTGACTATCTAATGTCTTTGCTTTTCTCTTGCTCTTTCATTATATATAACTTTGAAGTATCTTTTCATTTTAGAAGACAGATACTACCAAAAACTGTCATTTCCTTTAAGGCCAACTTTGAATTTGCTAAAATGCATTGTATAACTCTTAGGTACCACAGCACACCCATCAGATTGGCTAATATAACAAAACAGGAAAATGATAAATGCTAGAGAGGATGTGGAAAAATTGGAACACTAATGCATTGTTGTTGGACTTGTGAACTGATTCAACCATTCTGGAGAGCAATCTAGATCTATGCCCAAAGGGCTATAAAAATATGCATACCCTTTGATCCAGCAATACCACTTCTAGGGCTATACCCCAAAAAGCATACAAATGGGAAAAAGACCCATATGTACAAAAACATTTATAACAGTTCGTTTTGTGGTAGCAAAGACCTGGAAATTGAGGAGATGTCTATCAGTTTGAGAATTGCTAAACAAGTTGTTGTTATATGAATGTGGTATATGTAATGGAATACTATTGTTCTATGACAAATTATGAGCAGGCAGACTTCAAAAAAGTTGGAAAGACTTCTATGAACTGATACTAAGTGAAGGGAGCAGAACCAGGAGAACATTGCACACAGTTATAACTACATTGTGCGATGACTATCTTTGATAGACTTGGTTCTTCTCAGCATTGCAAGGTTCTAAGACAACTCCAAAAGGCACTTGATGGAAAATGCTATCCAGATCCTGAGAAAGAATTATGGAGTCTGAATGCAGATTGAAGCATACTATTTGCTCTCTCTCCTTTTTGTTTTGTTTTGTTTCTTCTTTCCTGTGATTCATTCCATTGGTTATAATTCTTCTTTACAACATGACTAACGTGATAATACCTTTAATATGAATGTATATGTAAAGCCTATATCAGACTGCATGTTCTTTTGGGGAGGTGGAAAGGAGGGAGGGAAAAAAACTTAAAACTCAAAAGGTTGTGAAACTGAATATTCTAAACCAAAAAATGAATAAATTAAAATTAAAAAAATAAAATGTAAAGTGATTAAAGAAGGAGAAGAGTCAATGTTATCTTATATAGGGAAGAAATATAGTACATTGAGAAGAATAGCAGCTCCTATAAAGGGAAATAGCTTTCAAATCCCACTTCTATGACTTACTACTTATGTAACTTTGGGAAATCATCTAACCAACTTGAACTTCAGCTCTAAAATGAGGGGATTGGAATATATGATTCATGTCCCTTCTTATCCTAAAACTATGATCCTACAAACAATTAACAATATATAGTACTTTAAGGTTTGTGAAATGCTTTGTAAATATTATCTCATTTGACCCTCACAACAACTCAGAGAGGTAGAAGCTATTATAATACCCCCTTTAAAAGATGGGGAAACTGAGCAATAGAGAGGCTAAGTGACTCATCCAGGGTAAAAGGGCTAGTATCTGAGTCCAGATTTGAACTCTTTTTTTGTTCCTGAAGACCAATTTTAGACATGGGAATTTCATTCATATTATCAGAAGCTTCTCACATGGATGGGATATTAATGACTTTAAAACTCCCAGTTAAAAAAAAAAAAAAAAGGAAAACATCAAAGGAGATTCTCCCATCCCCTGTAGTACCACTTTTCCTTGTTCTTGCCCTAAAAAAAAAGATTTAAAAAAAAATAAACTACTAGAAAAGACATGAAACTAATTCCTTATTTGATGTTTACCTTTATGAAAGTTTTTGCTAAAACGAAGACATCAGAAATTTCAATAACTATTAACAGCATATTTTATAACTATGTCTTTTATCAAGATGCCAATATTTTTGTAGATGTTAAAATAAACCAATAATAGTTATAATAGAAATAATTATTAAGTTTTTCATTTGTCTATGTGTTTAGAGACATTTCAGACAAAAAATTTGAATTGATTACAATCAAAACAACTACAAGTAATTCATTTGTAGGCATATAGGAATCAAATGTCACAGGGACATATACACATACCCTCTAAATCCATGTGAAATCAAAACATGGTAGAGCTATGCCCAATGTGTTGATTCCAATTTCAAGATATTTACTATTACTCATGGTGTAACTATAATTTAGTGAAACCAATTTCCAAGTATTTCACATCAAAACCATTCTCATCTTATAATCACACCTCCTGCAAGATCTAGTAATCAGTTATTAAATATACATTTTCACAATGTTTTCTTAAGTAAATGAGAATTTCTGTGATCTTCTCTTGCTTAACTACCTTGGTTCTTATTACCTAGACACCACACATTTTGTAATTTTTCTGTATGTAAGTATGTATGTATGTATGTATGTATTGTATATACATATAATTTTATTATTTTCTGCTCAATAAATGCTCATCAAATTGAATTCAAATGTAAGTCATTTGTATATGAGATATAAAAGTCTTCATTGTGCATAGACAATAGTATTTCCCTGGTCTACACTTACAAAAAAATTCTTAAATGAATTTCCTGATTTGAATCTGCCCTACCAACTTTAGCCACCTAATCAAACAAATATATCATCTCTTGGGAAGCTGAATGAGATGGAGTGTGAATAAATTATTTAAATCCATCAACTCTCATGGTACAATGATCGACTGATAAAAGGTCAGAGGAGCTTCCTTATTTTCAAAGCCTAGATCAAACCATTAGGATTTGGAAGAAGAAAATAAAATTTACGTGATAACTTATCACCAACAAAACAATTAGCCGTTGGATCTTTTTTCTTTTTCCCACTCTAGCTGTTTTGATATCATGTAATGTGACTCAGAATCTTGAGAATATATGGGGGATTTTGTCTCCAAACTGGAAATTATTTTCTACAACAAAATAAGTATGAAAATTCTCCATATATGATTTGGGAGTTGAACTTTAAATATTAAGTATTTTCCACCACTAGTTTGTTTGAATTTATATTACAAATGATTTTGTCACTTTAAGTCAGACTTAATACGGGTGAATCAGCATGTTCTGTTAAAACATATCTTATGTTTTTTTGATGAAAGTCTCCGACTTTCCTCTATTCTTTCTTGCCCCAGTTCTTCATTAGAAGGGCAATTCTCCTGAATTTCCATAATGAGATTCTGCTGGTGGGTGGTAAAATAATAATTATTTCTAAAAAGGAATGGGTTTCAAATTGTTCATATCTATATCCCTGGATAAAAAAAAAATTATCTGTCAGATAGATTAGGGGCGTCTTTAAATCCATTGAGCATAAAATTTTGAGTAATAATGAACCAGGCAATGAAGCACCAGCATTTTCTAACTTCTCCAATGTATTCTTTAATTTGTTAAGGTAGCTCAGCACCTTAAAAGAGCTATCTCTTTTCTATTGGTAATTATAAAAAAAAAAAGGTCAAGTAGTTAAAAGTTGGGTTGGGTTTAGGATTTTGTGATGACTTAGATCAATGAAACTCATATGTTAATCAATCACAGTCAACAAATATAGCTAGAATATCCACTGGGTACATAACAATTGCAGCATGAAATGGGCAAACACTAAAAGTAGATGACCCACTTTTTCTATAGTGATTGTAGTAGAGTGGAAAAAAAAAATAGTGGCAGAGGATAAAAAAAATTTCACAATGCATTAGGGGTATTATTAAAAATATATAAAGTGCTTGCTCTCAAGTTACTTAAAATATCAAATAGGCAAAAAGGAGAAACACATAATCAGAGACCTATGAAACTCAATAATTACCAAAAAAAGGACTAAAATGAAGATATAGAAAAAGGGACTGAATGAACTGGTCTCTAAAGTGCCTTCTAGCTCTAAATCCTATGAAATTCATGATTAGGGATTATGTTAGTTCTTGGGGAAAAGAGAATACTAATCAAGGAAGGCTTCTTATAGGAGCTAAAGCTGATAGTGGAGAATTGCCAAGTGAATAACTTGTATGTGGATTTCTCTCAATTCTCCAATATTTATGATGAAAATGACAGTTGAACTTCATTTTCTCCAGACTGCTATTTACAATTTCAATATCATCATTTCTCAGGTAAATATAAGTTCTCAGGTCAAATTCTTATACCCAATGGATCTGGGTTCTCAAGCCCACAATGATATAGTACACATCTTAGACAATTCTTTTCCACATCCTCTCATAAATCTATCCAGAGGAATCCATTCAATACACCTTTATTGACTCTGCAGGGGTATCAGTGGAGCACATAAGTCATTCATCACTTTCTACACTTTCCATGTGATCAATCTGTTTCTATTTTTTCAATCATACAGTTCTTTGATGGAACTCTACTGGTATTTACCTGTTTCTCCTCAGAAATTTCTTCTTTATAATAATTGCATCTGCTCATATCGCCCAAGAAACTCTCCCTCACTCTCTGCTAATCTTCAATTTCACCTCCTCAGAGACTATCACAAGATCACAAAGTTTGAAGTATTTCTGAAGTTTGTAGTCATCAAAACCTCCCAAAGGCAATTTGGCTTGTTTATCTTCCCGCTGCTTAACTGTATACCTAGCCCACTGTCTGGTTCAGGAGCTCTCCAAGATATATACACAAATAGATGAGACTAACAGGTTGACTATTCAATTATATACTATACTGTAGGGAAAGGCATACCCCATTCATATATTCTTTCCCATATGGACAGCTAGGAAAACTCTTCAAGGATTATGGATCTGATTTTGGTGATCTTAGCTTGCTACAAAAAAACATATCATGGCCATTTAGAGTAGGCCTTCATCTATCGTGAGTCTCTCTGTAACCCAGGCATCATATCTCCATGATAGTGGAGAATGCTGTCAGTAAGGATATTTCCCTGACTTAGGTCCTACATGATATTAAAATTTGGAGGTTTATTTATAGAAAAATATGTACAAAGATTTTTTTATTATGAACACTTTTTACCTTTAAGGACACTTGGATAATAAAATCACAATTGCAAATAGACTCCTTCTGGAAGTAGAGAAAGACCGGGGGGAGGGGAGGAAAACATTTAAAAGTAGCTTCAGTGTACTATATACTGAGGAGATCCATCCTGGAGGCTACTGAATTTTGAGGGCAGCTGATGATTGATTCTCAAGGTATCTGAAGGAGAAGGTAAAAAAAAAATGTGGAGAAAACCTCAGTCCTTAAGACTAAAAATAAAAAACAAAGAGAACATCTTTAACTGTTGACAATGCCTGCTTTCTTGTCTACATAGACTATGGAAATAATCTGTTTCCTTCTTGATAATATGTTTAGTTGGGGCTGATGAGAGGAAAAAAAGGCTTTTTTTTTTTTTACAAGTGGTACTCCATAATAAGGGATTTTAGTTTGTGGAACTGTCTTTTTATTAGAGTAAGGCACTATCTTGAAGGCTCTCTTTGAGCATGTATTCTTTAAGAATGATATAAGACTCCTTGAGATGTGATATCTAGCTACACAAAGTGTCTGAAATGTTTTCTTTTTAAATTATTTTTATAAGCAGCAAAAAAAATGGAATAGAACACTACACATTTTTTTAATTAAGTAGGATTGTAATTATCTTAATGAATAACAAAGTATAGTGGCTAAAAAGTTGGCCTCCATGTCAGGAAGGCCTCATATTTTCCGAGATGATTACTATTTTTTATTGCATTTTATCCATAAATGCAGTGTTTTACATTTCTTCCTACATTTGTAACATCTTTTTCCTAGAATGTACTCAATTTGGGGTAATTTTCCATATATATATATATGTATAAATATTTTCCTGTCTAAGGAGATCCCCATTTAAGGAACTGCCCAGCCCATCCATGCTCACACTTCCCGACTCCTGTTCCTCCTTCAGTTCCTGATTCTCCAGACTTTTCCAGTTCTGCTTTGGTATCCTTTTCACCCTGGAGACACTATTGCCCTCGAGTCCCCTCTTTTATTGTGTAAATTCCTTTCATGAACCACCATTTAATGAACTACAGAAGCCAGGCTCATTGTTTCTGCCACCTCTGCTCTAGTAGCCTTCTTGTTTTGGAAGTGTTTTATTTTTCTCTGTTCTTCCCTCTACTACTTGATTTTGACCTCCTTTTTAGGTGTTGTTTTCCCTCATTAGTACAGAAAGCTCCTTAAGAATAGATTGCTTTTTCCTTTAATTTTTATTCCCAGTGTGTAACACAGAGCTTGGTAGATATAGTACCTGCTTGATAATTGTTCTAGTTGTCAAAATACAATTTCTTTAATACTCTATTCAGATCTATAGCATTTCTTAGTTATCCTTTTGCTCATCACCCTACATTAGTAGGGCTTTGCAAATTTCTACCTATTAACTTTTTATTAAATTCTTTTTGCGACTTAGTTAACCTGTACTTTATAAATTTAGTTGCCATACCATGAAGTATGTGTTTATTCTTGTCTCTTGATTGTACCTTTAAGCATAATATACTTTCCTTCTTTACCTCTCTTAATACTTTCTGATTTGTCCAAAACTGTTTAGATACAGCTAAAGCACCGTCAACTTTAATCTGTCTTACTTTAAAGCAGTATGTATCTTTCCACATAGTGTGCTTTCTATGAGAAGAATGTAGTTGCTTTTTTTAGTCCATTCCATACCCTTATAAGTGCAATCCATTTATGTTCAATGGAATAAATCGCTAAATTTATTATATCTAGTTTGTTATTTATTATTTATCATTTATCTATTTTCATTATTTTC
>CM053588.1:219095694-219105735 GCA_028646515.1 Pseudochirops corinnae | reverse complement strand
TAATAATTGTTCTTATTGCAGGTAGATATGCTTTAAAATACAAGAGCAGAATAGAAAAGGAATATTTTTTACTATTATTATTCTACATGTAACTTGGAAAGAATACCCTTATAATATAGATTATAAATTCTAGACTTTTGCATATCTGTATTCTTCTTAACCTGTATGATATTGTTGCTTTCCTTTCTTTTTTTTTTCTTTTTCCTTTTTTTTTTTTGAACTGAAACAACACCTGCACTATTTCTAGAACACAGATGCTTACAAGATCTGGGACATAGAATATTTATGTTTTTATCACAATTGCTTTCCCTTGAGCTATGTACTGCAATATTTTTTCAGGTGCTCCAAAGCTATCTAATTTTCCCCATTTCTATAGAAAAAAAGGTATCACAAGAAGTTCAAATTTTACAACTTCTTTTCAGATTCTGATCCAATAACAAGTGTAGGTATTTTCAATGGCAGAGGATACCTAACAAAATGCATGTCTACTGGCTATCTACTAGAGAAAACAGGGAATTCTACACATGACATCATAAATCATCACTGATATTTGAACAGTATAGATACATGTACTTTTTTGTTCAATTTGCTAATTGTGTCCAACCGTGAGTCAGAATTATTCTTCAGAGGCCATATACTCCAGCCCATGGGATTTTGTATTCCCTACTGTTTCTGTGTTACTGGAGCGGACATAGATTGACTCTCTTCCACTCAGTTTGCATGAACAAAGATAATAGCATCGTTATTTTTCTCCCTTGATGAAATGACTTGCCCATAAACATACAAAGAGATTGAGGGGGAGACTTGGTCCACCAAAAAAGAAAAAAGGGAAGAAATCCTGAGGAAGGAATGGTGACTGCTAAAGACCGCTGAAGACATGTTTGAGATGGAGGGAAAGAGGAGTAACCTGTAGAAAGTCTACTGTAGGAACCCAAATCTCTTCCTCACTCCTTAATCCATATATCCCTGACTTCCCTTTGATCCGCTAGAAGAATGCAGTATGTTAAAAGTTTAAACCTTCTAGTTCCTGTCCAGGGGTACAGCCTTACTAGTCCTGGACTTCAGCATTACCTTGGTTGAGTTTCCCTTTAGTTATAATCTTCCCTATTGTTGAGTTGAAATTACCTTCTCTCTGCATCCTGCTCTTGTCCATTTAGCTTGGACTCATATCTGTCCACGTATCTATGTACTCCTTGAATCTAACATTAGAATCTCCTGTCTTCATTGCACTTAGCCAAACTTCCTGGTAATGGCATCAACTCATAAACATGGCTCCTCTGTAATTTTGACTCTACACCAGCTGTCCTTATTGCTTCCCAGCTGGCTGGCACTAATAACTGTGAGAATACCCCACTCAGTCTAGACTCAGTAAATCCTCTGCCAGTCTCTGTTTGTTGCCAGAATGCTTAGCCTTGACTCCCACCACTCTCCATTGGAGCTCAAAGTTAGATAACTTTCCTGATGTCACATAACTTATTAAGTGGAAAAATTGGAACTAGAATCTAGGTGTTCTGACTCTGGCCATTCCCATGCCATGCATAAAACCACAGATTTAGATTTGGAAGGAACTCCAAAGGTAGAGTTCAGCTCCCTCATTTTATTATGAATAATAATTGTTATCAATATATCAGTTTTAAATTTGAAAAATGCCTGGCATCATCTCATCTGATCCATAAAAAACCCCAGGAGGTAGAGACCATTGGGATTATCATCATTTTACAAGTGAAAAATCTAAGACTCTTGCCAAAGGTACACAGGTATAAATTGTTGTCAGGAAGTTGCTTTCTCTTTTTTTGCAGGGGGGGGGGGTTAGTGGGGAGGGGGTGAGAGATACGGTGGGATCTAACCTGACTCATGATTTTATATTTTATTGGCATAAGAACAACTGTTATGTAAACTCTAACAATGAGGAATGGCAAGAGGTATTCAAGGTATGACCTCTGAGAATTGCTTGGAACACAGAGGATAAATGACTCTTGTCGAGGTTCAGAGTTGGGAGAGCTGGTTCAAATTTTGAAAGAATTCAATTAGACCTTCTCCTTAGCGAAAAGGAGCTTTATTAACACAAAAGCACGTGGGCCTGATACTTAGCAAGGAGCTAAACAAAGGCATTGATATAGGAAAAGGACCAGACTTATATACACAAAAAATTACACAGACTGTAGGATGATGACATAATTTTAGGATTTCTAATGGGGATTGGAGATTCAGGGACAGGATGAGGAAGATAGATGACACAGGATAAGGGACACTGTTTCTAATATGGCAGAATGAATGTTTTTCAGTTTTACACAGGAAATAACACAGGCCCAAAGAAATTAAACACCTTGCCTGACGTCACACAACTGGTAAGTAACAGGGAAAGGATCTGAGTCCAAATTATAGTATTACCATTGGTAAATAATGCATAGGCAAATGGTCAGAAAGATAATTCATAAGAAGCTTGTAGTCATTTAAAATCCACCTAACAAGTGATCAACACATAGCAACTCAGTTTGCACAAGGCTATCTCTATGCAATAATTCCAACTTTTTTTCAAAGGGCAAGTAATGGAGGTTAGCAATTCAGTGGTCCTTCTTATCTACTATATCTCAGCAATGTTAAAACAACCAGAATGGCTAATTTTTATTTTCTTCTGTTTAAGAGACTGGGCTTGCTACCGAAGTAACTACCAGCTAGAACTGACTGACAAATGGGTAAATTCCCCGTCTAGCAACATGTAGACCCTTGCAATGAAGTGGCTTGTAAAAAGAATAGATGACAACATAAATATAGTATTTTAATTACCACTAATTAATTATAGCCATCATAATCATTGTGATAAGAATTAGTCTATTCATAGCAAATGGATGCGAGTTTTCATTATACTTGTCAGTCAATAAGCATTTAGATTCTTTCTATGTGTCAGGTACAGTGCAAAATGGTAGGAATGAAAATAAAAGAAAAAGAAAAACAAGCCCTGCCCTCAAGTAGCTTACATTCAAAGAGGAAAATACAACACATAAAAGAAGCTGAAGGAACATACCTTCCCTTCTAAAGGTTTAATGCCAGGAACAAGACGGAGAAGCCTGGACTGCAGCTGTTTTTCATCCTTCATTTTCGAAGAGGACCAAGGATAAGAACCAAGGGGGGCAAAAGATGACTTTGCCTTCACAAAAGAATCAATTCTGGGAGCAAAAGACCCTAGAGTTTCTGGCCTGAACAGCAATAGTTGTTATTTGCACTCATTTTGGCCCAAACAATGAGCCAGTGGGGCTTGGGCTGGGATGCATTAAAGCCCATAGCGATGCAGATGTAGCTACTTGACTAATGCAAATCACTCTGGCTCTTGCTGATGGGTCAATAATAAACTGTAGCTTGATGAAAACTGAAAGAAAATCTGACCTTGAGGGATCTCCTTCAGTGAAGGTTCGATTAGGAACAAGCCAATCAAAGTGAGGCACCAAAAGATACCTCTCAGGTGTGAATTTCTTAGCTAAACAGTGTGAAGAGGATTCTGGGGCAAGGTAGAAAAGTACGTATTGCAGCCCCTTGAGAAATCATACTTGCAAAGTGTATTGATTGTAAAGACTAAATGTTAACATATAGTATCAGGGATCTGCACCTGAAAGGGACTACAGAAAACAACTAGTATAATCCTCTCATTTTACAGATAAAGACTAGGAGGCCTAGCTAAGTGATTTGCCCAAGGTAACATGGAAAATAAGCATCAGAGGCAGGATTTGAGCCCAAGTTCTCTAAATCTTCAACCAGTGTTCTTTCCCCTGCACCAGACTATTTCCTATTAAAAAGCAAAACAGGCAGCTAGGTGGCTCCATGAAAAGAGCACCAGCCCTGGAGTCAGGAGGACCTGAGTACAAATCCAGCCTTAGACACTTAACACTAACTAACTGTGTGACCTTGGGCAAGTCACTTACCCCCAACTGCCCTGCCTTTCCTACTCCAAAAAAAAGGAAGCAAAACAACAACAACAAAAAAACCTTGCTGAATTTCAATTTACCAGGAACACTGTCATTCTGACAAGGGCACCCCTCCAGGCTTGACCAAAAATACATAAACTTGTCTTTCCTTGGTGCTCTGTGCCATGCTTTGAGATTAAGTTCCCTTGTTAACTAGAGGATGCTCAATGTGGAAACTGACACTGGAATTTTATTGAGAAATGGAAAGGGACCATTTTCAGTACTGCTCTTAAGTAGATAACCCATTGTTTGGGGAAGAACATCATTTTAGGAGAAGAAAATTAGGTTTACCTCCTGAATTTGAGTGAAAGAATAGAGTTGGTTTTTAGCCTTCTCTATAACTTTGTAAATTTTTCCTTCTCCACATTATTTTCAATTCCTCTCTACTTCTCAGTAAATATTAGTGGTAATCAGCCCACATAATGTTTGGCTTAGAAAATTTACACTGGGCTGTATGCTTATTTCAGAGCCTAAAGGGCAGGAGAGAAGCTGGAAAACTGCATTCCTATATCTACATGAACCCTGCAGATGAGAACCCAGAAATAGATCAGAAATGGTGGAAGTGACCACCAATAGGGAGAACCATGGAGCAAAACCCCGGAGTCCCCAGGTGGAAGGAAATTTGATAGTGAGCAGCATATTGAGGCAGACCCTAGGTTTAAGAGTAAACCATACAGTGGGGGGAAGGAAGGAATTAGGACCTAAGTGAGATTCCCAACCTATTAAAGGAAAAAGTCCCAGGGAAGTCCAAATCTTCAGAATCACCCAGCCCTGGTAAGGCCTATGGTAATGGACAAAAACCCCTTCTCCCTGCCTGGCACCACACTATATCCCAGAGTTTGACTATCAACCAATTTGCCAATTCCCCAGGTATCTACTTCATCCCCTTATCATCAATCAGTACCAGTCACCCAACCTTAACCTGCATACCAAGTTCAGGTTACCTGCTCCTTCCTCCAAATGTCTGATCCTGAAAAGAACCTTATAAAAACTCACCAGATTGGGATGCTCTATTATACTAGGTATCCCATTAGACTTGACCTGTTTGTGCCATCCCTGACTAACCCCTTGTATCTTGAGTATCCCTCCCCTCCCCTGTCCTCTCTCCCATATCCTGGCAAATAAAGCTAGCTTCTTTTACTTTCTCTCTGTTGACTCTAATCTTGTGCTATGTTTTCTCTTGTGGTACTCTTGCCCCTTTCTTGTACTATAGCTTGAAATCTTTAACCTCACTCAAACTATATTAAGACAGGGGATCTTGCAAAATCTTCCTATGCCTGTACCTTTTTATGGAGAGAATTGAAGAATCAGCTGGTTAATGAATTAACTGCATCTGTCTACTATTCTTTTGCCAATGGAAGGCAGCTGGGAACTTGAAAGAACACTGAACTGATTGATTGAATGAACAAAGGCAGGGCAGATTCTCAGAAGTCCCAGCAACTTATCAATGCTCTGAGGCACAGTGGACAAAGATTTCAGTTCAAAGTTAGATTAGGATGATCATTGAGGACATGCTGATCTTAAGACAGTTTACCCTAGCAACAGCTCTCCAAAAATTTCTTTTCAAATAGAAGATAATCAGCAAGTTGTTGGGAGGATTTGCAGAGAGCTAATAGACAAGAACTTAACAAAAGAATTTTGATGGGAAGAACAGAAGTGATCAAAGTCTTCTTTCCACAGACAACTTCTACCTTCTGTATTCTCTCAGATCCAGAATGGGCAGATGCAATTCATTTCCCTTTAAGAAATATTTATGGAGAGCCACTCTGGTGCAAAGAAGATGGATCACTGAGAAGTCAGAAGAATTTCACCCCAGTTTCTGCTGCAGTAACTAGTATAGATTTAATTAGTAGCAGCACCTCTCTGAGCTCCAATTTCCACATCTATAAATGGATGAAATTGGGCTAGAAGATTATATTCATCATATGAGTATAGATTTATAGCCTAATTGTACCTTAAAGGCCATCTCCTCCAACCCTCTTATTAATACCATAATCATGACCTCTTCCTTATCTATGTAGGTAGCCAATGAATTCTATTACTCTCCTTTTTTGATGGGATTGAAGTATAAATGTTCCTCATTCCAAAGTCAGGACTACTAGAAAACAAACTATTTGAGAATGAGCAGGAGACTAACACCAACAACCCTGATTTATCCTTGGAAGATATGTATTTATCAACATAGTAACCAGTTATTAGAAGACAGATCTCTCTCTTCTAATGCAAAAGAAGAAAAAAAAAAAAAAAACCTTTGAAGGGCTTTATTATTTCCAGGATCCACAGAAATTGTCTGGCAAAAGGGTTGAGTTCCACTAAAAACAGAAACAAATAAAAACTCAAGGTTCTTACAGGAGGGTGGAATCAAATGCAGAAACCTTCAGGATAAAAGCTCTCAAACTAATTTCAGATGTCGCTAGAGCAATGCAATTCTTCCCCTATAGGGAAGTATAAGGCTACTGTGTAATATGTTTGTAAAGGTTTCTCCAACAATAGTATGAAGGACCTTTGCCTCTATACCTTGGTATTGGCACTACTTTTCCTGGAATCTTTCAGGCCCTCTTTTAACATTAGTCTTACCCTAGGTATTTGCCATAATTCACATACCAGCTACCTGCCACACCACCTGCCTTTTCTTGAGGGACTTCAACACAGATCTCTGGATGGCTTTCCAATAGGCACATTACCAGATATATTAAGGGTTGAAGGTTACTGTTTATTTTTCTTTAAGGATAAATTTTGGAATGTCTCATAGTTCAGAGCTGCTGAATTCTAGCCCCAAAAGGTACTATTAATGATATGACTGGCTACAACCCCTCAGAAGGAAACATGAAATTTATTTGCAACTATCCTACTGCTTCATTGTGAATCTTTCAGCAATTTTTGTTTCCTCTACCTATAAAATAGAGATATTATGTGCCACCTATTTTTTTTCAAGAATACAATAAGACATAATGAGACTATATTTTAATGTAGTCCCCTTTTTTTTTTTTTGAAGGAGATACTATAAAGAGCACAATAATGGGGAAATTTTATACTGAGGCCACTCATACTAGTAAAATAAAGTGGAGAATTGAGTCACAAGTAATTCAAGCAAAAAAACTTTTGCGGTTGCAGAAACACATATATCAGGTGAAAGTATTTGGGGGAATAGGCTTAATTCTACTTTTACTTTCTAGAAAAGAATCTTACACTAGTGCTTTTTGGTTTCAAAAGTTTCCTAGTATTTATATAACAATATAAACTAGAGAATAAAATATAACATAATGATATATGAATATAGACTGCCTCTGATGCAGGGCTGAGAGACCTCATTTAATCAATGTATCAGGGTCCAGTGGAATTCTTGAAGATTTCAGTTTTCAGAGAACAAATTAATTTTCAGTGGTATAAAAAGTTCTTCATTAGGAGCTCCCTACACCAGTGAGATCCCATAGCCAGTAAAAATACATCAGAATTTTCACATAACATAAAAACTTGATGAATAGCATGATTATTTTTATTTATACAGGAAACAATTTTTATTAACAAAGTAGTGTCTGCACTGAAAAAATTGCAGATACTTCAAAATGAATATAAGACCTGAATATCAAAGTTCATAGTATAATCACTGTATATGCATATATGGCATGTGCGTGTATATATGTATATATATATATTGTATACACACATACATATTCATATATGCATATGTGTGTGAATATGACGATGTTTATATATGTGTATACAATTATACAAATATACACATGTATGCCAAAACAATTACCTTTCACAGTTACAGAGAAGAGGCCATGTCTTAACCAAACAAAAGATAAAATAGAAACATTTAAAGATGAAAACTCAAATTTGAACAAAATAAGGTTTACTAGGATAAAGCAAATAGTTCTCAATTGGGGAAAATTTTTGCTTCTAATATCTCTAATTAGTGTCTGATAGCCAAGATATACAGGAATCTGAAACAAATAAATAAGGCCAAGAGACATTTCACAATGGACAAATGTTCAACAAACAATTGTCCCAAAACTGCGAACTATAAAATACAATGTCAAATATGACTTCAAGTCGCTAACACCACCAACAATAGCAAATGCAAGTCAAAATGGCTCTGATGTTTTACCTCACACATAGGAAATGAGTGAAAATGACAAAATTTGTGTATAGTCCATGTTGGAGAGCTCTTGGAAACACAGGCACAGAAATAACTCTTAATGGAGCTTTGAACTGGTTCAACCATTTTATAAAAAATTTTGGAATTATTCTAAGAAAGTATCTAAAATATCCATAATTTTTAACACTGAGGTCTTCCATTAGGCATATACCCTAAAGACATAGAATAGCATGATTCTAATGTAAGATATTGTAATACTAGGCAGCTTGATATAGCACTGGAGCTGGAGTCAGGAAGACCTAAGTACATGCGCAGCCTTGGAGTATTATTAGATGTGTAACCCTGGATAAATTACTTAACCTCTATCTGCTTCAGTTTCTTCATCTGTAGTATGGGGATAAAAATAGTACCTACCTCTCAAGGTAATTTTGAGGCTACAATGAGATGATATTTGTAAAACCACTTGCACACTTAAAGCATTATACAAATTCTAGCTATTATTATGTTGTTTTTGTTAATGAGCAAGCTAATAATTTATGTTCTTACCTTTTGCATTCTTGACTTGATTTCTTTGTTAAGGTATGTTTTCTGGTTATAAAGAGATTATCAATGGTATATCAGAAGCCTATGACTACTATGTAAAAAAAATGCTAGTTATTGTATTCCTTTTTATTTCTTTCATTTACATAAATTCTTGAAAACTATCTAATTTTTCTACAAATCATTTTGATTCAAAATTAATCAATAAAGTTGAATAGTGATTTTATAGCAATCATTGATATTCATATTTACTTGGTCCTGAATGGTTTACAAAATACTTTTCTCATTCTCCTGAGCTCCAGTCTCACATCAAGAGCTACCTACCAGACATTTCTGGTTGATTGTCTCATAGGTGTCTCAAATTCAATGTGTTTACAAAATCAACTGCTCTCTCAAACTTCCCAATTATTGTCAAAGGTAACAGCATCTTTCCAATCATCTAGATTCATAAGCTTAGTATCATCTTCAATTCCTCATCCTCCCCACCCCTAAATATCAAGTCAATTGTAAAATCTTTTCGTTTCTGCCTCCACAGCATCTTCCACATGTCTCTTCCTCTCCACTCACATAGCCTCTACGCTCTTCATCTCTTATCTGAACTACTGCAATAATTAACGTGCCTCAAACCTTTCTCCACTACAATCTATCTTTCATATAACCACCAAGCTATTTTTTTAAAACACAGTTTTGATGTTTCTCCCTTCCTTCCTTCCCTCTTCCCACCCCCCCACACAAACACACACACATACCTCTTTACTAGATAAATTCAAGTAATTTCCTACTACCTCTCAGATCAAAAATAAACTTCTCTGTTTGACATTTAAATCTCTTCACAAGCTGGCATTTTTCTATCTTTCCTGTTTTATTCTATATCGCTCCCCTTGCTATGTCTCGTATGCACCAATCATGCTGCATCATATACACCAGATGTCCAACCATGTTTGTAATGTTGCCCTCCTCACCTGCGCTCCTTGGAATCATTGATTTTTTACTTATGACTCAGCTCAAGAGCCACCTTTTAAATGAAGCCTTTACTGATTCCCCCAGGGGCTATTAGTGGTCCTCCTCCCAAAATTTATGATGGTATTTTACATATGTTATATGGAACTTCTCTATAGAGAGAGAGAGAGAGAATATAGAGAAGCATATAAACTTCTCTAAGTACATATCACCTGCCTATTAGAATGTCAGCTATTTGAAGACAGAAACTATTTCACTTTTATCTTTGCACGCCTCATGCTTATAACGGTGCCTGGGAAAAAATAAGCATCCAATAAATACTTGTTGGTTGAGAAGTTGAATGATATTCATGGGTGGGTAGTACACAAAGATGAGGAAACTGAGACTCAGATATGTGAAGTGGATTGCCCATGGTCATAGTTAATAAGGGTCAAAGCATTGAGTCAGATTGTCAAGGTAGATGTTTATCTATATGTC
>CM053588.1:219077906-219095594 GCA_028646515.1 Pseudochirops corinnae | reverse complement strand
CTAGATTTCTATACCTACTCACTCTCCTTGCTAATGATGTGTATGTATTTTGGAAAAATTATGCCCTTGCTCTATGTTTACAAAGGAAATATATTGCACTTTTTTAAACTTTATTTCAATGAATACTTTTACAATGAACCATTTGTATTTTCTGATTGACTAAAAAAAGAAATGAATGAAAACTCATGTACTATTATTATGATAAATATGAACCTAGAGAATATCTTAAACTTCGGATACTTATTCTAGGGACCCTTCACATGAGATGATAACGCCACAGTTACTATATGGAAGAACACCTAGTTTTCAAACACTGCTGCAGCCACAGGTTATCAACTCTTCTGTATTTCAAGTAGTCTATCTCTCACCACACACTCAGCTCCCCCAGCATGTTCTTATTCCCTTAAGTATGCTGCTGACTAGTTAAAGCCCTTGGCAGAAGTGCGGAAGGCTGATTGCATCAACTTAGCAGTCTACTTATCCTCTGGGGCCCTGGCATGGTGGAACCAATTCAATTCATCAAGGATTTATTGATTGCCTACTAGATGTGAGGCACTGGGCTAGCCTCAAGGGCAAGGGTAAGTGACTTTTTAATGTGTCATGGATGCCTTTTCAGATTTTTTTAGATTCATAATTGAAGGAAATGATAAATTTTGTTAGAGGTTAGTGAAAATAAAGATTTTTTTTTCCCCATCCAAGGTCATAGATCCTCTGCTGTCTGTCCTTAAATCCTTTTTTCTGTGTGTGTGTGAGAAGGAGGGAGGGGGTGGTCATGGACATAAATTATGAACTTCTGCTCCAATGAGAGAAAAAGTAGAATCTCCCAATAAAACATTTCCTGTGCCCTTTTTTGCTTCATCAAAAATACTTTGTTCTTACTAGCATACTGACAAAAGTAATATACTCAATAAAATCTTAAAAATACACAGCTCTTGAAGTCACATAAGGACTCATTCAATGGCATCCAAACCAGATTTGCTCAACTGCCAAAAGAGTACTTTGGGATGCTTGGAATTGTGAAACACCATATTCAGTTTAAAGGACTAGACTGCAGGTGGCTTATTTACAAAGTGGCTTTTTTCAACTGGAATAGAAGATTTCAGAATTCATGTGGGGGAACTGACCTTTCAGATAAACAAATATAAAATAACAATAAAATATGTTTATGATTGTATAAGGCTCTACAGTTCATTTGAGAACTTCTGAATCTTGTTTCCTTAAGCCATGATCCTGCTAAATATTTATATCTTTTGTTCAGTATCCAAGTCACTGATGTCTGGCACCAATACATGGATATATTTTGGAGGAAAGGAAGTGGCAGGTGAAAGACCACTGAAATACTAACATCTCATTACATCTGCTGATATTCTAGAGGTCTAAAAGTTCTCCTATGGTTTGTTCTTCTTGCATAGTGCACATACACACACATGCACACACACACACTCAGACACACAGCATGGAAAGAAACACAACAGTTTTATTTAGTTGCCTCCATTACTGTTAATTTGCTTTTTAAATTCATTTTTGACTTTCCTCCACTTTAGAGAAAAGTGCATGTCAAACGACCAGAATTAAAAAGGTGACAAACTGTGAAGAATTAAAACTTCTAATTTAACAGATGAGCAACCGCAAATAACAAAATCTCAGACAAACACAATTTTAATGAAAGGTGACATGCTGAAGATCTCTCTCTCCCTCTCTCTCTCTCTGTCTCTCTCTCTGTCTCTCTCTGTCTCTCTCTGTCTCTCTCTCTCTGTCTCTCTCTCTGTCTCTCTTTCTGTCTGTCTCTCTCTCTCTCTCTCTGTCTCTCTCTCTCTCTGTCTCTCTCTCTCTGTCTCTCTCTGTCTCTCTCTCTCTGTCTCTCTCTGTCTCTCTCTCTAGCCTACTCTCACTCTCTTGCTCTCGCTCTCCCTCTTTCTCATAATAGCAAATTAGTCTAGAAAGCCATACTGTAATGCAGAGATGACAATAACAATAACTAATACATATCCTGTAGTGTTAGTTTTGTTTGGTTGTTTATTTTCTGAAACCACACATGACATGTCTTTTGTGGTAAACAGATATTTCCTTCCCTCTAGTCAGGTCACAAGTTGTTTGCGTCTGGACACATTGTGATTTCTTATTACTATCAGGTACTGCTCTTTTGTACATCCCCAAACCGAATGGATGGTTTTTATTATTTTCTTCATTTTACTTAACAAGAAGGGGCTGTGACTAGCATGTGGTGAGCAAAGATAGAGCTCTCTATGACACTGAGCAGTGCTTTGTGACTCTTGGAAAGCAATGTGTGTTCTGTATTGCCAGGCCAGTGTAAAGGGAAGCTTTAATTTAAACTGGAGAAAAGAAAGATTTAAGCGTGCATAAAGCAGTTCGTTAAACATCAGAGGGGAAAGAAGGGTATTTGGATTTATTAGGTCTCCCTAAAAGGTTGTTGATTGCTTACCAGGAACCAGAAACGAGTGTACCTGTCCCTTCTGTATTTTAGGACACCATTTTAGAACACAGTGGAAAATTCTCATTATTTGTTAATGGGATTTGTGTGCACCCCTCCTACTCGTTCCTTTGTAAATATAGCCCTCGGAGTGCTTACCTTGTTCCAGAACACTGACTCTGAATATTTGATTATGTTCTCTTAGCCTTTCTTATTTGCTTTCAGAACAGTTTTGATTCTGTTTTAAAGAGATCTTTGGAATTAAACCCACTAGAAGGAAAACCTTGAAAGGCATGTTTTTGCCTTTGTCTCATTCAAGTCACTTTAGCCTATGGTTTATTGGGCATTTGTTTGCATTGGAACATAGGCATAACTTCTCTGATTTTAAATATGCTCATGGTCTCATCTGCATAAATATGCTACCTCTTTTTTGTAAACATAACTTCTATTAATGTCAGGAGCGTTACACATATACATGAAGAAGAAAATAGATGTTAGCTTTATTTAGCTCACTGGGGGTGGGGGGCAGGAAAGCAGTGACTGAACAATTCCTTCTTGTAATGTATAAAAGAGAAGGATAAATTGTTTTCCTGACTACTTTCAATAGCCTATATTCCTGGCTTTCAAGTTAATTTTGATTAGATTACAGATACACAGACTCTTAGAGCCAAAAAGGATCTTAGAGATCATTAGCCCAACACTTTCACTTTATAGATGAGGAAACTGAGACTTGAAAACAAGAACCTTGTCAAAACAGAATATGGTAATTTGGTGGCAGAACCAGGACTAAAACGCAGATCCCCTTTCTCCTAATTCACTTGTTTTGTCCTTTAACCCCCTAGAGAGCATATACTTCTTAGGTTGGAGATGGACACAGAGATAGAAAGTCCACAGATGAGCCAGTCAGACCCTGGGTCATAGGCTAAAGATAAGATATATGGTTATCATAAACTACTTCCTTTAAGGAACACACACACACACACACATATACACACCCCTGTTGGGGAAGCTGGTTCTCAAAAAAAAAAATGTACAAACAACACAGTTTTGAATTTAACTTGCATTAACATTTACTCCATCACTTTCTTCAGTCTAGGCAATCAACAAAACAGTAACTCAAGTCTGGTTCGTAGTTTTTCCTAGATATTAATGCTTACAATGAAAATTTAACAATTGGCTCTCATCAGTGGGTTTGAGCTGACTCTAACCCACCTCCACCCACCACCTTGTGTCAGAAAAAGATCAATAGTAACAGCTCCAAGTCACCTTTCTCACAAAGCTGGGAGTTTGAACTAGCCGCTGATTCCCCAAGATTCTCCTGTTCTCCATGCCCCCTCCACTCTCCGTCTTCAGCATGAATCAGCAACAGTGTCCAGGTCCAGGTTCCCCACTGTACCTTTCCCTCTTTCCCCTAGCCCTAAAAGAACCAAGTAAGAGCCCTATAAAAACCAATCCAACTTCACAGGTTTAGAAGAGGATACACCAGGAGGAAGAAGGGAGCATCTGACTTGATCCACTACCCCAGTGCATTAACCAGTATCCATACTCCCTAATCACCCCTTCATTTTGTCTCCTCTCAATAAGCTGGTTTGTTTCACTTTCTCTCTGTCAGCACCTATCTCTTGTCTCATTTTGTTGAGGAGTGCTGTGCCTCTCAGTCATACATACGCATTCTCTTCTTAGAAACATAAGCTTTCTTCACTGAGAACTCTGAAAAGAAAGACTGAATCTGTAATCTTGTGGGCCCTGGCTTTGTGTTGCCTGTCAGATAATGTCAGATAAGAGAAATTGCTGACTTTCCTTGCACTGGATTTTTGATATCATGAAAGCTCTTCCACTTATTATTAAGACACTCCAATAGTGGAAAAGATACAGACTGTAACAGGACAATTAATGACATGTTAGGCAACAGAATAAAGCAGTTATCTCTCAGTATACTGACTGCTTCTCTGAGTGAGAGAGAGAGAGTTGTGAAACCAATAGCACACACAAAATGAGAGACCCTTCGGATCACCTGCAGATCTGGTGCTTTGGAGATTGTGGTGTTCTGAGATTAGCAGGCATAGAACAGCACTCTTAATGTGTTCAATATAATGTTGTAGTGTATTAGTGTTAATTGCAACTTATTACTTTAGGATTAGGAAGACCTGAGTTCAAATACTTACTATGTGAACCTGGAAAAGTCATTTAACCTCTATTAGCTTCAGTTTGTTCAATTATAAAATGGGAATAATAATAGCACCAACTTCACAGAATTGTTGTGAGGATCAAATTAGATATCTATAAAGCACTTAATGTAGTGCCTGACACACAGTAGATTCTCTATAAAAGATTATTTTCGGGGCAGCACAGTGAATACAGCACCGGCCCTGGAGTCAGGAGGATCTGAGTTCAAATGTGACCTCAGACACTTAACACTTACTAGCTGTGTGACCTTGGGCAAGTCACTTAACCCTGATTGCCCTGCCTTCCACCCTCCAAAAAAAAAAAAAATTTTTCTTTTAAAAATTATTCTCTTTCCCCTACTCATTCTCAGAACTCTGAGGTCACAAAGATGGGTCTTTGTTTCAAGAAGCAGCTTAGGATAATTAAAACACTATTTCCTCACTTCCTCCTATTTAAGTCATGGCAATAGACTGTGTGTCCAGCTGTAAGACCAATATAACAGGTGGTTTTTAAAAATTTATTTATGTCTATATGACTCCTTAGGCTTATCTTTAAGTTATCTTTGATTTGACTAAAGAGGCATTTTGGGGCTTGATATGATAAGCACCCTGTTACCTATGTTACCTACAGAAAGAACCATCTGGAGGGTCTCACTATCTATAAGGTTGGTACAGGATATCCTTCAAGACAATGGTGAAAATCATGGCCAATTTATCTCTCCCTATTTTATGCCTCACTTGTCATTATAATCAGAAGGTCAATGAATATGTGGTTCAGTTACGTGGCTGCATCTAATCAAGGAATCTTTATCATTTTGACATATGCATGGAAGAGATTCTTTAAGTCTGTATTTTGTTCTACCAAGCCATCTGTGTACCCATACCATGTGGCCAGGTACATAAAACATTTGTGAAAACCTCTTTCTTCTTTTTTTGTATTTTATCGAGGATGTGCTCATTATGGAACATTATTTTGACAAAGGTTGACTAAAGATGACAAAATAGGTATATAGATCGCTAGATACTTATATTATTGGAATATAAATTAAGAGGTAGAAATGCCAGCCCTTCATTTTAACAATGAAATGACATGTTCCCAGGTCACAGAGATAATCAGTGGAAGAGTCAAAATTTGACTCAAGTGTTCTGATTCCAAATCTAGTATTCTTTCCAGTGGACTCTTCTTTTGATTACCTGTTTCACACAGAAGTATCAGCTGTGATTTCCCCTCGTCCTTTAGACATCTTCTCTTTCTTAAGATGTCTTACATCTTATCAAGATAACTCCATACTTCCAACATTAAATGTCTTCCAGCATGGATTTCCTCAGGGTATTTGATCAGGTGTAATCTTTCTTCCTGAAGTTATATTTTTAAATGCAACTTTTACATTTTCATCTACTAATGAGAACTGCACCAAATGTAGAGGTTCTATTCTATTTAATGGTTAAAAAATAGATTATTATAGAAAATCTGACAAACCTATCTCATTTTACTTCTACATGTCATCTTTTTGCCAGTTTCATTAACACATGTTCATTGAATACAGTTTCATAAGTTCTCCAATTAAGTTTTGTTTAGACATTTTTTTGCTCCATGGTTTTTCATTCTTTTGTGAGGACATGTAGCTTACCTCTATATAATATTTTAAGGTTTTGAGAAGATCAAATTGATTCTATTCTGTATCACTGTTAACATTTTGTATAACTGTCTGAGTCATGTTCTTTCTCTTTGAATTAAGTTCAGAAGTTTATAGGTTCAGAAGTTCAGTCTTCCTCTCTGAGTTCAGTTTAAAAGTTCAGTTTCACTAGGAATCATTTTAATTAAAAGAAACCCATTATCTCTATACCACTAGCTGTCTTGTACAATTAGAGGAAATCTGTTTTCTATATGCTATTAGTTATTCTTGCAGGTAGACTAAATCAATCAGCATTTTCTAGCGACAAGACAGAAGGAGGAGCTGTTGCTAACCCTGTATTTCTGATTTCCAGCCAATCATATTGTCCCCCAGTGCCTATAATGCTTATGACTTTGTAACCAATCATATTGTCTTCTCCATCTAAGATGATACCTTCTGGTTTTTTGTTTTTTTTTTTTGTATGCTCTTCCTTTTTTTTATAAAATGATCTGTCAGTCCTCATTTGGGACTCTTAGTTTGCTAAGGAAGCTAAGACCCTGTTTATTGGCAAATTTGTGCTTTGCAAATAAATTGTGCTCAGAATTTGTGCCTCAGTTTACCTTAATTTCAATTGTAACAATTTACAAAGTACTATATATTATATAGTCTCATTTGATCCTCATAATCACTAGTAATCTTCCACTATTCTTTCCTTCAGTATTTTATAAATGTGTTTATATTCTAAACTGGTGTTGCTCTTGGCTGCCATGCCTTTTCACTTGGCAAGATCAAATATTTATACTTTAAGGGGGGGTCTGGAACTATTTTAGTCTACTTATGGTACTGGCTGTGTTAAATTGGTTAAACTTATATGCAAAATTATGATACTAAAACTCAATATCCTTATACCATTCCCATCACCACAATTTTTGTCATGCCAATCTAACCTGACTTCATTTTTTGACTGGTTTAGTAAACTGACATTTAAGAAGAATGCTCTGGATTTGGCTTAGATTTTTAGAAACAATTTTCACAAAGGAATTTCATACTAAACTTACAAAGGAGATGGAAGTCAATAGACTAGATTATAGGATAAAAGAGATTTAGAACTGGATGAATGGCCAGACTGAAAGAGTAGTTATTAATGATCTAAGTGGAAAGAGTTCTCTAATGGAATATTCCAGAGATCTTGACTTAACCTAAGGCAGCTGAATATTTTTATCAATGACTTATAAAAAGGTCAAAGTGATCTAGTCATCAGATTTGCACTACTGTTAAGAGAGGTAACTAACATAATGAATAGCAAGTCAGAATCCAAATATTTTTGACAAGATAAAACTTTGGGTTGAATCTAATAAAATGAAATTAATAAGTAAAAAAAAAACAGGACAAAAAAATCAGCACCTTAAATACAAAATGGAGAAAGTGTAGTTATAGAGAATATTCTCTGAAAAAGATCTGAGGACTTTTTGAGAACTTCAAGTTCAATATGATTCAGTAGAATGATATGAAAACCAAAAAACCTCATGTGATCTTGGGTTATATCTTAGGCATAACTTTCAGGAACAAGAAAATGATATTCCTTCTACTGAAATCAAATCAGAGCTTATTTAGAATATTGTGTTTAATTGTGGGCATCACAGCCTCAGAAGGACAGTAAGAACCTGGAGAGCCTCCAGAGGATGGCAACCAGGATGATGAAAGAACTTGAGTCATGCCATATAAAGATCAGTTGAAGGCACTGAAGATGTTAACATGGAAAAGATAAGAATCTTAATATAATATGATGGCTCTCTTCATGAACTTTAAGGACTGTCATGTAAAGGAAGGATTAGATTTGATCTGTTAGGCCCCAGAAGGAAGAACCATGAGCAATGTCTGAAAGCTGCAAAGAGGTCAGTTTAGATTTGATTCATGAACAATCTCAGGACCATTGGAATTATATAAAAAGTGGAATGGGATGCCTTGAATGGTGCTGGGTTCTCCCTCCTTACAGATCTTCAAGCTCAGACTGAATAACTATTTGTCAGGAATGTTATAACAAGGATTCCCTTTCAGTATGGGTTGGCTTCGAGGATCACTGAGATCTCTTCCAATTCTCAAAATTCTATGCTTTTATCATTTTGTGTTATTTTCTTTTCCATTATTACTATGTAGCTTGTTCACTTGATTCTGTTTGTCTCTCAACCTTGCTTATGTGTGTTCCCAAGTTTCTCTGAATTACTTCTTTTTTACAGAAAACAATACTCTACTGCATTCCTATGTCACAGTAGTTTTGTTTTATGCTATCTTGACATGTAGGAATAAGAAAGGAGTGATAGAAATAAACATGTAAGACAAAAATCAATAGAGAACCCAAGATGACTGAACAGCTGAGAATTTTTTTCAAGATGTTGTATAAATTACGTATGAATATGAGAACTGATAAAAGCTATGTGAAAATATACCAGGGATGCAGATTTATTAAATGAACATCCAATTAATATATCTTTCACCCTGTAATGTTATTTTTTTTGTGTTGTTGTGGTTGTTGTTGAGTCAATGTGACTTCCTGGATAATAAGCCATTATTTTTGAAGACCTGGATCAAAATGAAGAGCTACCTATGAGTAAGGAATAGTAAATATACAACAATCTTTATCTAGGTTTCCTGAGAGCCAAATTTCTATCTCTAGTAACATCATGTATCAAACAAGAACCAAAAAAATAATGAATACATAAAGCAAAAATAGAAATATGAGCATTACTCATTAGGCATTTATACAAAAAAGAAACCACTGGGTAAGTTTAACTACTTTTCCAATTGAATTACACAATTAGTAAATGAAGCAAATTCACTAAACTTGATACCTTTTGATCTTAGAAAAGCAATTGATAGTGATTGAGAATCATTATTTTAAAAACTAATTCTAGTTACCTTAAACAGAAATTTGAATTTAAAAAAATAAATGAAATAGAATCCAATCTACTCAATAAAATGAAATTTTAATTAAAAATGTAATGTTATACTTGACCCAAAACTCGTTAGCCTGATTTCAATCTCACCTTCCTGGGTTATCTTCCACTGTAGCCTATGATGTATTCTATATTCCAGTCAAAGGAGACTACCTACTCATTGCTGAAAACACCCATGTCTTTCGACTTCCAACCCTTCCTATGCTGTTTCCTTACTTGGAGGCCCTTCTCCTACCTTTACCAGTCCAGTTTCCTCTCATTATTCTAGGCCAGCATGTATAATCAGGGTTGGTTTTCTGGAGGTACCAAATGTACCACTTCATTTATTATGTCGAAGGCTTGGGTGATATCAAAATGGGATACCATATGCATTGTGTAAAGCAATGTTCTTCTCCCTTGAGATAGTGAACCAGAATAGCCTACTTGTTCTGACAATCTCATCTCCTGGAACCTGGAAGTAGTATAGATTTAAAAAGTGGAACAATTAATGAATTTAAACCAGAAAACCAGCCTTATTTTCTGAGTGTGGGATTTGGGAAAGTCGTGTTAATATTCTGGGCTTCACAGTCTTCATTTGCTAAGTGTGGATATAGGATAAGACCTCTGAAACCCCTTCCAGCTCTAAATCCTATGATCCAAAATGAACTCTATAGCTTGTTGTATGTCTAGCATTGACCTAGGTAGGAAATAAGGTCTTTCTCATTAGCTAGAGAAAGCACACGATGGAAGGACTGGAAGGCAAAACAATAAACTCCTCCAAAGCTTTTCTTTAAAGAGAACTTAGAAATTTCAAGGTAACTCTTCATTTTTCCACCAGCAGCTTTGCTTGGTTTTGACTCTAGGTACACCATGCTGATCCCCATGCTGCTGAGGATACTCAGATGTCTACTTTTCTGTATTGTCTTTCCCCATTAGATTGTAAGCTCCTTGAGGGCAGAGACAGTCTTTTGTTTTCTCATTTGTGTCCTCAACATAGCACAGTGCCTTGCACAAAATAAATGCTTACTAAATGTTTATTGATTAATGACTATTGACAAATACATGAAGTGGGTAGTATCTGCAGTCCAGTGACTCACCATAGAATGTTACCTGTATCACATGTATTAAGAGAACAAGGAGAAATGGAGGGATCAGCATGAAGAGGAGTTGGTTAGAGAAAACTTCCTGGAGTAGGCACAAACTTAAGACAATTAATCAAAAATTAGGAGAGTTGCTCATTATTTTATATTTATACCTTTATAAAGTTATGTTTATGTTGAAAATCTACTTGGATTAAATAAAGTTTTGATTTTTCCCTTTTCCATTAAACTCTATAATCAGAACAAAGTGAGCCCATCCAGTTTGTTTTTATATTTTCTTGAAAGCTTTCTGTAGTTTTTATGTTTAAAACTATATAAAGAATAATATACCAGACCAAAAAAAAAAACCCACAGACTTTGCCAATGCTGTAGCAACAAGTGAAGAAACAATCTGTTTGCCACATTTTAAAATGCTGTGATGATTTCACATACGTAAAATTAAATATACTTAAAAAAGTATGATATAGAGGCTCAAAGGAGAAGGAAACAAGCATTTATGAATTATCTGCTGTGTGCCAAACATGTTACTAAACATTATATAAATATTATTCCATCAATCCTCACAACAGCCCTGGGAGGGAGTTGCTACCATCACATTAATTTTATACTCAAGAAAACTAAAGCAAAAAAGATTAAATGACTGGCCCAGGGTAATACAGCTAACAACTGTCTTAGATCAGAGAGGAACTCAGTTTTGAATTCCATGTCTCATGCCCTACCTACTAGGCCACTTAGCTGCCCTTGAAACTAGGATGACTTGAGTCAGATCTCACCTCTGTGTGGGTCAGAAACCCCACTTATCCAATCAAAGGAAATGCAGAAGAGCGCTTGCAGTGGACAGGAATATTTATTTTTTTAAATACCCTGGAAGCGGGGAGGGAAAGTCCCTTCCCCATGCATGTCTGAAGAAAGAGAGAGCGAGCCCCTCCAGGAGCCCTCTTTTAAAAAAAAACCTGAGTGTCATAAAAAGTCATAAAAAGTACATTCTTTTGTCATACCTAACTTCTATTGGGTGAATGCGGGGGTACAAACTCAGCACAGGGAAAGTCAAGGGTGTCCCTGACTTCTCATTGGAGGAGGGGCGGAGTCCCGTTTGGGTGTGAATTCAAACAAAGAAAAATTCGTCCTTCTGTCCCGCTATCCTTGCTTCTGCTTGAGCAATAGGTGGGGCGCAAAATCTTAAGTAGGGAGGCAACTCCCGTCCTCATTGACTTGTCCCCACCCTATTCCCAAACAGAAGTTCTGGTCTGCATTCCAGTAATTAAATGAGACCGGTCTGTCTCTAGTCCACCCTAAACAAAAGTTCTGATCCACATTCCAATACTGCCTCTGGAGAGTCTCAACTTAAAAGCTCTTCCCATTCACCTCTAACAGATACTGACTCAGTGACCTGGGCAAGTCACTTAAATCTTCGCACTAGAAGCATCTCTCTAAATTGCAGAGAAATCAATAGCCTACATTGGTAGAGGATGATTCCTCATCTGGCAGTGCTCTGTACCAAAGAAATCACAGCTCCAGTCCCTTCCTTATTACTATCCTTTTTCCTTTTATTCTCCAAAATTTTTAAATCATCAAATATTGGCATAGGATTTGATTTTCCCAAGGAAGGGGCATTCAAACCTATACTATGCCCCCAGACTGCCTTCCTACTGGTCAACAATTTAGGATGGAGACACAAGCTCAAACCAACAACATATTATTTGAGAGAAGTTAATTGTTCCCTGGGAAACATCCTTTAAAGCCCCATTCAAATATTACATTCTGTATGAAACCTTTGCTGGTCCTCCTGACTGATTTTAAGAAAGTTTCCACCTAGACTTTACATAGCACTTTATTTTATAACTGTTTAAAGCACTTATTATATAGTATCTTGTGTTATAGTTGTATATTTAGGTCACAGATCAAACATCTAGAGCTGGAAGGCACCCCAGGGGCCATCTACTCTAATTTCCTTTTTAAATTTTATTTTATTTTTTGGAGGCAGTCAGAGTTAAATGACTTGCCTAGGGTTATACAACTAGTGTCAGAGGCTGGATGTGAACTCTTGCCCTCCTGACTCTAAGGCCAGTATTCTATCTACTGAATCACCAAGCTACCCAGACCCCCTTATTTTACAGATAACAAAACTGAAGGTCCGGGAGGTTTAGTGATTTGCATTGGGTCATATTGGTAACCAATCAATAAGCATTTTTAAAGTGCTGACTTTACTTACAATACTAAGCACTGTGGATACAAAGAAAGACAAAAGACAGTCTCCTACCCTCGAGGAGATCACTTTCTAATTGGGAAGACAATATGCAAGTAATAAGGGAAGAGAATTTTATAAACCTGGGTAGGAGCAGTCAGCTTGAAAAAGCCAAATATTACATTTTGATGTAAGGAATTACTCTTTGGAAATAGACAAATATAAATCAGGTCTTGGTTTTTTGTTTTGCTGATTGTCTAGAGTCTAGACTTAAGAAAGTGTGTGTAGATTAAGCTTAAAAGTATGTCCTGCCTCTATTTCTTACTCTCTTTTTTGGAGAGATGATTGTTAAACATTTACCACCCCTGCACCAAGATCCTCTAACTCCAAAGCTGGCTCTCTTCTTACAATCCTATATTGCTTGGCCCAAAAAGAAGATGAACTGTCCTCTCTCTAGTGTACAAATTCCTAGAGGGCAAGGCCTGTGCCTCTTCTTAACTTTGTGTTTTCCCCTGTCCCTTCTTTGGTGTAATACATTCATTATCATAAAATCACAGACTCTTAGAGTTAGATGGGACCTCAGATGAACTAGGACAATCCACATGTGACTCTGAATACTTTCTGTAATTTGCCAGCCATATGGTCATCCAGTCTTTGCATGAGCAGCTCTAGTTGGGTGAACCCACTACATCCATTACTCATAAATATATGTTGTTGTTCAGTTATTCAGTCATGTCCAACTCTTCTTGAGTGGATCATACTCTTCATGGGGTTTTCTTGGTGAAGATTCTGGAGTAGTTTGCCATGTCCTTCCCCAATAGATGAAGGCAAACAGAGATTAAGTGATTTATCAAAGATCACACAGCTAGTAAGTGTTCGAGGCTGGATTTGAACTCAGTTCTTCCTAATTCCAAGTCTAGGGCTCAAATCACTGAACCATCTAGCTTTCGCTCATAAATAAATATACATACATAATTGTACTATTCCATTTTGGAAGAACTCTAATTGTTAGGAAATTATTCATTGCACAACCCTAAATGTTCCTCTTTGGTACTTTAACCTTATTTTCCCCTGGTTTTACCCTCTGGAACAAAACAGAATAAATGTAATCCTACTTACACTTAACAATAACAATAGTCAGCATTTATAGAGTGTCTCCTATGCACCATGCACCAAACTCAGTGCTTTACAAATATTATTTCATTTGATCTTCACAATAACACTGTGAAGCAGGTGCTACCATTACCTCTATTTTAAATACGAGAAAACTGAATCAAACAGAGGTTTGTGACTTGACCAGGGTCATACAGCTAATAAATATATGAGATGAGATTTTAACTCAAGTCTTTCTCACTGCAGGCCTGGGTGCTGTATCTACCTTGCCACTTCCATCCACATCTAATTGCCCCAATGGCAACCCTTCGAATATCTACCTTCACCCTTAAGTTGAAGGTTATAGGAGCTATAGGGTGTGGACAATTAATGGTCATGGAGAAATAGCTGATTTTATGAATCACAATCTAGAATAAAACTATAATTTGAAAGACATAAAATATATGTAAATGATGCTGACAGACCAAAAATGGGATACATTATGTTTATTCCATATATAAATGGCCCATAGAAAAAGATACATCATCTAGTGTGTACTACTGTTAAAGACACAGATTTAGAATATAGTCTTATCCAAAAGACAATCCAATATATAAGTATAGATTGATATGCACACACCAAAATCCTGTTACAGCTATTGATTTAGTCAATGTGTATTTTATTGTTATAGAAGCAGAGGAACAAATGGGACCTTGAGAGGTCATTTAGTCTTTCACTTTCTGTTCACACTCAAGACAAATGAGCATCTATCCTCTTTTTAAAGCCATTCAGAGAAGGAAATTAATTCAAATTTATAATACACTTAGATTTGCAAAATAGTGAGTGCTGTATAACGAGAACAGAGTTCTCTCCATTTGCTGATTCGACTCATCAACCCAGAGCTACCACTGATGTTTACCTGTAAATCAATAGTATGTGAAAGCTTTAGAAGTCTCTTCCACTTTTGAGGGTAAAGCAATCATAGGCATAGCTGATCCATACTTTTGTTAACCAGCCTGGGTGAAAATTCTGAGCAATTGTGCCATTAAGGCATGTTTTAAAGGAAGTAAAGCGGTAGTCGATTAGAATGAATAATTCCAAATGATACTTTGGAAGGTGAATCCAGAAAGCTCAAGGTGTATTTGGATAAATAAACATATTTAACTAAATAAATACAAATAAGTGCATAGGAGTGCAGCACTTTATACAATCTTTCCCTATGGCAATGAGTCTATTACACACATCATTCATTAGATTATGAAAACCATTAATGTCACATAGCTGAACCAAATGAATTCACTAAGGGACCACTATTAGCATATCAAGCAGCTATTCCTCAGCTAAATATTCCTGACAGCCCTCATTATGGGTGATGGATGAGCTTTATAAGTGGTAGTAGGTTCAGAAGAAAATAAAATCTTTACTCATGCGACCACATGTGGCTCAATAACTAGCAATCATTTTTCAACTGTTTGTATCCCCCCCTTCCCCTTTTTAATGGGGAAGTGTTGTAAAATTCACAGATAGGTTAAATGCTTAAGTCAAAATTGATTAAAAACTTGGGAGTCTAATTTATGTTCTGAATTTTGCAGGTGCCTCAGTTAGACACCATGACATCCAGCTGCCATAGAAAGACAGGAAGTGAACAGAAGAAAGACAGGAGGCAGGTGAAGAGCAGAATCTGGGAGAGAGGCCACAGGTGCTGCAGAGACTTCTAATAAGCACCGTAATGTCAAGGCATTGATGGGAAGACAAAATGTGGGAACCCCTATTTAAAAGTTTACTGCTCAATTTTAAGATAACACAGTGGAACTTCAAACTGGAATTGGTTTTCAGAACATTACAGAAGGGACTATCTTGTGGACTTTCCATATTACAGCCAGTGAAAGGCAGTGCACCTGTTAATAAAGTCATAATATCATCTATCCATCAACAAACATTTTTAAACACCTACTATGCCCCTGTTATTGTCCTGTGTGGGATACAAAAAGCAAACTGAAACAATTCCTACTCAGTCAGACCAAATGATTTAACTGATATATACTGCTTTGGAAATTGTAAAATAATATGCAAGGTGCTAGGTATTAACTGTTACTCTCATGATGTTATATTCTATTAGAGGAGAAAATAAAAGCATATGTAGTATAAAAACAAGAAAAGAAGAAAAGGGAAGGAGGGAGGAAAGGCAGTATCATTTGGAAGAGGCGTAATATATTTTAACTGCATTCTTGAAAGATCTACAGGAACTTCAGAGGCAGTTCAATACCCTAATTTTTCAGATGCAGAAAATGAGCCCTGGACAAGCATATTGGTGGAAGATCTTATACCTGGGTTCTCAAATATACTTTTGGGATATTGGGACAGAATATTGTAAGGCAGGGGTACCCCTCCATATCAAAAGTACAGGATGTCCCAAAAGTCTCAATTCAGTTTCAACTATTAAAGCTTAAATAGCTTTATCTAAGCAAAAAAGATTTAATAATGTAAAACTGCAATTAGACTTTGGGGATACTCTATAAAAACAAATCTATTTTTAAAAGGTCCTCTCATCAGTCAGCCTTTAAAGTAAAACTTGACCACCTTATAACAATACCAAATCATGTCACAGGATATGCTGTGCCCTGGGAAGGGGCATTTAGACCAACATTATCTCCCTAGTCTTCCTTTCCTCTTGTCAACAGAGTAGAACAGAGACAGAATCACACTTGCTACAAGGGGTTT
Organism: Pseudochirops corinnae; assembly: GCA_028646515.1. Taxonomy (NCBI): domain Eukaryota; kingdom Metazoa; phylum Chordata; class Mammalia; order Diprotodontia; family Pseudocheiridae; genus Pseudochirops; species Pseudochirops corinnae. Next base: position 219,079,351 of record CM053588.1, on the reverse strand, counting down.
TTCCTCTTGGGAAACATAAGACACTAATGTTTTACCAACATTCCAGAGACTTACCTGGGTATTTCTTTGTTCTGCAAACAATCTAAACCACCAAAACTCAACAAGTCAGTCACTCTGAATACTCTGCCAGCAACCAATAGTTGAATCTTTCTTCCTTCTTAAATATAAGCTCTAATTCTTTCCCCAGATTGGTCCATGATGATACAATGGTACAACACAATGTAGCCAAGCTATAGCCCCCTTCAGTGCTCCCTCTAGCCTTAAGGCTAACTGAGCCAACTGCTGCCTCTATAGCTATGATACTCACCACTACTCTAGTAATAGTGCTAACATGACACACAATTTCCCTCTAGGTGTGCAGGAAAACATTTTACAAGTTTTTATTGATATTTTCTGCTTCTTATATTACCAGATTTTACATCCTATATATCACTCCCTCTTCCAGAAAGCAATTCCATATAATAAATAGATAATATATATTTTTGAAAAAGTCAACCCAACAGACTAACACATTTTTAAAAGTCCAAAAAATGTGCAATGTGTGTCACCTGAGGACCTTAAACTTCCACCAAAGAGTAGATTGGAACTGTTTTTTCATATCTCTTCATTTCAATCTACTTCATTTTTTTGCTTAATTTTCTGTTGATTTTTTTTTTTTTGGTGTCTTGTTCTTTCCATTTACATTGTAACTATTGTTTGTATCGTTGTTTGTTTTTGTATCTCTGCTTATTTCACTTTGCATAAGTTCATAGAGATCTTTCCAGGCTTCTCTGTGTTCATTATACACACTATTTCTTATAGCACAATAATATTCTATTGCATTCATATACCAAAATTTGTTTAGCCATTCCCCAATTAATGAGCATCTACTTCATTTCCAATTCTTAGTTGTCACAAAAAGTGCTACTATAAATATTTCAGAGTATTATAGGGACTTTTTTTCTTTATTGATGCATTCCATCAGGTTTAATACAAGTAATGGAATCTCTAATTTAAAGACTATGGAGGTTTTAATCCTTTAGTTAAATAATTCCAAATTGTTTTCCAAAATAATTGTTCCCCTCCAAATTGTATTAGTGTACAATGCCCAAAGAGCTACAAATAATTGCATACCCTTTACCTAGTGATACCACTTCTGGGGTTGTATCCAAAAAAAATAATAGAAGTAGGAGGATGACCCATATGTACAAAAATATTTATTGCAGCTTTCTTTGTGGTGGCAAAAAACTGGAAATTAAAGGGATGCCCAACAATTGAGGAATGGTTAAACAAGTGGTGGTATATGAATGTAATGGAATACTTTGTGCTATAAGAAATGGGAAGATGGACTTCATATTTACCTGGAGAGGCTTGTATAAACTGATGCTAAGTGAGAAGAGCAGAACCAGGAAAAATTTGTACACAATCACAGACACATTGTATGTGTGATGACCAACCTTGATAAA
>CM053588.1:219031055-219077806 GCA_028646515.1 Pseudochirops corinnae | reverse complement strand
TGGATTCTCCTCAGCAACGCACAGTTATAAGACAACTCTACAAGTCTCAGGATGGAAGGAGATATCTACATTCAGAGAAAGATCTAGAAAGAACAGAGTTTAAATGGAGACTGAAGCAGTCAGGATTTGTTTCTTTTTTCCCATTGTTCACTCCATCATTTACAACCCTTCTATACAACCAGACTAATGTCCAATGTGAAAGTATTTGCAGATCCTATACATGATTGCATGCCACTGGGGGGGGGGGGGGAAGGGAGGGGAGAAAATCTGAAACTCATGGGATTCTGGAACTGAATCTTATAAACTAAAAGTAAATAAATCAATTTTTAAAAGTGTATTAGTGTGCCTATCTTTGCACAACCACTGCAATATTGACTGCTTACGTTTTCTGTCATTTTTGCCAGTTTACAGGGAGTGAATGTCAGTTGTTTTCAGTTGTATTTGTCTTATTATTAATGACCTAGATAATTTTTCATATAGTTATGAATGCTTTCCTATTTTTAAAAGAACTTACTGTGAATATCTTTTGATGATTATCCATTGGAAAATGGCTATAACAAGTGTATATGTGTGTGTGTGCACGTGTGTATTTAATTTCCCCAGATGCTTATTTTGTAAAGAAAACATAATTGGCAACTATAATACTAAAAATCTTCAACAAGCCTATAGAAAATACACACATGGCTTCTGCCAAAATGGGAGGACACAACAAAAAAACATAAATGAGACATCAGAGTCAACAGCTAACACCTCAATAGATAGATAGATAGACAGATAGATAGATAGATTTTTTTTCACATTTGGCCACTTCCTTTCTGGTCCTAAAAACACTGATGTCTATTAACAGAAACTTTTCAGTTGCAAGTAATCAAAATTAATCTGTTTTTATTATTTTCAGTTCTTTATCTCTTATTTGATTAAGAATACATTTCTTACCCATAACTGTAAGAGGTATGCAATCTGTTTCTCTCCCAAATTTTTCATATCCCTTCTTTAGTCTGTTCCATTAATCTATTTCTCTATTCTTTAACTAACACAGATGTTAGTGATTTATAATATAGTTTGAGGTCTGGAAGATATTCTCCCTTTATCTATACTTTCTTTTATCATTTCCCTTGATATTCTAGATCTTTTGTTTTTCCAAATGAATTTTATTATTTAATCAGCCTCTGTATAATTTTTATTGGTAATATGATTGGCATTACATTAAAATTATAACCTAATTTTGATAGTAGTGTCATTTTTTTTTTGTATTGGCATAGCAGAACTCTGAATACCAAATATCCCTCCATTTATTTAGGTTGTTCTTTATTTCTTTTTTTTTAATATTTTTAAAAAATATTTGTTTGTGAAACTTTGATTTCCAGATTCTTTCCCTTCTTCCCTCCTCACCTACCCCCACTGGGGAGACAAGCAATTCAATATGAGTTGTACATGTGTAATTGTGCAAAGCATTTCCATAGTGGTTATATTGTAAAAGACTAACTGTATTTCCTCCCATCCTATCATGCTGCCCACTTATTCTATTGTCTACTTTGACCCTGTCCTTTTTCAAAAGTGTTTGCTTCTAACTAACCTTGCCCCTAATCTTCCCTCCCTTCTTTCATCCCCTCTCTTATCCCCTTCCCCCCTACTTTCCTATAGTGTAAGTTACCCAATTGAGTGTGTTTATTATTCCCTTCTTAAGTCAAATTCAATGAGTAAGGTTGACCCATTCCCTTTCATCTTTCTGCTCTTCCCCTCCATTGTAACAGTTTTCTCTTGCCTCTTTTATATCAGATAATTTACCCTATTCTATCTCTCCCTTCTCCCAATATATTCCTCTCTCACCTCTTAATTGTATTTTTAAAATATCATCCCTTCATATTCAACTTATCCTGTGCCCTTTGTCTATGTATATATACATATACACACACTCACGTATATATTTGCATGCATATACACCCTCTTATACATACATATATGTATTTGTACATATATATTTATATATATATAAATATATACACACACACATATATTCCCTTCAACTATCCTCATGAGAAAAAGTCTCATGAGTAACAATTATCAATTTTCCATGTAGGGATGTAAATAGTTCAACTTTAATAAGTTCCCTATGATTTCTTTTTCCTGTTTGTCTTCTCATGCTTCTCTTGATTCTTGTATTTGAAAGCCAAATTTACTTTTCACCTCTGGATATTTTCATCAAGAATGTTTGAAAGTCCTCTATTTCTTTGAATAACCATATTTTCCCCCTGAAGGATTATATTCAATTTTGCTGGGTAGGTGATTCTTGGTTTTAATCCTAGTTCTTTTGACGTCTGGAATAAAATATTCCAAGCCCTTAAATCTCTTAATGTAGAAGCTGCCAGAACTTGTGTTATCCTGATTGTGTTTCCACAATATTCAAATAGTTTCTTCCTGACTGCTTGTAATATTGTTTTCCTTGACCTGGTAAATCTGGAATTTGGCTATGATATTCCTAGGAGTTATCTTTCTGGGAGCTTCTTCAAGAAGTGATTGGTGAATTCTTTCAATTTCTATTTTGTCCTCTGGTTCTAGAATATCAGGGCAATTTTCCTTGAGAATTTCTTGAAGGATGATTTCTAGGCTTTTTTTTTTTTTGATCATGGCTTTCAGGTAGTCCAATAATTTTTTAAAATTATCTCTCCTGGATCTATTTTCCAGCTCAGTGGTTTTTCCCAATGAGATATTTCACATTGCCTTCTATTTTTTCATTTGTTTTGATCTGTTTTATAGTATCTTGATTTCTCAGAATGTCATTAGCTTCCATTTGTTCCAATCTAATTTTGAAGGAATTAGTCTTTTCAGTGAGTTTTTGAAAGAACAACTTTAGTTTCTACAGAAATTCATTCAGTTCCATCTTTTCCCATTTGATTATCTATTAGAACTTTCCAAAATTTATAGTGGGACATTTAAGTCTGTCATCACTATCAGGTACTCTCTCTCCACCCTCCTCCTTCTTTCCCCTTCTCTTTCTTACTTTCTTTCTTTCTTTCTTTCTCTTTCTTTCTCTCTTGCTCTGTCTCTGTATTTCTTTCTATATATATATATATATATGTATATATATACACACACATATATATGTATGCATGTATACATACATATACACATATGAATGTATGTATATATACACATACATGTATATGTGTGTGTAAGTATATACATATGTATTTACAAGATGTTTAGATAATTTTTCTGTTATTAATTAAAATGCTAAGGCATTTGTAGTATATGAGTTTATAATTGATATTGTTTTGTTTCTTTTATTACTGATACTGATTTTATTGTTTTTCATATGCATAGTTTCTTAGTTTAACCCTTTTTAATGTTTGTTTTTGCTTTGTCTGATAGCATTATGGTGACTCCTGCTTTTTTTGAATCGTTTGATGTATAGCAATTATTTTTCCATCTCCTGAGTTTTATTTTGTGTATAACTTTGGGTTTTTTTGTAATGTTTCTTGAAAGTAACAGATTATATTATTTTGTTTTTCTTATCCCATCTGTCACTTTTTCATTTTATTGGATTGTTTAGTCCATTCACATTTAAAGTTATGAGTTAGGTTTACATTTTCCTCCATTTGTCTCCAAATTTTTTAAGTTATAATTTTTCCTTTTTTTGTATTGCAAATACAATATCATGTTCCTTCAGTTACTTTACTTTAATTTTTTTTGTACTTTAATTTTTTTTTCAAATGTGCCCTGCTCCCACTGACTCTCTTTCTTCTGCCTTTGATCCTCTCTTCTCTCTTGTTATCTCTTTCCCTTTAGGGTTTTGTTTATTAGTTCCTCTCTTATGGTTCTATCGGGTTGTATATTTCTTCCTTCTCTTTTTTCCTCTCTCAGATATGTAAGTACTGTCTTCTTTTCCTTTACTTCAGCTAGTCTTTTGAATCATTTTTAAAATTTCATCATTACAACCTTTTCCATAAAAGCATTTCTCTCACTCTCTTCTTTATCCATCTTTTATTTCTATTTATTCTAAACCCTCATTCTCAGATTCATGGCCCCTATACTCATTAAATATCTCTGTTCTTCAAACAACCAAAGCATTCAAGGTATTCATTCTAGATTCTGCCTTCTGGGTACTTTTTGCCACTATCTTTTTTTGTCTTACACCATACAAGGTATTGTCTATTGTCCCTCACTCCCAGAACAATATCAATACTGCAGGCATCAGAGAGGACATTGCCCTATGGCAAGGTACCACACACACACACACACAGACAGACAGACATACACACACACACTCATCTATGCCCTAACATGTTAATCTTTTTTTCTCTACATTTGCCTGAAAATTGTTTCCCTGTGTCTTTACTGTCCTACCCTTCCAAGGGTCAGTTGCTCCCAGAGATTCCCCTCTCCTGGGAAAAGTAGATTTTTCAGGTTTTAAATCTCCCAGGTCTCTTCCAGCATAAGGTTCTTATCTACCTTCACCCATAGTAACATTCATTAGTGGAATTCCCTCCCACAGCTAAAGTAAGACCTCCTTCCTTTCCTTTCTCTTTACCTCCTCAGTCCCTATCTGTGAACTCTTATTTTCCTGAAATCACAGAGGTCACCTTCCTATCACTACTTGCCCTTGATTGGATCTCAGTGTATTGCTTACTCCTTTCTATCACCCTGCACCCCTCTTCATCCTTCATGTTCCCGCTTATGTTTTAATGTAGTCTCATAAAAAAGCACTCATCTGTAGGCAGGATGTTACCAGTTTTTGTCCATAATTCCACCTCTGCAGGGAGCATTATTTTACCAATCTATTGTTCTCTTTTGTTTCTTTAGTGAGACTTATTGTAGATTCAAGTTTTTCTATTCTGTTAATTATTTTTTATATGCAAGCCATGAATTCTTCTCTCAGGATTCTCATTTCTTTTTTTAACGATTCAAGAATAGTTCATATTCTTCTCAATGCTTCACTGTTAATTCTATGAGATTTTCATATTCACCTCTATCTTCTCATCTACATTTAGAAAGAAAATTGTTTATGGTCTTTCTGTTATCACTCTGTTATTGTTGCCATCTGCATTTATTTGCTCCTCATGCATTTTTATTGTTTGGGATGTTCAAAAACAAATAATCTCTTCAATTCTTTGGTTCTGGTTTTCTTAAAATATTTCAAATTCTTCTGTATTATTGAATGTTCATCTTTGTCCTATACAGTTAAAGTTCAGATTTGCAGGCTAAGTAATCCTGGGGCTGCATCCTAAGCTCTACTGCTCTTCGGAACACATTTTTCCATTCCTTCTTCCTTTTTTTAGTGGCTATGGAATAGTCTTGTGCTATTCAAATTGATTTTACTTTGTATTTGAAGATCTTGTCTCCTGGTGGCTTAGCAAATTCATTGTTTCTGAATGAAATTGTTAAGTTTAGTGACCATATATCTTGGAGTTTTCAGCTCTGCTTTTTTTAGTGGAGGTGATCTGTGAATTCTTGTGATTGGAATTGCATTTTCTGTGTTCAGAAATTGTGTTCCTTACTCTTCTATTATTTTCTTCATTATGATGTTAAATGTTTTCTTGTCTTCTTTTGTCCTTGTAGACCTATAATCTTTCTATTGTCTCTATTAGTCCTGTCTTCAAAATCTATATGTTTTATTTGCATAGTAAGCATATTTTATTTTAAGGTTATTATTTCTCTTCTTCTAAAATGTCTTTCACATCTATACATCTGCAATTCCAATCAATTGTTCTCATTTTTGTTTCTTTGGTGAGACTTGCCATTACAGATTCAAGTTTTTCTATTGTGGTCATTGTCTTTTTTCTGTGATGGCCATAAATTCTGCTCTCATAAATCTCACTTCCCTATATAATAAATTAATGGATTGTCCCTCACTTCTCACAGACATAACTAGATTGCAGTGAATTTTAGCTTCTTTATCTCCTGCTTTCTCCTTCTTTCAAGTGACTTCTTACACACACACACACACACACACACACTCCCACATACATTCTTACACACACACACACACACACACACACACATTTTCCACACACTCAAAAATTATTTTTACACTTTTGAAGAAATATATGTCTTAGTTCACAGAGTATTTGGTTTTTTTCCAACCTTTCTATGGTTTCAAGCTCATTAAATATTTAACCTCTTAGTTTCTCTTATCCCTTTATAATTTCTCTTTTCTTCCCTTTAACCTTCTAAGTAATTTTATTTTTCCAAAATAGATTTGTACTCACCCAGAAACATGGAGGACTTAATTTTCATTGCTTAATTTTTTTCTTACTAACTGTATTTAATTGCCTTTATTGTGATTGTCTTATTAGCTGTGTTTCCATGCTGAATAACACGAGCATATCTAGTTTACTTTTTTTTTAATAATCCAGTAATCCAGTCTTTCCATATTTTCCTAAGTCCACCAACTCATCATTTCCTATACCACGATAATATTCCAACCTTATACTGTTTAGTTATTTTATTTTATTTTATTTTGCTTTTTGGAGGGAAGAAGGTAGGGCAAATGGGGTTAAGTGACTTGCCCAAGGTCACATGGCTAATTTTTGGGTTAAGTGTCTGAGGCTGGATTTGGACTCCCAGGCCAGTACTCTATTCACTGTGCCAGCTAAACACCTCTGTCTAGTTATTTTAAATAGTTTAAAACAATATTAATATGGCTAAAGTTTGGGTAGTTTCCCTATTTTTCTCTTTTGATTAAATCTATGTTAGCTTTAACTTTGTCTGAGATCATGATTTCAAACCCTTATTTCCCTGATCTTTATTTTATGTTTGTATGTATCTCATATTACCTATACCTATTGACTCCTCTCCTTACTTCTATGTACTAATTACCCTCCAATTAGTTAACCTACCCCCCTCCAATGATCCCTCCCTTATCTTATCCTCCTCACTTTTCTGCTTTAGTTCTACCAGCTACCTTGCCCTCCTATTCATTATGCCCACCCCTCCAAAAATCCCTCTCTTTTGCTCTCCCCCCACCCTATCCCCTTGCCCTTTTATTTCTTTCTCAATATATGACTTTTGTATACTTCCAGATATAGATGTTGTTCCCTCTTTAATCCATTCCCATTGAGAGTAAGGTTTCAGCACTATCCACCTCCCCCTCCCATTAGTTTTTTTCTGTATCAATTTTTCATTTCTTGTCTCATTTGTATGAGCTAATTGCTATTTTTTATCTCTCTCTACATGGTTCTATTTTTTTTTTCTAGAATCACCTCATCATACTCAGCTCAACCTAAGCTTTTCTTTCAAACTACCCAAATAAAAAATGACAATCATAATAGAACTAATATTTTCATATATATAAAAAGTAGATAGTTTGACCTTATTGAATCCCTTATAATTTGTCCTTAATGTTTACTTTATATGTCTCCTTGATGTTAAATGTCAGATTGTCCCTTAAGTTCTACTGGTTTTGTCACAAATACCTGGAAGTCTTTCAGTTCATTGAATGTCCATTTTTTTTTTCCCATTCAGCATAATACTTAATTTAGCTTAATTACCGTTGGTCATAAACCCAGGCTTTCACTCTATGAAATACAGTATCCCAGACCTTCCTTCAATGTTGTAGCTGCTAGGTCTTATGAAATCCTTATTGTAGCTCCATGATGTTTAAATTATTTTTTTCTTGTTGCTTCCAATATTTTCTCCTTAACCTGGGAGCTTTGAAAACTTATTCCTATAAATATTATTTTTTTCATTTTTATAATTTTGATCATTTGATTAATATGGCATAAATATTAGATAAATTAATTTAAATAGTATCATCATTTTATTATATTGGCTTAGCCTATCCATGAGCAATGAATATTTTTAATTATTTAAATATATTTTTACTTGTGCTGAGTATTTTTATTGCATTCAAATATTTGCTATGTGTATATTGACAAGTAGATAGCAAAGTATTTTATGTTTTTTATCATTATTTAAATGTAAATTTGGGAAATATTTTTTTCTTACTAGATTTTGTTGATAATATTCCAGCATTTCTGAATACTGAGGACTTGTGTGTGTTTATTTTTATATCCTACAATTCTGATGATTTATTGTTTTAATTAATTTTAGCTGACCCTATCCAGTTCTTTAAGAAATCATAATCATTTGAAAAAGTGAAAATTGTGTTTCCTCTTGGCCTCTGCTTACTCCTCCAATTTATTTTTCTTTCATTATTGCTATAGCTAGCTTTTCTATCATTCTGTTGAATAGTAATGTTGATAAAGGTGAAAATAATAGGCTTTAACCTCAATCTTGTTGGAAAATCCTCTAATTTAAGCCCATTATACTGTTGGTCTTCTCTGTTAGATACATACAACTTATTATTTTAAGGCAAAATTCATTCATTCCTATACTAGTGTTTTTGGAAATTTTTTAAAAATAGGAAGGGGTATTATATTTTATTAAAAACAATTTCCCAGATTTATTAATATGATGTTATGAACTTTGTTGTTGTTATTAACATTATGAATTATGTTTATACTTTCCTAATATTGAAACAACTTTACATCCCTGGCATAAATGTAACCTGAATGTAATATATAATATTTGTGATATGTTGCCATCATGTTCTGGGTAATATTTTATTTAAATTTCTTATATTGATATTCATTGTCTGGTTTCTTTTGGAGGAATAACTCAAATATCCTCTTTATTTTGAAAAGATACCTTCCTTATTAATTATGTGGGAAAGGTTTATAAATTATATTATTCTGCAGGATATCCTTAAATCCTTTGCTTTTCAAAGCATATTAATCATCATGTTTAATTTCTCATAGGATATTTAATGTTTAATTTCTCATAGAATTTTCTGAATGTTAATTTTGGACTATTTGAATTTTTTATTGGATATCAAAAAGCCTTTCTCTTATCCACCTACAATATTTCTTGAATGATATTGAAATTTTGAAATGTAAAGCCTACATTCCTTAGAAATTGAAAATGGAGATTTCTCTTTGTTGACAATTAATTCATTCAATTAGTATGTTACTTTCTATTTTCAATATTTTGGGATAATTTTATCATATTTCTTTCTATGGTATGCTATTCAGACTTCCCAATTCATTTTATTTTTTGGTAGACATGTGATCTTCAAATCATCTCTATGTATCCTGTTTTCAAGGTAAGTCATATTACTTGCATAGCACTTTTGTGTTCTATCCATTCTGTTTTCTTTTTACTTGCTTATGGCCAAATTTTCTTCCACATATATAGTCTTTATTTTGTAGCACACCATTTTTTTCATAATCTCTAATATTTTGGGGTGAGTCTCTGTGATGTTCTAAGTTGATTATTCTCTTTTTTTGTCTATTAATTTCTACTTTTTAAGAACTCTTTTTCCCAACCTAATTTCATCCCTAAATTCCAGCCTTTCATCTTTTCAGAAATTTTCTCTCTTAAATTACTCCAGAGTTATCACTGCTTTCTTTGGGGTCTCTGAATCAGTCAACAAAAACTAAGTAATTACTATGTATCAGGCCCAATACTGAGCACTGATTGGTACAAAGATAGGCAAAACACAGTCCATCACATTGTAAAGGAGGAGAGAACATGCAAATAATCATCTAATACTATATGTGTATGTATATGTAAATATAATACACATATATGTATTATATGTAATACATATATGTGTGTGTGTGAGAGACAGATACAGAGAGAGAGAGAGAGAGAGAGAGAGAGAGAGAGAGAGAGAGAAGCAGAAAGAGAAGGAGAAGGAGGAGAAAGTGAGAGGAAGTTAATCTCAGAGGAGCAACACTACTGTGGGAGAGGTAGCTAGGAAAAGTCCTCCTGATTAAGTTAAGATGTGAGCTGAGTCTTGAAGAAACCCAGGAAGTAGAGGTAAGGAATAAGAGCATTTGGGGCATGGTTAAAAAGAGCAGAAATTGGGGGATGGAATGCTTTCTGTGAAGTAGAGCAGTTAGGCTGGTATAGTTGGATCATAGTATACATGAATGGCCAGGTAGGGAAGAACATAAAATTTATCATCTTATCTTCTTTTGGACTAGTAATTTTGCAGTCTTTCAATAATGATATATTTTGCATTCATTGTGTCGTGTTCTTTTTTAGTTTGATTGCACATTTTTCCTTCTTTATGAGTTTCACTTTTTATTTTTTTGCTTAGGACCAAGGGTTATTGGCCAGTATTGCTGTATTGGTCTACTGATCTTCAATTCCTACCCTTCTGAACAGTCAATATTGATCAGTATTCTCAATATCTGGACTTTCCATCAACTTTTATGCTAGTATATTTTCTTATCTAAACACAAAACCTGGTCTATTTTAGAATCTTCCTTGCAATGACACATAAGAACATCCTATTCACAGGGAGAAAACTGTATTTAGTTTTATGGCTCCTTAATCTCTCACAATAAAAGATGGCATTGCCATTTCTTAGTTTCTTCCTCCTACACAGTAAGGTTTGTTATTTCCTTCTCTAATATGTCCTGATTTTATAGATGAAGAATTGAGGCAAATAGTAAAAGACTTGCCCAGGGTTACACAGTTAGTAGGTGTCTGAGGCTGGATTTGAACTCATAACTTCCTGAATCCAGGCCTGGTACTCTATCCAGTGTACTAGTCAGCTGACCTAGATCCTTTACTTAGAACCTTCTGCTTTTATTGCATAAGCATTTACCTGGTGTGAAAATATTTCTTGGGTTTTGTTCTTTTTATGCTATTATTTCAATTATTTATAATATAGCAAAAAAAGAGCAAGAAATATTTTCAAACTGTGTAAAGCTGTGTATACATAGTAAGCTCTTAATAACTGTTTGTTGATTGATTATTGTTTCAACATAGTAGGATTTGGGAGTTCCACAGAGAATTACCCACTATGTCATCTTGCTGCCCAGATATATGCTGATTTGTCATTGTTTCTTGCCTGGACTATGTAATAATTTCCAATGGATCTCTCACACTTCCTTTTAGCCTTCTCTCCCTTCTAACCAATGTTATAATACTGTTTGATCAAACTTTGTAAAACACAGATTTGATATAATGTTTCCACTTTTCAAAACCATTTAATGACCATTTAATGGCCTAAATGGAGCTTTAACTCCTTTTTCTGGAATTCTGGTGCTCTACATTCTGGAATTCAAGATACTCTATATTCAGGCTCTAACCTACCTTTCCAAGCATTTCAATGCTTCCTCTATTCACATAGCCTAGACTTAAGTCAAACAACATTAGTCAAAATATTGCAAACATAGTTCACACTTTTCCATTAATTTACTTTTGTCCACACATTCTCCATATCTAGTTTTTTCACTCCCATTTCTACCTGTTGATATCTACCCCATTGAAATATCAGCTCCACCATGAAAGCTCCCTTCATATTCCACCTCCAAGAAAGAACTTGTGACATGGAGGTGGGGGAAGTGTTATAATTTATATCTTCAATTATTTCAAGGGCCACCATTTGAAAGTGTAATTATTCTTATTTGACTGGGATCTGGAAGACTAAAAGTAGAAGATTGCTTTGAAGCTCCAAAGAGGCAGATTTTGTTTTCTATTTTATCCTACAGGCAATAGAGAATTATTATTGTACAATTTTTAACATAAAATGATAGTGTCACACCAATTGTGACTTTGGGTAGTCATGTAAGTATTGAATTCATGAAAAAAGAAAAATGAAAGCAAGGAGGCAAATTAGGAGACTGTTACAATAATCCTGGTAAGAAAAGATGTGATCATACAAATAAAGTGAAAGGGATAGATGTCAGTGGTGTGGAGAAAGAATTGACAGGACCTGGCAACTGTCTGAATATGGTATTAAGGAACAGTGAAAAGACAAAGATAACATCTTGACTATAAACCTGGGTGATTGGAAGGCACATGGTAGCACCCACAACAGAAATGATAAATGTTGGAGAAGTGGGAAAGTTTACGGGAAAATAAGAAATTTTGTTTTAGTTGGATAAATGTGAGGTGCCTACTGATTCACAGGAAAAGAAATTATATAGAAGGAAATTGACAATATGTAGATGAGACTCAGGAAAGATTAGAGCTGGATGTATATCCACATAGATATAACATTTAAATTCATGAGACCTGAGATTACTAATAAAAAAAAAAAAGCATGTTTAGGGGCAAAAGAGGTGACTCAGGATAGATATATGAATCCTTTTCTCTAAAGGAGGATAAAAGATCAGTGATGATCCTTCAAAGGATACAGAGATGGAGCAGTCGGACAAATAGGAGAGGAATCAAGAGATATCCATGTCATAGAAGCAAATGGAGGGAGTATATCCAGAAGCATTAGGATCATCTTCAGGGGAAAAAAATATCATTACAATATTGCTGTTGCTGCATACAGTGGTCTCCTGGTTCTGCCCTCTTCACTTTGCATGAATTCATTTAAGTTTACTTAGGTTTTTCTGAAACTATACTGTTCATCATTTCTTATAGCACAGAAATATTCTATCACCATCATGTACCACAAATTGTTTTAGCCATTCCACCATTAATCAGCATCCCCTCAATATTCAATTCTTTGCCACTACAAAAAGAAATGCTATGATCTTTAGAAAGAAAAAAAGATCTTTTCCATTTTTTATCTCTTTGTGCGTATTGCTGGGTTAATGTCTTTTGGATACAGTTCCAAATTATTCTCCAGAATGTTTGGATTAGTTCACCAACAGTGCATTAGTGTCCCAATTTTTCCACATCCCCTCCAACAATTGTCCTTTTTTACCTGTCATGTTAACCAGTTTGATTCTGAGTTGTTTTAATTTTTATTTATCTAATCAATTTATGATGCAGAGCATTTTTCACGTAACCATTGGTAGCTCTGATTTCTTCATCAGAAAATTGCTTGTTCATATCCTTTGACCATTTATCAACTGAAAAAAATGACTCATTTTTTAAAAATAAATTTGGCCCAGTTCCCTTTAGCTTTGAGAAATGAGGCATTTGTCAGAGAAGCTTACTGTAAAATTTCCCCCAGTTTCCTGATTTCCTTTTAAATTTGATGGCATTCATTTTGTTTATGCAAAAACTCTTAAATTTATGTAATAATTATATACATATATGTGTGTATATGTATATATATATGTATATAATGTATATATGTATATAATTTCCCTTGATGCTCTTTATCTTGTTTGATCATAAACTCTTCCTTTACATAAACTCTTCCTTGAACCATAGATCCAACAGATAAAATTTTCCATGTTCCCCTAATATACTTAAGATATCACCTTTTATGTCTAAATTATTCATCCATTATAATCTTATCTTGGTATGCTCTGTGAGATGTTGATCTGTTCCAAGTTTCTGCCAGACTGATTTCCAGTATTCTGAGCATTTTTTTTTTTGTCCATTGGTAAAGTATTTCCCCCAAATCTTGGATCTTTGAGTTTGTCAAACACTAGGTTATTATGGTCGTTTTCTATTGTGCATTGAGTAGCTAATCTACTCCACTGACCTACCACTCCATTTCTTAGCCAGTGCCATGATTTGATGATTATAGCTTGATAATTGAGTTTAAAATCTGACCACCTTTCTTCACATTTTCTTTTCAATGATTCCCTTGGTATTCTTTAGTTCTTTTGTTCTTCCAGATGAATTTCGTTATTTTTTCCCTAGCTCTACAAAATAATTCTTTGGTGGTTTGATGGGTATAGCATTGAATAAGTAAATTAACATAAGCAGAATAGTCATGCATTATTATATTAGCTCAGCCTATCCATGAGTAATTGATAATTCTCCAATTGTTTAGCTTTTCTTTACTTATGTGAGGAAGTGTTTTATAATTATGTTCATATAGGCCTAGGATTTATTTTGATAGGTGGAGTTCCAATATTTTGTGTTGTCTACAGTAATTTTAAATGGAATCTCTCTTTATATCTCTTGTATCTGGATTTTGTTAGTAATATATAAGAATGCTGATGATTCTTATGGGTTTATTTTATATCCTGCAACTTTACTGAAGTTGTTAATTGGTTCAACTAGTTTTTTAATTGTTCATCTAGGATTCTCTACATATACCATCATATCCTTGATGAAGAGTGATATCTTTGTTTCCTTATTGTCTATGTATATTTTCTTCAATTGCTTTTTCCTGTCATTGCTATAGATAATATTACCAGCACAATATAGAAACATAGTGGTGATAATTGAAATCCTTGTTTCTCTGCAAACTTATTGGAAAGATGTCAAGTTTATCCCTATTATAAATTATTCTTTGTCTTGGTTTGAGAGAGATACTAATCATTTTTAAAGGCTTCTTTCATGCTTGTACTCTCTAGGTTTTCGTAGTTGTTGCTTTTAATTAGAGAAATAAGTTTGTATTTTGTCAAAAGCTTTTTTGCATCAATTTTTAGACTCATATGACTTTTGTAGTTTTTGTTACTGATATGGTCAATTATGCTGATAGATTTTTTCTAATATAGAACCAGCCTTGCATAACTAGTATAAATCCCACTAGGTCATAGTGTATGATTTTTGTGTCATATTGCTGTATTCTCTGTGCTAGTATTTTATTCAATATTTTTGCATTAATATTCATTAGTGAAATTGGTCTATAGCTTTCTTTCTGCTTTTGCTCTCCATGTTTTAGGTATCAAAACCATATTTGTGTTGTAAAAGGAATTTTGTAGGATTCCAACTTTACCTATTAAAAAAAAATGTGCTTTTGGGATTAATCGTTCCTTAAATGTTTCGTAGAATTCATTGGTAAATCTATTTGGTCCTGGGAAATTTTTCTTAAAAAGCTCATTGATGATTTCTTCAACTCCTTTTTTTTTGTTTTGTTTTGATTTTAAAGATACAATTATTTTAAATATTCTATTTCTGTTAATCTGGAAAGTTTATATTTTTATAAATATTCATCCATTTTGCTTAGATCATTAGTTATATTGGCATATACTTGGGCAAAATAGCCTGTAATAATTGCTTTAATTTCATCTTCATTGATGTTGCATGTATCATTTTCATTTTTGATCCTAGTAATTTGGTTTTCTTTTATTTTTAATAAAAGTCACCAATGGTTTTTGTTTTGTTTTGTATTTTATTGTTTTCTATAAAAACAGCTCATTTTATTTAGTAGTTCAAAGGCATTTTGAACTTTCAATTTTATTAATCTCTCCTCTGATTTTCAGGATTTTCATTTCAGTGTTTAATAATGCATTTTTAATTTCTACTTTTTCCAGTTTTTTTAAGTTGCATACCTAACTCATTTATCTACCCTTTCTCTCTTTTAACCATTAATATTGTAAATTTAGAGCTACATATATATATATATATGTATATATATATATATATATATATCCCCCTGACTATTACTTTGCCTTCATCCCATAAATTTTGGAATATTGTCTCGTCATCATTTTCTTTAATGAAATTACTGGTTGTTTCTATTTGTTCTCTAAACCACTCATTCTTTGGGATTAGGTCATTTCATTTCCAATTAACTTTTTAAGCCCTTTATTAAATGTAATTTTTTTTGCATTATCATTTGAAAAGGTTATATTTAATATTTCTTCTGTTTTGAAGAATTTGGTCATAAAGTTTTCATGTATATGTTTGTGTGTGTGTGTGTGTGTGTAGAGATAGATAGATAGATACAAAGATAGATAGATAGATTTAATCTTTGTGAACGGTTCCATGTTCAGCTGAGAAAAAATTCTATTCCTTATTATTTCCAGTTTTCTCCAGAAGTCTATAATATATAACTTTTTAAAGATTCCATTCATCTCCTTGACTTCTTTCCTATTTATTTTATTATTAATTTAGATACTTAACATTTTCTTCCAGTTTTTTCATTCTTTTGACTTTTTTGTTTTGATGAGTTTTAAAAATTTCTCAAAAAGTAATTTACTTCACTTGCCCAATTCTAATTTTTAAGGAATTATTTTCTTTGGTGAACTTGTGTACCTTTTCTTTTTTTAATTTGGCTAATTCTTTCTTTTAAGGAGTTATTTTCATCAGCAAATTTTTGTACCTCCTTTTCCATTTGGCCTATTCTGTTTTCAAGGTGTTATTTTCTTCAGTATTTTTATGTCTCTTTAAGCAAACTGTTAATTCTATTTTCATAATTTTCTCTCTTGGCTTTCACTTCTTTGTCTATTTTTTTAACCTCTCCCACTTTCATTTTTTTAATTATTATTTTAGATGTTCTTGGAATTCTTGTTGGGCTTGTGTCCAGTTATTTTTTTTTTCAGTGAGGGTTTTCTTATAGCTGTTTAGACCATGAAAGCTCCCCTCATTCAGCTTCATGATGAATATAGTCAGTCCTACAGTGTTTAAGGATGTTAGAAAAACCCAATCCTATGCAGCAAGCTGTTTTAAATGTCTTCCATATGCAAGACATTTTAATAGGTCCTAGGAATCCAAAGACGAGGTTTTTATATTTTGCTGGGGAGATTCAAAGTAATGTCCTTTTTTGCAACAACAGACTGTTATATAACAGGATATTGGAACTTTTTAAAGCAAAGTTAAGTCATGTTCAACCAACAATCCCAATTTCATTCCCATTCACTTCCTATCACAAATAAAAATGTTCACTTGAGAATTCCCAGAAAGTATAAGGTTTCATACTGTAGAGCTAAATAGAGATAAACTTATCTTATTCAAGCACCTAATTATTTTTATATATAGCTTCTATATAATATATATAAAATTTAAAATATAATATTCTATTCCCAGAAAAATATATGTGTATACAGAAAAACTATATAATTATTTAAACTGATTATAGTCAACTTCACTAGAATTCACTTTTGTTGATCTCCCCAAATCACCTAGTTATAAAATAGAAATAATTTTCAACCCAAATTCTGTTGTACCCAGACAAAATATTTTTCATTAATCATTATTTCATTTTATTTTGAATTTATAGAATTAAATAAATGTTTCTATAGCATAGTACATTAAAGAAACATGATTGCATATGAAACTGCTAATCTATTATATACAACTTGCTATTTCTTTCAAATATACAACAAAATGATCATGTATATTTCTTTTTTTTTTCTTGCCTCCTCCCCTATCCTGGATATGGCTATCATTAGACAGAATAGGCATATATGTAAAATTATTTTATACATGTTTTTATTTATTCTATCCATTCTAACTCAGACAACAGATTTTCAAGAGGAACAGAAAATATCCAAAGTAACCTAGTATAGTCTCATAAAAAGACTAATTCTCAGCCCAAACTTTTACTTTAAGAGGCTAAATGAGTAATCTCAAGGGAGCAAGTTCTTTTGAAATTAGAAGACATAGTGTGATTTTTTTTTTATAAGGACAAAAGTAGCAATGAATATATTTTTAGTTAGAGAAAAAAAATTGTGTAGATTATCGGCAAATTTCAAAATATGAGGAACCAGAATCCTCATGTGTAAAAAATGGACAGAAAGTTCAGGTGAGTGACCTTGGCCACTTCTTGATTTCACAGTGAAATGAGCCAAGCAATCATTCCCATTGTGGTTTCCTCCTCAGAAGCAGGGATGTGGAAAAAAGGAAACAAACTGTTCTTAGTGGGTAGCTTTTTATTCTTCTAACTAAATTTGTTTTAAATTCTTCTTAGAAGAAAACATTCACTTCATGCTATAGTGCTTAAATGGTTTCACCCCACAGACTAACCTTTGTGGCTGCTCACCGGTGGCTATCATTATATTATTCAAAAGGAGGTGCAAGAATACATTCATTTCTGGATGTGTTTGTTTGGAGCTAAAGTATACGTAGGCTGTTTTCTTGTTTGGTTGATGGTCATCTGGCATATGTTGAACTTGTACTGTTGGATTATTCAAAATTTACATTTCAAGCCATCTGCAATATACTCAGAAATATGTTAAGGGCAAAGGGACCTATAAAATAAGTTTAAGAAATGATTCTTGAATTTCTTTAAAAATCTAAATTCCAAGGGCTTGTATAATGGAGACAAACATTTCAAGTTTACAAACAATTCAAATAATTCTTTGCAAGGCAGCCAGGATTTGAGAAGTATCCCAAAATAGGCAGATCTGACAAAGAAGACAGTAGCATGCAGGGCTCAGAGAGGGAGCAGAAAGCAGAGAGCTTTAGGGATGAAGTTATTAGTAAAGTTCTTTGGGTTGTATTCCACAGACAGGAAGAGAACTGATTACCAGACTTTAATATAGGTGGAATATGAAAGGCAAAGCTTTTGTTTCAAGGGAGAAATAGTTCCAAGTCAGCAAAATAAGAGACAAGTCCAAAGAGAAAGTCTGAGTTTGTAGGTCAAAAGCAATCATATGTGGAGGGATATAGGGATTCTATGTTCTAATGATTCTTGGTTCCCAAGAAAGAATCTCATTCAATAGGGAACATAGTCTGGAATATATTTCCCAGAAAGCTATGTGTGAGCCCTCAGAGTATTGCCATTACCCACAATGCATTCTAAATAAGGATGCTACAAAAACAAGTAGTATCAAAGAGGCTGCAAAAGTTTCTTAGTACAAAGGAACAAAGGTAGTAATAGCCAAGAAGTGTGGATATCGGCAAGGAAGAGAAGAAGAAATAAGGCAGCTCCATCTAAACCACACTGAGATTGTGGACACCAGCTGTGAGAACAGGGTAAAGCCTCAGAGATGGCAGGGATATCAGACACGAAAGGGACATAAAACTGATCAGATAGCCTGGAACTTTGGTTCCCAAAATATCAAACTTGCTAGTTGCTGCACTGAAAATGAAAAGAAAGTGGCCAAGCAGAGACTGTAACAAATGCTAATTGCTAACACCCTTCTGTGAATGATCTGACTGTGTCCTTTTCCCACTGTGTTGGGAAAACAAAGGGATTAATTGGGAAATGTTTATAATCTGCTTCTACTCTTTGTTATTTACAAAATGTTCTATTTTAATTAAATGTCTTCCAAGGTCTGTCACAGAGTCATTGGCAAGGATTCAGGAGTGGAGATTTCAACAAATTCTTATCCAAAAATAGGACAGTGGACCCCAAAAGTAGCAAGGGTCCCAGAATCCTTCAGGGACCTTCAGGGACCCCTTCAGGGACCATGCCATACAAAGAACAACCTGGAACAAAGGGTCTAGGATGTCAAAACCTACTGGTCAAAGGGAAGTCACACTCTGTGTCCCTTAAAGGAACATTCTATTTTGAAGGCCTGGGGAAGCCTATGTAGTTCTGTCCCTTTTGGTCCTGAAAGGGGACTGAGTGGACTAGGTTCTAGTAAAAATAATAATAATAATAATTTTTTTAAAAGAAGTTTATGTTTTCCCAAAGAGATCTTGCCTAAACAGCAGAGGCAGATTGACACAGCTTGAATTACCGGGGAAGCAAGGGAACAGGCACAGGACAAACTGAAAGCAGATTTGTAAATGACCCAGCTTCTTGCCAGCTCCCTCCTTTTCCAGAAGTCATTAGCTTGCAACTACATAAACCATCACAGTGGGGGATTCATCCAAAAATGATGATCTGTTTGGCCCTCTTTTCTAGTTTTTTTCTTCCAGAAAGATGATTGCAAAGTACAGCAGCTTTGATTCCACAGCTAGGATGTTCACATAAAGGAATGAATTATCCAGAGAACTCCATTTTTCTGTGTGGGTATTTTTTTTCTTCACATAGCCCTTTGTAAGAATTTGTGGGTCTTGCTATGCTCAAAGCCTTAAACAGTAGACTAAGGAAGATTTATCCAGCCCTTGCATTTGCAGAGTAGGAGCCTCCAGAAAATGAAAGGATCTAAGTTGTTTCTATGAGTTTCAGAAAGGAGCTGGGAGACTAGCTTTAGCTGGTCACCTTGCTGTAGGTAACAATTGCTGATAAGAATTGGACCCACACTAGCTCATCTGGGAGATTGAGTCTGAGGCTGCCCCAACTCCTTTCCCTTCCTCTCCAAGGCTTACCATCCAGGGGAAAAGAAAATACCCACTACACTGTCTTCACACCAATCCTCCTTACATAGAAATTCACTCTACAATGTTGCTACACCAGAAATTCCGTCTGTTATCCTGTCAAATTCTCTGAGAACATACCCAATTCAGAACCTGGACTCATCTGTGGAGTCTTATCTGACAATGCCTTTGTTACATAACAGCATATCTCAGCATCATTTTTTTTCAAGCTCCATCCCAGTTGTTGTTTCTGCTTTTTATCTTCAAGGATTCAGCCCACTATATTATTCTTTTATTTTGTATACAGAAAAAATGTGAGAAGTCATCTAGTCTAACTCATTCATATTACAGATGAGGAAACAGAAGCTAGAGAGATGGAGTGACTTGCTTCAGGTTATTCTTGTATTAAATGGTAGAGCCAGGATTTCATTGCTGGTCCTCTGAGGCCAAACCCTTTTCCACTGTACCACACTTCCTCTTAGCCCAGATGTACCAGATTATACTCATTCTGAAAGTGTTAATAACAATATAAACCAATGAAAACCCATTTGACTGAAATGGCCCTGGTTCCCAGAATTTGGATGTGCTTAGGCTTGACTGACCAATAAACTAGGCATTGCCCTCCTCCCCAGCAACTTGCCTGCTGTGGCACAGAGTTTTGTTCTGTGTCCCTGTTTTTCATTCCTCATTCCTTATTAATAAACTTAGAAAATTTCCTGATTTCAGGTGTTCAAACTATCCCATTACCTTGCCTCATAGGTAATGGGGCAGTCTCCTATTAGTATTTCAGCTCTTTGTCTAAAGTTCTTTATGAATTTGAACCTTGAGTGACTTGTGGCCCGGGACAGTAGTGTGCAGTTTGTCACATGTCTGAGGCTGTCCTTGGAGTAGGGGAGAATTTGGGGGGCAGAGGCATGGGGCACTTCCTCCCCCATGCTCTTCCCTGTTGGCATTTGTCTCCCTCCTATGACTTTAATCCCTGTGTGGTAGCGTGGTGCCTTAAAAACAGTTCCCTCCCCTTTTGTCTGACATACAATAACATTGGAAACATGTAGTCCCAGTTCTAAGAGGCAAATGAATGTATTATCTCAGACCCTAAGGATGTCCTTAGTCACATTTTGGAATAATTGTATATACTACTCTGAAATGTGGCAAGGTGGAGAAGCCTATGCATAAATCTTGATTTTCTAACCTTCTATTTGACTTTAAGACCATCTAGCTACAAGAGACCTGGGTATCTAAAAAGTTAATTCCTCCTTTATCAAGGTTTCAGAAACTTTACTTTTCAACTAGCCATTTGGTAAAAAAGATAAAGTAGACTGACCATTTTGATTTGATTTAGCATCACACGGTCAGTTTCAGGTTGGTTGAGTCCATATGACAAGAAGATACTTCTTCCAAATCTGATCCGACTTCCAATTCGGCATGGCTTTTACTTTATTGAATAAGAATTGTAAAGCAATTGGCATAGTGAAATTCAAGAGAGACCTGGGTTTGTATCTGAATTCAAATACTTACAAGCTAGACTAAGAGGAATATATTTTAATCTCTTTGAGCTTGAGTTTCTTCATTTGTATGTGGGGGTGAGGGCAGGGGAATTTCCTGTTAGGATGGTGATATGAAAGATCATAGAGAAGCTCAGCATATACTTCACCAAAGATCTAAAAAAAGCACCAAAACAAATAAAAAATTCAAAAGGACACACCATCAACTTATTCATCCAGCCCAATTCTGTACAAAGAGTCAACTAGAAGCCCATGAGCACAGAAAGGGAGTATCATTAGGGAAGTTAGTGCAAGTTTGGGTTAACAGACTGGCAGTGTGCCAGCTTTCTCTCTCCTGAGGTTCTTTGGGGGCACCTAAAGTTTACAGCACTCTATTCTCAGAGGGCCACAAGCCCAGAGTACTCTGACTTAGAAGTTCCACTAACAGTATCAGTGACACACTGATTTTGGAAACATATATTCTCATGTCCTAAGAGTATTCTTGGTCATATTTTTCAAAGGGGATACATCCTATCCTGACATGTGGCAGGTAGATCAGAAACTTATCTGATACAGTATATTCCTTTAAAAAATGGAAGCCAGCAGTGTTCTGACCAGGATCCTGTAGGAAGGGGAAGAACTCTATAATGCCCTGGCCAAAGAGGTTTTAAAATTAGGTTGTAAATAAATATTTTGGATTCTGCTTTCAAATTCATTTTTCAATCATGCTCCATTCCATGGGTGTCAAGTTAAGAATCACAAAAATAAATAAATAAATAAATTAATTAAAATCTTTGGGAGAAAAAATAAATAAAGGGATTATGTGGATGATGATACCTATAATACCTACCTCCACAGCATAGGAACATTTTTCCCCTACTCCCTTGTCTCTCCCCTTTGCTCCATTTCTCACCTTAGCTGCCTAGAACCCATACAGGCTGATTTACCGGACATATAGTTTAATAAAGATGGGAGTCACCAAATCAATTCCTTTTAGAGAGATGAAAGACCAGCAAGCCTTGTTATCTTCCCTACCCCTATATCCTAAGATCTTATAGGCCTGCTGCTAGTTCTTGCAGGCCTTTGGAATAGTCATTGAATCTAATGTCACAACCTATATCTTGCTATATATACAGCTAATGTACCCTCAGGACTTCTTGGGTTTTGCATCAGTCTTGCAGCTTGACTTAACTTTTATCCCTTGCCCCTTCTTGGCTACCTTTAATCCATTACTGTATTGGGCCAAGCATGTAATTTGAGACATCACTCTTCATTGGTACCAGCTGTCTGGGGAAGAGGAAAAAAATTTGCATAGTTACCAGCTCTCAGACCTCTGGCTGCATTTTCTCCCAACATTTTGAAAGGCAGAGGTTATGACCCTATTATCCAGACTATGTTCTAGTGCAATACTCCTTTACCTAAAAGCAAGAAAGACCAAATGCAGAGAAGGAAAGAATAGAGGCCCTATTGATGGGCCTTATGTCAGCCTGGGTAGGAATAGCTCAAAGCCTTGACCAACACAGAATCATATACTTGAAATAGTCAGGCATTAAAGAGAGACAGAATTTTCTAGCTTCTTCTTTTGTAACCTTTTGAAGTTCTTGCTCAGCAGCCAATCACAAGGTTCGTCTTCCTTATGTGCTAAGAAGACCTAAAACAATACCTGTGCATATTCTCAGGTCCTCATGGGAAATACATCAGCATCACACATTACTCAGTCTCATAAGATCTGAGTTCACATTGAATATCCCAGTTTCCTGTTACATATACAAAGTGCTTGAACTGAGTTTTGAAGGAACCTAGGAATTGTAGGAGGCAGAAGTGAGAAAGGGGTATATTCTAAGCATGGGAATAGCCTTCACAAAGACTGAGTACAGTATGTCAGTTTGACTAGAGGGAATGTAGAGTACAATAATATGTAATAATGCTGGAAGGAAGGGTTTTATCTAGATTGTCATAGGTTGTAAATTCTAACCAGAAGAATTTGTGTTAGATCCTAGAAGTGATAGGGAACCACTTAAGTTTAATGAGCAGGGGAGTGGCATGGTCAAACCTGCAATTTCAAAGCTGCCTTCAGAAACAGTATAGAACTCTGTTCTCAACAAACTGTGGGGCATTTTTTCTAAGCTAATATATCACCATGAAGAACAAACAGGATTCAGTCAGTTATTCCACTACCGATTGCTGTTAAATCTTGTTCCATCCCATTGAGAAAACAATTAAGGACAATGTAAGATATTTTGTGGCACTCCTCAGTCTAACTTCAGCTTTTGACTTGATAGTAACCCCCAATGGACGATTCAGGACAACAGAAGCAGATGTCACTCTTCAACCTGTCACATCCATAAAAGGAAAATAAACCAATGTAGCTAATGAGATTTTATAACTTGCATTAGCAAAGGAGATAGCTATAATTTTTATTCCCCTTACCTAAGTCAAATTTGATTAACCTTTTTTCTTCAAGAAAACAATCTTAAATTGACAATATGTACTTGGTACAGCTTAAAATCCCTGAACCGACAGTCTGGATGTCTGAATGACTTTTATTTGGGTTTGATTTCAGATTTATAGTTTGCTTTCTGGAACCATCCTGATGAAATGAACTATTATTTCATGATAGCAGTATTTCCTATGATTCCTTGAAAAGATGAAAAAATGCCCACGCTCTCTGGTAATTTTTCCCTCTCTGCTTTTCTAGACTTCTTTTTTTTTTTTTTTTGGTAAAATCTAAAGGAAAAAAATCTGATTCCCACTTAACTCTATTCCCAGAATAGTGGCTTGCACATACTTGTTGTCCTTTTTTTTCTTTTTTTTTTTTTTTGGAGGGGGAAGGCAGGGCAATTGGGATTAAGTGACTGGCCCAAGATCACACAGCTAGTGTTAAGTGTCTGAGGCTAGATTTGAACTCAGGTCCTCCTGACTCCAAGGCCAGTGCTCTATGCAACCTAGCTGCCCCCACATACTTGTTGAATTATTGAATTCGCAAGTAATTAGGTTCCTATTGAAACAATGTGATGAGTAGCAAACTTTAGATTTATTTTTATTCTCTATCTTATTACGCAATATGATAGGCACTTAGAGAAACATTGAAGTGCTCATTAAGAATTATTTTATGACTTAACAGAAGATGACTTGTGGTAGAAGTAGTTTGGTATAATGGAGAAAAAAAAAAGATGACTTATTCCCTGGCAGATATGTATCATGGTATGGTACAAAGTGTGGTGGATTTGGATTTAGGGGAACATGGGTTCAAATACTGACTGTGCATTTTGTTACCTATGTGTCATATTGTATAAATCACTTAGTAAATAAAAATGTATATTATACATCTACACTGTGCCAGATCATGTAGTAGATGTGGGAGATACAAAGGTAAAAATAAAAGATCTTAGAATTTCAAGTGGAGAGATAACATATACACACATAGGTATATGGAAAATGGAAACAACTAATTACAAGTTGATTTTATTTTAAGGAAAAGACACAAAAAGCAGGGAGGAATGAGAAAAAAATTCTGTAAAGGATCCTTATGTCTCAACTGAGCCTTGAAGGTGACTAGCGTGTCTCAGTTTTTTCATATGAAAAATGAAAAGAATGAACTAAATGACCTCAGTGCCTTCCATCTCTAAACTTTTAACCTATGACTCAAAGATCCCGCAAAAATAGGAGGCCACTTCAAGCGGCTTACAAATAAGACAATAAAAGAACAATAAAAGTCTGGGGAGAGTGAAAAGTGGGAAAAGCAGTTCACTTTAAATGCTGCTTGTGTAGTAAGCACCACTCAGCATTAGAAGAAACTGGATCAGCCAAGATTGCTGTTCTGCATGTCTTAGGAACAGTTGTCTGAAAAATCACTCCTTAGCTCCACTACCACTTGGGTATTGCTGGATTCTACATTTATCTAGTATATTTGTGTCTCCACAAATTCAATCATTTAGTTCCTTTGTCTAGTCACCATTCCTGTGGTCGGTGGAGTTGTGCCCCTTTGAATCATCTCTACTAATGCTCATCACATAAAAAAGTTAAATCCACATGGTAATGTAAACTAATAGTCATATGTGTTAAAGCAATCAGTGCGCACATTTTCAAGAATGACTTTCATTCAATCTGTACTCCAACAACCCAAGAACAAAACCCCATTTGGGTTGGCATCTTTGTCTCCACTTCTTAGCCTCTTCCTCCAAAGCTGAGACTAAAGTTCTGGGCCACAGTCACACAGGGAACCAATATCTCTTTATAAAAAATCCTACATTCTATTAAAATCAGGGCCTAGATGCTGGCTAGAGCTTCAGGCAAAGCTGCTCCCCAGATTCTGAACTTTTATTATTAGGTTTCAGTCTGTTGCTACAGATCCAACAATGAATTAGGACGCAGATAAAATGCTCAAGAGCTCAATAGTTAACCTTTCTTTTATCATGGACAACTTCTGGCAGTTTTGTGAAGTCTGTGGAATTCTCATACTAGTACTTTTAATATGTATAATAGATAGGAAAATAACTGTATTAAAATTAAATTATCAAAATGTTTTTTAAAATCAATTTTATGAATCCCAGGTTAAGAGCCTCTTCTCTATTTGCTACACCTATATGGAGAAGGCCAACTTTCATGAACCTCACATCCACAGCAGCAGGAGGACAAGTATGATCCTGGCACCATGATATCCCCAACATTCTTCTCTCTCACCTTTACAAAGCAAATCCAAAGTAATGTTTCTGAAGGAAGATATTAATAACTGAAGGATAAAGAAATATCTGATACCAATGCTGTCTGTTTTTCATCCTTCTAGACATTGCAAATCTTGAGAAGTAAAAAGAGTAAATGATGCTGTATCAGAAAGTGAATGTTTTGGTATGGAGGCTAGAATACCCCTCTACTAAAAGAAAACAGATAATTTGTACCTATCTTAAATGTTCTGTATTGAAGTTAGAAGGGAACTTAATGGACCCGTGATACCTAAGCAATTACAATTTTTTTGAGTTTTCGTTAACAAGTTCAGCAATACATTTCAAAAACTACTGCAAGTTTATTGAGCAATATAAAAGTAAAAAGAAAACAAGAAGAATAAATCAATGGTAGTATTTCAGGAAGAAAACA
The DNA here is from genome assembly GCA_028646515.1 of Pseudochirops corinnae. Taxonomy (NCBI): domain Eukaryota; kingdom Metazoa; phylum Chordata; class Mammalia; order Diprotodontia; family Pseudocheiridae; genus Pseudochirops; species Pseudochirops corinnae. The sequence continues at coordinate 219,051,437 of CM053588.1, read as the reverse complement.
TTATCTCCACAGGATTAGATTTGCAAAATAACCCCTCCTATGCAGTGTCTCATCAGCAGCTGAAACAATAAATCTTTGAGAATATCAAGCATTTACAGAAGGGATGATATACTGTTGGTAACTACCTCCATACAAATACATGATCTTTTAATTTAAGTCCCGTAATTACTTCTGGAGGCTGTTAAGATGATACGGCTTCATGTGCAGGCAAGTCACTCAAGCTGGTTTTTTAGACTGTCAGACAAAAGTTTAATTCTTTAATTGGGCCAATGCTATGCTACCAGCTGTACTTGAATTTGTATATTCTCTATTGTAATATAGCAAGAGTAATAGTGTTGGCATAAAAACTGATTCAAATCCTACGATATTAATTTATCCTTTTTGAGATGCGGGTCTTCTTCTGTAAACTCGTGATAATACTTGCACTCCCAATCTCAAAGAGTTGTTTTGAGCAAAGGGTTTTTTGAGACTTTAAAGAACTATTTAAATGTGAGCTCTTATCATCATTGTTGCATATAGGCAGGGGTGTGCTGGAACTAGCTGAAACTATAGTTAGAGAGTTGTTATTAAATCTCATTGTATTTATTTCTTGGTATTCAGCAAAAGCTAAAAGTTGGGACTTGATTTTTTGTTCTGTCGATAATCTAGACTTTAAAAAGTGATGGAGAAAATATTAATAATGCAGATTAAATTTTAAAGTGTGCCGTGTGTACATTTTTGGGGAGAGAAGCAGTTCATAAACATTTACTAGCACACCTCTGATGATAGGCATGTATATAGAAGCTACAATTGCCACCCAACAAGGAAAGAACAAGACAAAATAAAGAGGAATGATTAGCAATTTCATGGATTGTTTCATCTATTTCCAAATTGTTTGCTTCTTCATTGAATGTAGGTTTTTGTAAATTAGAGGCACTTATCTTCATAAAATGTTTTAACTTTGCAAATTCACTCCTGTTTTGCACAACAAAAAGTAGGCTCTTCAAATAGGATTTTATGGCAATACCTCTAATGAAGGCAAAAGACCTGAAATGATGAGTAGACACAATCTACGATGATTTTGCCACTCTTTGTTTTCTGTTGTAGTTTTATCTGGAATTGCACTTCAATCTGTGGGATACATTATTTATATGCACATAACCTACATGTTTGTGTATATTTTGTGGTATGAGTTGTTTTTATGATATGATACAGTCATGGAGTGAGATGCATGTCCAAAGAGGTCTTCAGTCTTCTTTTCAGATATAGTAAATCAGTCGAGTTTAACTTCATCTGGATCTTCATTTAAAGACTTCTTTCTTGAGCCTACCCCCTTAGGTTAGTCTGATATCTGGGGCTCCAGGAATCAGTGTATAAGCCCTTACCTCCTCTGGGGCACCATTATAATCCTTTTATTAGCTCCATAGCAACTCTCTCCTGTGAGTCTGAGATACCAGATAAGTATCACTTACTGGGTTATTAAAATAAAGGCTTTCAGGCTTCCTCAGGTGCAGAACAGGAGAGAGCCCTTAAAGGCTCACCTGTATGGCTAAGGCCTGCTATCTGTTAATTAAAGGCATAGTGGTTTATATTACCAGAACTCAGCAGAGTCTCATTTTACTTCTTGCCTTCCTAGCATCAGAGTCTTAGATCTTCTTGTTTCTAGCTGTAGCATCCCTTTATTCTGGTTTTCTTCTTTCTCTCTCATCAGTAATATCAAAATGGATATTATTGTTTCTCAGAATCTCTGAGTTGTCATTTAATCATTTTTGTTACTTTTCCAATGGGGTAAAAATTTTAGAGATTCTTGAATTACTGCTGTTATATACCATTCTTGTCAACTTCAAACCTATTTTGTTGCTTAGATTGTAATAACTAGGACAAAGGTTCATCATCAGAAATGGCCCTACCAAGTGAAGAATATTTTTGGAACTTGCTGTTTTTGAAACCATTTCCTAAAGTATAGAAGAATAGTGATCTGTCTTGGTGGAGGAAATTTACACAGTGACTAAAGAATTTTTTCTTATTCTCCTAAATAGGTTTTCTGTTTTCAGTCTCTCTCTTCTTCTATCTATCCTCCACAAAGAAGCTAAATTAATATTCCTTAAGCATAGGATGACCATGTCACTATCCTACTAAAGATTTTCCAGTGGGTTTTTATTGTACCTATGATAAATTATAAACTCTTCTATTTGATATTTAAAACCTTTCACAATCTGGTTCTAGCTAATGTTTCCAGATTTATTTAACATTATTCTACCTCATGTATTCTTTCCAATAAAACTGGCCTGCTTGGTGCCTTGCCATACAAAGATATTCCCTCCACCACAGAACCCAATACAAATTCCTAGAATTCCTGAATCCTCCTCACTTATGATTTTTTAAATGCTTAGATACTTTTAAGACTCTTCAGTTGCCATGAAAACTTTACCAACCCTTCCAGTAATTAGTGATTTCTACTCCCCCCAAGAAAAGAAAAATTATTTTACCTTTGCTTATCTATGAATACAATATATCTTCAAAGTATAATGTAAGCTTCTTGAGGAGAGAGACAGTTGGATGTTCATCACTTATCCTCACTGCCTTTTACATTGTGGTTGCTTAATAAATGCTCATTGAATTGAACTGAATGGTTCTTTTGATGTATCACAATTAAAATGGTCAATAGTGGGAGAAAAACAAAGATTCTTCACATTGTTAAGTCTCTCATAAGTTTTGGAGTCTCATTATATAGAATAACTTTCAAAAACCTCACAAGTCCAAAGGAACTATCTCTAAACTTCTGAGAACATAAAGTTCAAAGAATGAAACCTATGGACAGTAGTAGAATTGGCCTGATCAGAACCTTCTATGAGTCTGATCCAACAATTTATGAGCCATTGTCATACTTATACTGGAAACATAGGAGAAGAAAGTGCTCCTGCAGGGTTTCTGGAAGGAAAAACATGGAAGTAAAAGGCAGAAATATTGTTGCTTTGTGCATTTATCAGGTAGGGGCTCTTAGACATTGAGAATAGTCAAGCTAGGTGGATGAACCAGCACTAGGTACACCCTGAACCTGGTATCTGATATTGACCTGGTCTCATGACTTACCCTCATGATGAGAGCAAATAAGCAGTCCTGAAGCAGTGCAAATTTGTTCACAGAAGCTCATGCAAGATTCACAGCCTTAGGTGATGCTTTCCCCACAGTAGTCTAGGAATACTACTTCTCCTTAAACTATATGTGTATTTGTATACTTTAAAAATAGCACAGAACTCAAAGGAACTTTAGAGAACATCTACTTCCACCTTCTTTTTACTGGCCCAGGAAGATCACATGACTTGTCCAAGGTTACTCAATCGGTGGCAGCACATTTGCGCTGATGGCCTGCGTCCTAGGAAAATCATTTCTACCTTTGTATTCCTGAAAGAATGGAAAATTCTGGTGGGGCACACTGTTGCTCTGTATTTGATTATGTACAATGACCGAACTTAAGTTGGTTAGATTGCTTAAAGAGTCAGCTAAGAGCAGATTATAGTCCCCAACTAGACTTGCTTAATCTTGTGTTTGAATTTGTAACTTTTAGATACCTCCTATTTCTACTAGCAAGGAATCTTGCCTGGAAAAGAAAGAGGTGCTTTCACAATATAATTCCATAAGTAGCAGAAAAAAAATACATATTTCAGCTTGTAGAGTACAGCAGTTTTCACTAGCCAAGTAAGTCAAATCCAACAGAATTTTTCCAACTAGCCTAACCACACTGCGATCCATATGAATCCTGTCTAATTTATGATAGATATGGCCATTTACAAAACATGTCTACAAATGCCACATATGCCTATGAGAATGGCATGATACAGTGGAAAGAGCATTGATCCTATAGTCTTTATCTTAAGGCCTGTATTAAAATCCTGCCTCTGATACTTATTCCTTGTATAACCAGGAGTAAAGCATCTTAACCTCCTTGATTAATCAGTTTTCTTGTCTGTAAAATGACTGTTTTGAACTCAGAGACTTCTGAAGTGTCTTAACGGTCTAGAACTTGATCCTATGTTCCTATGACTATCCTGAGGTTTTTTATGTAACCAGTAATCTCCCTAAAGAAAATACAATTAGTAACTCTCTAAAGCACACATCATGTACTATTTGACAGCTATTTCTGTTGGTGGCTTATCCCCATCCTAGACTGGAAGTTTCTTGACCACAGAGATCACTGCTTAGTGAAACTTTATATCTCCTACAGTATTTTACACAGCTTAGTCACTTACTCAGCATTTGTTCCATTGTGTTTTTGTATTATATTGTTATGTGAAGAGCTTCCTTCTTTTGTACATGAATAAACCATTACAAAAAAGTTTCAGACATTTAAACAAAGAACTGAAAAATATGCTACTTCCCTTATTGTTGTATATTGTCTATTGGATAGAAAAACAATGTTATCCATTTGAAAAAGGAAGTTTCCTGAAATATTTTGGTCAGTGTACCCTTAAAATAAAATTTCATTATAGTCCTGATTCATTATAAGAGAGAATTAATGGATTTGAGAAGGATAACAATCTCTTGCTGAAGAATACTCTCCTGCTGAATATAAATGCATAATGAGTCTTGCTATACTAGCTTTGAATTAAGGAGTGAGAATTAGATTTAGATGGAAAGGAATAGGGCCCCCAAAGTGATAATGGCATGCCATTTACCCATCCTATTCCAATGTCCTTTCTCATAAGCATTTCAAGTTTTAACTACATATTAAGTATCTAAAGAAAGTAGTTGGTGAAAAATAAGAATTCCATTCAGCTAACATTTTATGAAGAGCCATGATGTTTGATGCATTGTATTAGATGCTGGAGGGAAGATAAAGATGAATTAAAATATCAACCCTTCTTTCATGGAATTTTTGTGTAGAGGGACTTGGTGAGAACAAGAGAATTACCTAAATAACTAGACTAGTTATTTATAAGGAGCAAAGTGGTGTAATGGAAAAATTTTTGGTCTAGAATCAGGAGAACTAAGCCCATCACATATCCCAGAAAAAGACATATGACTACAGATAAGTGTATGAGTCTCAATTTCCTCATCTATAAAATGAGGACAGTAATAGTTGTATAACATTATCTTATAGCATCCTTTGAGGAAAATATAAACCTTTGAAGGACCATAAAATGTGAGCTACTATTATATTATAAGGCAGAAAACTATAATTAGAGGGGGAGGTAAGAAGTGCTATAAAACAAGAAAACAAAGGACAACACTAAGATTCTTATTGCATCTGGTCTCATGAAGTACTTAAATCTGACCTCTAATACTTGCTAGCTACACCAACATGGGACAAGTGACTTAAATATTCTGAACCTTGGTTTTATTACCTCTAATATGGGGATGATAATATCTATTTCACAGGACTATTATTCATATCAAATAATATTGGTTGTGCAAAGCACTTTGCAAACCTTAGAGTGCAACATAAATGTCAGCAATTATTAGTGAAATTATTGTTATCTTGTTTTCAACGTGTTCATATAGAAACAATTCTGGGATGAGTCCCTATACTGCTTTTGGTCCTTTATGTTCAATGGATCATTTTGGATTTTTACAAAGGTGGATAAAATAACTGCCTTCTTAGTTGAATAAAAGTGATAGGATTGAGATGTATCCTCAGTAAGCTCATTGACAACATGATTGCTATGACTCTGGTGGCAGACAGGATAAGAGGGATATGTGTCTCATGCTGCTCCCATGTGACCTTGAGCTTCTTAGCTTTGTCTCTATACTTTGAAAAGTTTTTTGCTTCATGAATCTTGTAAGATGTAAGAGCAACAACTTTTAAAAAATGCATTTCCTAAGTTTTATTGTTGTTACACTACTGTTACTGATGAAAAGTACTAGAAAAAGTTCTCTAATAACTCCTTATGCTTAGTTTGAAAAGTAAAACCATATCTTGTTGATGTAGATAAATTATTTATGAAGCAACTCCATCTTAATGTCTTTTTCTCATTGACTATCTCAAATACCTGGAATGTTCATTCTCCCTCCCCCCCCATTTCCCACCTTCCCTCTTCTCTCTCTCTCTATCCCCCCTCTCTCTCTCATAGAATCCGTCCCTTCCTTCGAAATACACTTGAAATATTACCTTCTATAAGAAGTCTTTTTTCATCTGCTTAATTGCTAGTTATCTCTTTCCCAAATTACTTTGCATTTACCTACATTACATTTTATATATGTGTGTATGTACATATGTATATACATATGTATATGTAAATATAAATGTATGTTGTACAAATGTGTGTATATGTATGTATATATTCTCCACTAGAAGATAAGCTCCCTGGAAATAGGCATTTTTTTCACTCATTATATTTATATCCCTAGTACCTGGGATAATGCCTGGAACATAGCAAGCATTTAATAAATGATTACCTTTTCCTTAATAATAACATCTTTAAGGTGTTTCTTTTTCCATTCTTTTGAAATCTTCCACCTTTGAGAAATCCATGAGTTCATTTAAAATTGTTTGGCTCTTAGCATGCATTTCTTCTGGGTGTACATGATCAAGTCTAGCTGCTCTTCCTAAGTTCTTTTTCTTGAATTCCATTTTTGTTGACACTGACACAGGTACTAGGGAATCAGAGTCCTACTGTCACTGATGATGATAAAATTGTTTTGAATATGCTGACAATTCTATTCTATCTATTTTCTGACATTCAAGTTTCACCTATAAATGCTGTTGGAATGATTTGGGTCTCATAACTAGGCTTTGATAGGTCCAATTTCCTGTACAATGCTTTTTGTTAGGTTTCTTTTTTTTCAGGCAATACTGCTCATAATACACCATTATCCCTACTGTATAATGTTTTGCAAAAATCTTACTATTCCCAGTCACTATTTTTTTCTGGTTGCCATATTTTTCAGCTTGTCACAGAGATTACTTGAATGTGAACTATGGAGGTTTCTGGGGTCTTTTCCCAAACTCATTGTGAAGATTGCTTTATATCAAAAAAATTCTCCATGTTCATGTTGATTTTTACAATTGCTCTAACTAGTCAGTGATCACACTGCACACAGAAAGCTGATTGAAATGACTTCCACATCAACAACCATTTTGTGACTATAAATATATAGTTAATTTCATTTTTATATTATTTACTATTATCTAGAGTCTTTCAGCTCTTCTTGAATAAAATATCAGTGTTGTCCAGTTGTGGGGATTCCAAATAATCTGTGACTTTGGTCTCGAGATAATTTTATTTCTTAACACCAAATTACATTTTGCAACATACTTTTCATAGTTTGCTCCTGTGCATATCTTCACATTAATGTCACAAAATAATGTCTCATGATGTACTTTGAAGAATCCTATCAAATATCATTATTTATACAACATCATAAAGGGAGATGGCCAAGTATCACATCAAATAGTGTTTCATACTGTCTTTGAGCACATGAAATCAACTTTATTCCCTTATTGACCTCTCTGAATACAGTCTATGAGCTACCATCTAGTTAAATTACAATTTATTTGTGTCTTTTGGTTCACAGAAAAGTGAAAGTGAAAAATGCACAATAAAAGCAAAAATATTAATGTGTTTAATGTCCTACAGTAAAATTATTCATTGTTGGTGGAAAACAATCTTATATTTGGCGTATCAAAAGTTAAATAAATGTTTACATGTAATCTTAAAACTCTGTTCCTTTAAACCATTTCTCTTTCCCATCACTCTGCCTCAATCACTACATAAAGGAAAAAGAAAACAAAAAAAGAGAGCCCTGAGAGCCTTTAAAACAAATAGCATATTTCACCATGACCAAAAAATTAATCACCTAGTCAGTAACCTATTTATGATAAGCCTCTACCCTCTTAACTAAATGTGTCTTCAGTCAGCAAACACAATATGATAGAAAACTCATATATTTATGTCATGTATTCTTTCAGCAATATAGTTATATCTGTAACTATAGGGGGATAGATTTTTAAGGTCTAGATTGTCAATTTTAAATAATCTTTATTGTTTATATTTCTATTTTCAAAAACCATTCCATTGATATCTTAGTTCTCCAGTTTATTTTAAAAGCATTGCCTTTCATGAAATTTTGCGTGTCTTTCAGTGTAAATGACTAGAATTAAGTCCAAAGGATTGTATCTTATTACCTAACTATTGAGGATCCCAGGATTTCAGAAAACTAGTTGATACATGAAATAGTGAAAGACAAGACCATTAAAAGAAGTTCAATTCAGCTTGGTTTGCTAAAAAAAAAAAAAAAAAAAAAAAAGTTTCTACAAGAGTTCATAGGCAGAGAACTTAATGGAAGAGTTATAAGGAGAGGTCCAAGAATGAAGCTAATCTTAGCCTAGTCTATTGTACTTTCTGGTGTAAAGAGGAGTTTAAGAGTCATTTACTGAGTACTTAGCTTGGAGAGGATCACAACTGTTGACTGAGAACGGTGGCTGAGAAAAGTCATCATCTGCTCTGCTGGAAAAAGAAAACTAAATAGAGCACCTCCAGGAAATGAAAGGCTGAGCTGATGGTGATGCTATATATAGAACCTTAGTTGAGGACTGGAACTGAAACATGGAAGGTAACAGAACATAATGAAAGAATTGTAGTTTCTTCTGGTATCTTAACCCCCTTGATTCATGGTGAAGTGGCTAAAACATTATTTGATATATTTCTGAATTACATGTAAAAAAAAAATGTAACAATCATTTTTTAAAATTTAGAGTTCAAAATTATCTTTATCAATTCTACCTCTTCCCCTTCTTTGAGAAGGTAAGCAATTTGATATTAATTATATATGTGAAGTCATACAAAATATATTTCCGTAATAGCCATATTACCAAAGAAAACACAAACAAAATGAAACAATAAAAAGTTAAATGCTTGAGCTTATGTCCAGAGTTCATCAGTTCTTTCTCCAGAAGTGGATAACATTTTTCATCATGGTTCCTTTAGAGGTGTTTTAGATCGTTGTCTTGATCAGTTTTTTTATAAATGAACAAACTCACAATACTGTTGTTTCTGTGTGTATTGTCCTGGTTCTGGTCACTTCACTTTATGTGAGCTCATCTAAATCTTCTCAGGTTTTTCAAAACCATTCTGCTTGTCATTTCTTATAGCATAATAGAATGCCATCACAATCATATAACACAGGGGAAGTGTCCTTGAAAACATCCTGGACAGTGGTAGATATTGTAAAGTAGTGCAAATTACTTAGTGATTATTATATCACTGGTTTAATAACATACATAGGGGACTCACAAACACTATGAAGTGGTTATCACAAAGTAATTGAAAGTCATTCAGTTTGTTTAAATTGTAGCTGCTTTTTTGGGGGGGTGGGGAGGGTGTCTAAGACCTATCTTGGGATTCTTGTCTACTATAACTGGAAAGTCAAAGACACAAACCATCTAAACTAAATGAAGAAGGGGAAGTGAAATCTTTTTTTCTCATTGGTAATTCCTGAAGTGCTCTACTTCCATTAGGAGTGATAGGTGACACTTTTTGTTGTTGTTCAGTTGTTTCAATCATGTCCAACTCGTGGTGGCTAGGTGGCACAGTGAATAGAGAACTGGCCCTGGAGTCTGGAAGACCTGAGCTCAAATCTGACCTCAGACACTTAACACTTACTAGCCATGTGACCTTGGGCAAGTCACCTAACCCCAATTGCCCTGCCTTACCCCCTCCAAAAAGCAAAAAAAAAAAATCATGTCCAACTCAACATGACCCCATTTGGGTTTTCTTGGCAAACATACAACAGTTGTTTGTCATGTCCTTTTGCAGGTCATTTTACAGATGAGGAACTGAGGGCAAACAGGATTAAGTGATTTTCCCAGGGTCACAAAACTAGTATGTGTCTAAGGGTAGATTTGAGGTCAGGTCTTCCTGATTCCAGGCCTGGCACTCTATCCACTGCTGCACCTAGCACAGCTATACTGCAATCCAACACAACTGAACTATGCTTTCAAAATGATGCTCAAGTTTGCAAAGTAATACAATACAAGAGGAAAGACTTTCATTTTATAAATATTTGCTGAATATTTGTTACATATAAGCCCTTTCCTAGACACATTCCAGGGACGAAGAGGTTTTGCCCTCGAGGAGTTTGTAACCCAGTAGTGAGGGATAAAAAACAACAACGCTATAATGCAATGCATAATATGCGTGTCAGAAGAGAAAAACACATTCAAGGTATTATGGAGGATATAAAAAGAATTACTTGCAAGTAGAAGACAAATTAAATAAGATCAAATGCTGGATAAAAGAAGCAACTGAGAGCAAAGTTTATAAAATAATTTCCCCAAAGTTTTCCTTAAGCCTTCGATGTGGTAGTCATTTCATAACAAAGGACCAACTCACAATAAAAACTGAAGAATAAATATAATAGAAATGATGACTCTGAGATCTACCTAGTATTAGAAACAGAAGTGCTGAAATATATTCTAGAAAGCTGTTTTGGGTATAAAATATAGAAGAAAGAGACCCTAGACTTGTGAGATATACTTAATAGGTCAATCAACAAACAGTACACATATATATTTGGAATTTAAAAAGAAATTCAAATATTGAAGATTAGTAGGCTACCTTTTTACTTTCTAAAATATATTTCAACAACTATAAAAATGCCTTTCATAAATTAAACCATAGTTAATGGTAAGAACAAAATAAAATTAATAATTCTGCCAGTATATAGAGCTATAAAATCTCCCTTTCATTACATATTATTCAATCTAATTAGGTCAGTTCCATTATTTTCTTTTAATTTTAAAAAGTTATAAACTGTCCTATAGAGATAGTAATCAGATTAAACGCTTATATTCTTCCTTTTCATCCACAATAACAAATACGAATAATGTAATAAATCAGGTCTTATCAGGTCTTGTTCACAAGGTGTGAAATTTCCTTTATCAGGCTAACTTTTTGATAAAGTGTGAATTCTTTGCTTTATTTGCATATTATGGTATATTTGAGACCTATTGGCATCTTTTCTTGCTAAACTTCATTTCCCACTCTTGATGTCTGGAAATAATTCCCTCCTTACCTATAGAGCCTTGTTTTTCCTTTAAGATACAGTACAGAAACCATCTTCTGCATGATTTTTCTTGATCCTCCCATGTTGGAGTGCTGTCCTTCACAAATCGTCTTCTATTTGATTACCTTCATATATGTTTGTATTGATTAACTTTCTTTTTATGCAGCTTTGTGTCAGAGTGGATAGAACATAGATTTTAGAAATTGAAAGATCAGAGTTCGAATGCTGCCTCAGAGCTTTAGCTTTCTGGCCAGGGCAAGTCACTTAACGTGTCAGCCTCAGTTTCCTTGTGTGTACAATAGTTACAATAATAGCCCCAAGTTCAAAAGATTGTCATGAGCTCAATTGAGATAACATAGGTTAAATGTTTTATGGACCTTAAAGTGCTATAAAAGTTCTAGTTTTTATTGTTAGTATAATGTATATATTTTTAATCAACTCATCCTTCCCATGAGAATGCAAACTCCTTGTGAATAAAGATTGTTTCATTCTTTGTACTCTTACCCAGAATCATTCTAGATGATTGGGTTGAAATATCAATTAGCCATATGCTATACAATGCTACTATGTCACTGAAAGGTAAGAAGACAAATAAAACATGGTAGCCCCCTTAAAGAAGCAACAAGTCTAGTGCTCAAGGTACACGTGAGTGCATTAACAATTATCATACAGAAAGACTATTGTAGAGCTATGTAGCACTAAGAAAAGTTGAAGAAAATTGTTCTACCTAAGACTCTGAACCTACTTCTAAAGTTGAATGGGTGAGCTCTCAGACAGGAATTATATTGGATACACCCTGTACTCTCAGAAAAGCCTCATCACTACATTTTCACCAAATATCAGAACCTGACCTCCCTACTCAGTGTGGAATGTGTCAAACATAGCCACAGCACACAAGACTCCCTTTAGAGAATTAAAATATAAACATAGCGTTTCTGACTTGCCCAAAATTTATTGGCATCCTGGTGGAAACAATGACACATTCACATGAGGGAACCCCTTGAGTCTCTATAACCTGAGATTCACCAGGGTCTGAGTTGCCTCCCAAAGGCAATTAAAGCAGCTGTGAAGCTTCATACTAGCATCATTATTTAACTGCAAACAGGAAAAATCTATGATCTTGTTCCTTAAATCTCACACTATACATCAGCTTCATATACCTACAATGGCAAAACAATCCACATCAGCTACTAAAAGCTTGGTACTGTCCTTTGTAATTGATGACTCAGCTCATGGCTTTTTAGCCTTGTTAAGTGCTGAGAACACTTACCTCCTATGCCTCCTTCCTTTTTCTCTTTGGGAAAAGAAATTGAGGCTAATCTGTGTATCACAAGTGAAACTCCCTAAGCAGGTAAAGGACATTGAAACCATTAACTAACTCCCTTGACTAATTCCCAGGGCCATTTTTCAATCTACTTGTAATGCTATTACTCAAAACTCTTTTGAGTCATAGTCTTATGAGTAGATCAAAAAACACCCCTGATACCACTTATCTTTCAATCCTCATATTCATCTCTTGACCCTGACTTCATGGAGGGAAGTTCATTCCTACTATTGTCATATAAATTAGGACAAAACAAAAGATTAAAAAATATGAAAAATGGGGTAATTTTTCAGGTTCATAATAATACAAGCTCATACTTTTAAAACATATTTTAGTACTGACCTGAGGTCTCATTCCTGCAAGGTGCTCCTGGTGAGGAAATTCCATCTACCAAAGCAGATTGGCAAATCTTCTGCAATTTGGGTCTTAAAGAGTCAGTAAGAATGATTTGACACCATACCTTAGAAACTTCCTAACTTTGTGATAATGGGCAAAGCATTTAACCTCTCTATTTCATCTGCAAAATGGAAATATTAATAGCATTCAACAAACAGGGTTGTTCTGGAAATAAAATGAAATTAAATATGTATAGCACCTTGTTAATTATTATCAAGCCTGATAATCATTTGGCATGTTTTCTATCTGATATTTATAATGTTTGTAATTCTCAAAATGTCTTAATTTTGAAAATCTTGCTTTACCAACAGTAGCCCATTCAAATGTATTTTGGGGACAACACCTATGACCAAGGTAAGATGAACCAATTAATATTAAAATAGATGGATAAACAAAAGCACAGGCTAAGATAATCAGTGTGTGCATATGATCTAGCCAATTGCTTTATCTCTATAATAAGACCTTTATTGTCAATCCGTCTCCCTATCATTTTCCCTGTCTTTCCGTCATGCTTAAGATCTATGAAGTAACCTAAATTTCCCTTTTTAAGCATTTTTCCCAGTCTAGCAAGGCATGTATTTACTGTGTTTCTGGAATATCTGCCAGAAATTATATAATGTTCTGACCCTCCTCTCTTGGAGACAGAAAGGCTGTCTCTCTCAAGAGTTCAAAGTGCATATCCTGAAGGTGTTGGGGTGAGGGATTCTTTTCTCTATTGCCACCAACTCAAGCAAACCCTAACTAATTTTGTTCTTCCCATTGTCAGGGGCTGTAATGTTAATGGGATTTAAGATTTTTCCCTGCCTCATGTGGAATCCATTAAGGGAAACTTGCTTGGGGGAGCCTTGTTTGTAGGAAATTTTTCTCACCTTTTGCTAATTTCTAATTAGACACTGAGTCAGGAGGGTTGTAATGCCTTCTGTCTCAGAGAATGTGTGTTTTTGTGTGTCTGTGTCTGTATGTGTGTGTGTGTGTGTGTGTGTGTGTGTGTGTGTGTGTGTGTACACACATACATACTCTGAGCTGGTATTTTGATTTGGAGTCTTGCTTATGAGAAAGATGTTGTGATTCCCTGGTCAAAATTCTGAGTGGCCATATGTTCAGAGCTCCCCAATTGCTCCGATGTAAAGGCTCTCTTGATCTAGGGATATATACAAAGTATATAGTTGATTCAGAAAGTCAGAGCCCTGTATGTTGGTCTTTGTTTCTTTGCTTATATTTTCTCTGAAGTTCAGGGTGCTGACTTTTCCCCTGAACTAGTGAATGTATCTTTCCTATTAAAGAAAGATCTACAAACCCGTGCTAGCAGCCATCCTGGGTATGCCAGAGGGCATTGAACTAATACCCCGGTTCAATTTAGGAATTCAAAATGAGTTATTTTACAAAGAAATGTTCACCTCCTAAATACTGGAAGAACAGACATACAAAGATTTTCTCCAATATCTCCACAGCATACTTTTCCCTATACTAATTTGCTCTATCCTGAATGAGTTGGTTCAAAGCTTAACTCAGTTCCTATATAGCAATGGTACTACCATGTTCATGTCACAAAGTAGCATTACTGTCAGATGAGTCTATGTTTCAATTCTCACAGGCATGAGTCCAGAAAGTAACTCCTGAAAATTGTTCCTTGATGTTATAAGCATCTAGATGCTAGGCTGGCTACAGTAACTTGCCTGGATGCCAATTCCCAGATTTCTGTGATTCATTTCTCTATACTTCAGGACTTGGACATTCCCTTCCCTATACCTAAAATTGTAGAGAACAAAATTAAAAGTCCAAGAATAGGCTAGTTTTTCAGGGCCACAAGCTGTAGGAGGGGACAGAGGCCCTGACATCCTACCCTTTTCAGCATAGTCTGTCACTGGACATTGCAAGTTCCCCAAGACTTGAGTGAAACAAAGAGTTAAATCTCAGAACTTTTTGATGATACCAACATTTCTGATTATTTCACCAATTTAAAACCTCTCAACCATACAGTTAGCCAATTGGAACCAGTTGTAGAATGTCCACACATACCTTGCAGCCTTTCCAAGACACTTCTATACTTGTCATCACAATTCTCCTGGATACAACTATCCCAGTTTCTCCACATCTGGACCTTATAGCAGCTAAGTAGGCTAACGAAATCTGCCTAACTTGCTAGCCTCTCATTATGCATATAATAAGAATCTATAAGCCACAAACAGTTAATTCCAAAAATACTTTTCCCATTCTCTTGGAAATTTTCAAAGATCACAACAATGACTTAGCTGGCATGTCTTCAAAGTCTATCCATATTCTAGCACTTGGTTCCATGGATCTGGTGACTTGAACACTTTAAGGTTAGTTACAAGCTCTCTTACCATCTCTTTACTTAGTATTGGTTTCAGTTCCCTGTTAACCATTTATGATCTATCCTTCTAAGACTTACAAGCATTTTGTTGATAGAGGATATAGAAAAAAACAGTTGTAAAGCCCCATGTCTGCACAGCCCACTGGGTAAGTCAGGGAGAAGTGGGAATGAAAAATTAAGATAAAGGAAGTTAAGTTGTAAAAGGAGTCTGTTTAGGGGTTTGTTCTTAATTTGTATAAAGCTCAAGTTAATAAGGATGCCATTAAAAGTCCAAAATGTTAATTTAATGAAAGGCTCCAATTACATCCTGTTAGATTTCCCATTAACAATATTGACTTTTACTGGTAGTCCTAATTAGACATTAATGAGAATATAAAACAAATTAAAATGAAGGCCATCATCTTTTTTTTTTTAAGTTGGAAGTAAAGGACATCTTAATACAAATAACCAAACTCAAAAGTAATATTTTGCATAAGTGCACTTTTAACACCCTCAGCAATCTGTCCTTTGTGTTTTCAACACATCAATAAATAAGCATTTATTAAGTACCTACTATGTGCCAGGCACAGTTCCAGACCTCAGGCAATACAGAGACAAAAATGAAACTGTCCCTAACCTCATGGAGCTTATATTTCATCAGAGGAGACAATATTCATACATATATATACACACACATATATATTTATGTATATGTATATATAAAACAAATACAAGATGACTGGAAGGAGAATATTAGCAGGGGGAATGCTGGGGAAAATCAAGAAAGTTCTCATGTAAAAGGTGACACTTGAAATCAGATTTGAAGGAAACCAGGAAATGCAAGAGGCAGAGGTTATGAGAAGGGAGCGGTGCATTCAAGGCATCAAGGACAATCCTGAAAACGACATGGAGATAGGAGATAGGGTGTTGTATGGGATGAAGAAGAAGACTAGTTAGACTAGACTATACAGTGCAGGGGAAAAAGTAATATACAATCAGATGGAAAGTTAGGCAGGAATGAGGTTAAATTTTAAAGTTTAAAAGAAATTTAAATGCTAAACAAAGCAGTTTGCAATGGACCATAAAAGAGTGACATAAATATGAAATATAGCATAGTAAAATATTTAAAATATACAATTTTGAACCTTATACACTTTCCCTGTCTATACATTTAATAGAAACAATAACTTCCAGTAAATATTCTGATATATTTATGAATCAATTATCAGATTCCCTGGGGTTATCCATAATAATAGAGATAAGATCAGAGTATATGCTTCTTGAAAGTACTTTTAAGGCACCCAATCAATGGTTATAAATGACAAAGTCTTCAGCCCTGCTTAACATAACTGTCCTAAACCAATACATTTCAAGCAATGAAACATATTTGTTAGAAAAATCCCAGTTATACATTCAGGGTAGAGAGCTAAGGATGGATCTATGATTTCACTATGGCCTTTATCACAAGCTTAAATTTCTAGTGCTGAACATGTTTCCCCTAACTTTTGCAAAATGAATTTTAATATTTTATTTTCATACCAGTTACTTTTTTTCTAATTTATGTATCTTCCCCTCCCTTTCCCAGAAAGCCATCTCTTATAACCAAGAATAAAAAGAAGATGGAAGGGGCATTTCAGAAAACCTTAGCAATATATCCGAAAATGTACATTACATGCAGTGTTCTATACTCACAATGCCCCACCCCAATAAAGAAGGGGGGGAGGGGCTACTTTCTCACATCCCTTCTTTGGGGTCATGCTTGGTCATTATAATTTCATAGTATTTGATCTCAATTATTTTTTTCATTTGTTATTTCATTTTACATCATTTCATATGAGTCTTTCCATATACCTTTATAGACATATTATTCACTATTTTTTACAGCACAGAAATGTTACATTATATCTTGCAATTCTTCAACTGTTTTCCAATCTATAGACATCTACTTTCTTTCCAGTCATTTTCTATTACAAAAAGTGCTGACAGCCATGGACATGTATGTATGTATGTATGCATTATGTATGTATGCCTTAGGATAAGTCTTTTGTGACTTTCTTGGCATAGAATCCCAGGGTCAAGGGGAAAGGACATCTTAATTCCCTTCTTTGCATAATTTCAAATTGCTTACCCAAATGATTAGACCAATTTGCACAACTCCTTCAATAATACATTGTGTACAAGTCTTTTCTCAATTTCTCCAGGATGGAATTTTATCATCATTTGTTTTTATTTTTATTTTGCATATGATACTTTTAATCCTTTAAAAAATGCATATTAAATCATTTCAAGGTGTTTTATTGAAAGAATTGAGTTTAAGAAAACTTTGGGGGGAGGGGAGGATGAGCCAAAATGGGGGAATGGAAGCAGGAATATTTCTAACCTCCTCCAAGAATTCTTTCACTAAACCTTAAAAAGTGAATCTGAATGGATTTTTAGAGTGACAGAATACATTGGGAGATGGAACTTGGTAGATTCCCAGCCCAGGAAAAGTGCCTACATAGGTCTGGGCAGGGGGATCGCAGAGCACGTGGGGGCTGCATCAACACGGAACAGAGAACAGACTACAGCAGAGTGAGAAGGAGCCCCCAGCCAGCGAACTCACCCACCTCAAGGACCATTCATGGCTGTCTCACTGCAGGACAGAGGATCGGTTGGAACTGGGTAAGAGCAGGACCCTCAGCAGCAACAGCAGCTTCTCCTGAGGCTATCAGCCCACAGCCTGGAAGTTTGGAAATCACCTACCTGAATTTCCAGAGGCCAAGATGGCAAAGTGATCCCTAGCTGCTCTGAATCACCCTCCTTGACTCTGAAAACCCAGAGATAAATGTTCTATGCAGAGTAAAATGCTGAAATAGTGGAAATAGCCACAGGCTTAGGAGTCACAGAGAAAGGGTGTAATTGATGCAGTAAGGAGTCTGAAGTGAAGGGCAGGAAAGGTCCCAAAAAGCCCCATCTCAGCTAACCAGCAGGAGCTCCCAAAGCCCAGGGTGGTGGAGCCAGCAAGCCCTAACAACACAAGCTCAGGTGGGCTTTAGCACCACCAGGGGAATCGGCAAACACCAGTTCTGCTAGTTGCCAGATGCTGAGCCTGCCAGAGCTGTAGCCCAGGGGCACAGAGGTGGAAATCTGAAGCAGCCAGACCACCCTTCCCTAACTCAGGAGAAACAGCAGCCTTGGCCTCTGTCTAGACACCCAGAGGCTACAGCACACAAAGGTAACAAGCAGGCACCTAGCTCCCAGCTTGAGAAGTGTGGGTCAGAGCCCTCTGTACCCCAGAAGCAGAAATATACTTTAAAAGTCAGGAAATAGGCAATCAAAATGAGTTGGAAGCAACTTACAAAGAGAAGACTAAAGATGATTAAATCCTATTATTGTGAATGAGAAGAATCACTTTCAGGAGACACCATGGACTCTGTATCCACACCTAAGACCACAGAAAAAATTATGATCTGGTCTCAAGCCCAAAAAGCATTTTTGGAGGAGCTCAAAAAAGATTTTAAAAGCCACATTAGAAAGGTAGAAGATACATTTAAATCTACTGGGAACAAATTGGAAAAAAATTTCACTGAAGAAAACAAATCCCTAAAAAGTAAAATTTGTGAACTGGAAGAGGGGGTTCAAAATCTAACTGGAGAAAATACCTCCCTAAAAAAGGAGCTTCAAAAACTAAATGAGGAAAATAGTTAACTAAAATTAGAATCAGTCAATTCAAAATTAAGGACTCTATGATACAGCAAGAGTCAGTCAAAACGTGAAGATTGAAAAATTAGAAGAAAGTGCAAAATATTTCACTGGAAAAACAACTGACCTGGAGAACAGATCCAGGAGAGATAAGCTAAGGATTACTCGTCTAACAGAAAACCATGATGAAAAAAGCAGCCTGGAAAACATTCTCCAAGAGATTGTCAAAGAAAACTGTCCTGAAGTCCTAGAATCAGAGGGTAAAATAGTTATCAAAAGAATTCACCAGACTTCTCCTGAAAGAGATCCCAAATTGAAAACTCCAAGAAATATAGTAGCCAAATTCCTAAATTACAAGTTCAAGGAGAAAGTACTGCAAGCACCCAAAAAGAAACAATTCAAATATTGTGGAACTACAATCAGCATTACACAGGACCTAGCAGCTTGCACATTAATAGATCAGAGGGATTGGAATTTGATATTTCATAAGGCAAAAGAGCTAGGACTTCAACCAAGGATCAGTTACCCAGCAAAACTGAGCATAATCTTTCAGGCAAGGAGATGGTCATTTAATGAAATAAGGGACTTTCAGAATTTCCTGATGAAAAAGCCAGAGCACAATGGAAAATTTGATCTCCAATTACAAGACTCAAGAAAGTGACAAAAAGGTAAACAAGGAAAACACACACTCATGCACACACACACACACATAACTTGGGATTCAATAAGAGCTCACTGTTTACATCCCTGTATGAGAAGGTGACACCTGTCAATATTGAAATTTATATGATTATCATGACATTTAAATGGGATATACATGGATAGAGGGTGGGGATATAAATGAACAAATCTGATCATTAAAAAAACTTATTAAGAGGTTCAAAGGGATTGTAATGGGAGAAAAGGAAAGGATGAAGCAGAAAAAGGTAAATTATGCCACACAAAGAGGCATAAAAATGCTCTAAAATAGAGGGGAAGGAGGGAGGGAAATGAACATCACATGATCTTTACTCTCATTGGTTCTGGTTCTGGTTCAAAGAGGGATCAATGTAATCAGTTAAGTTTAAGATTCTAAAATGAAAAGACACAAAAACTCTTTATAATAGAGGGAAAGGAGGGAGGGAGAGGAGCACTGTATGAAATTTACTCTCATTGGCTTGGGGTCAAAGAGGGAATAACATACTCCAATAAGTATAAAAATCCATTGTGCCCTACAGGCAGTAGGAGAGGTGAGGGGGAGATAAAAAGGAGCGTTAAAAGAAAGGGAAGGAGTAGTAAGGGGAAAGGGTAGGTAAAGGGGGGGAGGTTACAGGGAGAGAATACTGAGGGAGGCAGTGGTCAAAAGGAAAACTCTTAAGGAGGAGAAGGGAAAAGGACGAAACAAAAACATAAACAGGGGAGGGAATAGGATGGAGGGAAAGACACAGATAGTAATCATAACTATGAATGTGAATGGGATAAATTCTCCCATAAAACAGAGGCAGAAAGCAGAATGGATTAAAAACCATAATTCTACAATATGCTGTCTACAAAAAACACATTTGAAACAAGGGGATATGCACAGGGTAAAGGTAAAATCCTGGAGTAGAATATATTCTGCTTCAGCTAAAGTAAAAAAAAACAATAGGGGTAGCAATCCTTATCTCAGATAAAGCAAAAGCAAAAATAGATCTAATTAAAAGAG
>CM053588.1:218993637-219030555 GCA_028646515.1 Pseudochirops corinnae | reverse complement strand
GAGACAAAGCAGAAAAATAAAACTAGAGATCATTATCTCTAATGAACATAGATGCAAAAATTTTAATTAAAATATTAGTAAATAGGTTAAAACAACATATTGGAAAAATTATACTATGACCACATTAGGTTTATACTAAGAAGTCAAGGTAGGTGTAACATAAGGAAAAGGACTCTATTGACATTTAATAAATTGTCTTAAATAATATAAACATTAAAACATCAATCAATGCTGAAAAGCCTTTTACAAAATTCAACATTAATTTTTATTAAAAACACTAAGAATCACAGAAATTAGCAGAACTTTTGTAAAAATGAGAAAAAGTATTTGTCTAAGTACAACAATAAACATTATATGTACTGGAGCAAAATTAGGAACTTTTCTAATAAGATCATGAGTAAAATAATGATGTCCATTATCATCACTACTATTTTAACAAAGGGCTGGAAATACTACTACTACTACTACTACTACTACTACTACTACTACTACAAAAATACTAGATATAGTAATAAATCAGACCAAAAAATTGAGATTATAATCATAGGCCAGGAGGAAATAAAATTAGCACTTTTGTAGATGATATAATGGTGTACTTAGACACCCTTAGACAGTCAACTAAATTAATTTAAATAATTAATATCTCTAGTAATATTGCAGGATATGAAAAAAATGATATAAATCAACAACATTAACATATAAGTATATATATATATATATATATGGATGGATGTATTGTTTTTATGTATGTGTGTGTATACTCCCAAAAAATACAAGATGAGCTGGAAAAAGAAATTCTATTCACAATTACTACAGAAGTTATAAATTAGTAGTGTTGTCTTTTAAGATTCACCCAACACCTATATAATTCTAGCAATAAAATACTCATTTCCAATTAAAAAAATATCTAGTCTAAAACCTCCATTTAAGGGGGTCACCCTGGTCAGTCACATCTCTTTCTCTTCTAGGCTGTACTTCTGACTTTCCTTATTTTGCTCCAGTTCTTTATCATGAAACTTCATTCTCTCCTTGAAGTCCACACATAAGAATTCTGCCCCTAGGAATTACTGATAATTACAACAGTTTTGAATTCCACATCACACCTATCAGGCTAGTAAAGAGGACAAAACAGGAAAGTGACAAATGTTGCAGGGATTGCAGGTACACTAATGCACTGTTGGTGTAGCTGTAAATTTGTCTAGTGCTTCTAGAAAGTAATCTAAAACTAAAAACTAAAACTAAAAAGTAAATAAACTGTGCATATTATTTAACCTGGCTATACCACCCCTAAGAAAACCCCCCACCCCCAACGAGATCAAAGAAAAATATCTGTACTAACAAAAATATTGCAAACTAACAGGATGTCCAATTGGGAAATGACTAAACAAATTGTGTCATAAGGATATAATGGAATATTATTGTGCCATGTGCAGTGATGGAGTGGACAATTTCAAAGGAAACTGGGAAAAGACTTCATAAACTGAGGTAAAATGAAGTGAACAGAACCAGAAGAACAATTTGCACAAAAAGAAAGAGAGAGAGAGAGAGAGAGGAATCAACTTCAAAAGATTAAGAAATCCAGACCAGTCCAATGATAAATAATTTATCCAAAACAGTGATGATGAAGTATACTACTCAGACCCTGAGAGAAAAGTGATAGATACTGTATTACCTACAAAATCAAACAGAAAATCCTATTTGGATTTTAAAACCTTTCATGACCATGTACTCACACATGCACACATATGCATACACACATGCATACACATATATACCCATTTTCACATTTCTTATCTCACTCCCCTTCACAATTTTGTAGGCCAGTGACATTTATAAGACTTGTTATTTAAAAAAATCATAGGCATATAAGTAAATAAATAAATAAATAAATAAATAATAGAAAATACATACAATGAGTAGAACCATGTAAATAAAGTCCAGGTTGAGAGGCAATTATATTACAGACAAATTACAAGTCAATTTTAGTACCTTATTCTCTGTTAACAATAAACAATTTGGGAGAAGTATACTTTGGAGGGAGGAGTGTTTTGGTGTTTTCTGGGAAGTCAGTTGTGTTCAATTTTTCAAAAAGAACTATTAATAAAATACCTTGCCCAAAACAATAGACTTAGTAAATAAAATCTATATCCTCACATTCAAGCCCATTGTTCTTAATTGCAATGTGGACAGGGCTGTCTCAAGAGGTAGTGGTTTCTTTATCTTGAGGGTTTTCAAACAATGGCTGGATGACCAATTGTCAGATATAACTCAGTCTCTGAGGCCCTTTCCAACTTTGAGGTCTAAATTTCCCTATAAGGTCCACATTATTACATATGCAGCCTCATTATGATTTCTGACTATCAAGTACTTGTGATATTCAGTTGGAAACTTTGGGTAATATTTCTGAAAAAAAAACATTTTTTTTAAACAATATGTTTAAAATTCTCTTTTAGTATACAATTTATTCTTTGGACTGTTAATTAATGCACAGAACAAAGAAAACTGATTCAGAAATAGTTTCCACAACACTGGGTAGTTATTTCCTGCCTCATAAGATTTGACCCCTTTTAACTATAATCACAAAGCAAGCTATCGATCATTAGCTGACTTATTACCTGGGCAGTCTTCTAATTGTACTTACTAGAGATTCTTTTCTGAATTGCAAATTGTTGAAGTACCAATACTGCTATCAATTCACAGTCATTTTTTTCTTTTTTTATGCCATAAATTTATTCCATATAACACTGAAAATTGCATGAAAGGATTTTGCTTTAAATAGATTTTCTTTAATATCAATTGTTTTTATAATACCAATATTTTCTCGGTATCTCTCCCATCACTCTCCAAAGCATCAACCATACCTTATTACAAACAATTTCTTGAAAAAGAAAAGAAAAAGACATGGATCGATCCAAGGTAATACTATAAGTATAGAAATGGCTGTGGGCAACCTTTGCAAGGATCACCAGATGAAGAATCATCTTTCTCTTGACACTGAGCTCCCTAGAGGAAGTAATATCTTAGTAGAGAGAGAAGCAAACTTAGGATAATCTACAGGCTTTCTATTTGAATCATTTGCATTTTACATTTTTTTTTCAGGTTAAACAAAGCCTATCCTGTATTGATATCTTATTAACCTGAATACATAAATAGGAATAAAGCACCCTTTCCTTTTTGTTTTGGAGATCTAAACATGAGAAAAATTCTGGTCTTTCCAAGGAAAACCCTGGATGGGGGGGGAAGAGCCAAAGTGAGTGAATTATGTGAGAAAGTTCTCAAAACTGAGCATATAAATTATCTTAATAATGGCTCAAATTAAACTGCAAAACGCTTCAGGAAATTTTTGGTGTTCAGAAGATCCAGCATAGAAGAGACAGCATTTTATAATTTGAGACCCAAAAAGATTAAGTGACTTGTTCAAGATCACCTGACTAATTAAGAGCAACATTGGGATTTGACCAGATCTCTTGACTCTAAATCCAGTATCTTTCATAGCTCTTTTGTTTGTCAATTATCTTAAGTATAGAAATGAATATGAAAATCCTCTAAGAATTAAGTGTGATATAATAATTTGATAAATGAATGAATAAGAATCCCATAAATATTCCTTTTTTGTTGGTGTGCCATCCAAAATGTTAATAATCGAGTAGGATATTCAACTAATAATACTTGTCATGGCTTTTTTTTTTTTCTTTAGGTGGTGAGCCAAGTTTGGATTAAATCAAAATCACTGACCTCAAGAAATTTCTTGTGAAAATTGCCATTAAGGTGTCAGAGCCAAGATGGCAGAGTAAAAGCAGGAACATGCTTTTAAGCTCCCATTCAAACCACCTGCAATACCTGTAAAAATATGACTCTAAACAAATTTTAGAGCTACAGAACTCACAAAGTGACAGAGAGAAACAAATCTCCAGTAAAGGCACCTTGGAAGGCTGACAGGAAGGGTCTATTGCACCACACTGGGGGCTCAGCCCAGTCCCCCATGAGCCATGTGGCCACAGATCCAGGGAGACCCCAACCAGTGGTACATATAGGCTGAGAAGAATTAAGGAGAGTGAATCACCAAACATCACAACCCATAAACACCAAAGAGAAAGTAAAAGGTCAGTGGGGACTTCTGTCAGAACTGGGTTATTGAAGAGCATGGTCAAGCCTCTGCCCCCAGAGCAAGAGGAGGTAGAGGCACAGCAGCTGCAGCTACTGCTGTGTGGTTGCCTCTGAAGCTCCTGGCCTGCAGACTGTAGGGGGAGCAAGCACCATTCAGAGGGTAACTGCTTTTGGTTTGACCTGCTTGGATCTGGGCCACAGTCTTAGGTGGTAATCCTGGGGTGTGTGGTCAGTGTGCCAGAGCTTGTGGTGGTTGTAGAGAGGGTGCCCTCCTCATATTTCTGACACCTGCAAAAAACCCAGAAATTTAGGATACAGCTCTCTCCACTTTGGAAGCAGGGTCCTACCATGGCAAAGAGCTCAAAAGTCAAGTAATTGGCTGGCAAGATGAGCAAAGAGAGGGAGCACAATCAGACTATAGAATACTTTTGTGGGGGACAAAGAGGATCAAAACATAGAACTAGAAGAAGACAACAAAGTCAAAATTCCTGAATCAAAAGCTTCCAAGAAAAATATGAATTAGTTGCAGATCATGGAGGAGCTCAAGAAGGATTTTGAAAATCAAGTAAGAGAAGTAGGGGAAAAATTGGAAAGAGAAATGAAAATGATGCAAATAGTCAACAGGCTGACTAAAGAAAGTAAAACTTTAAAAAATAGACTAACTCAAATGACAAAAGAAGTCTAAAAAAGCCAATGAAGAGAAGAATGCCTTAAAAAGCCAAATTGGCCAGATAGAAAAGGAATTTCGAAAACTCACTGAAAAGAATAATTCTTTCAAAATTAGATTGGAGCAAATGGAAGCTAATGACTTTATGAGAAATCAAGATACTATAAACAGATCCAAAAAGTGAAAAAAAATAGAAGACAATGTGAAATATCTCATTGGAAAAACCACTGACCTGGAAAATAGATGCAGGAGAGATCATTTAAAAATCATTGGACTACCTGAAAGCCATGATAAAAAAAAAGAACCTAGAAATCATCCTTTAAGAAATTTTCAAGGAAAATTGCCCTGATATTCTAGAACCAGAGGGCAAAATAGAAATTGAAAGAATTCACCAATCACATCTTGAAAAAAATCCCAAAAAGAAAACCCTTAGGAATATCATAGTCAAATTCCAGAGTTCCCATGTCGAAGAGAAAATATTACAAGCTGTCAGGAAGAAACAATTTGAATATTGTGGAAACACAATCAGGATAACACAAGATCTAGCAGTTTCTACATTAAGGGGTCAAAGAGCTTGAAATATGGTATTCCAGCAGTCAAAGGAGGTAGGATTAAAACCAAGAATCACTTACCCAGCAAAATTGAGTATAATGTTTCAGGGGAAAATATGGTCATTCAATGAAATAGAGGACTTTCAAGTATTCTTGATGAAAAAAACAGAACTGAACAAAAAATTTGACTTTCAAATACAAAAACAAAAGAAGCATGAGAAGGTAAACAGAAAAAAGAAATCATAAGGAACTTATTAAAATTGAACTATTTGCATTGCTACATGGAAAAAAATGATAATTGTAACTCATGAGACTTCTCAGTATGAGGATAGTTGAAGGGAACATACATATGTGTGTGTGTATATATACACATATGTATGTATGTATGTATACATACATGTTATATATACATATACCTATATGTGTGTATATATAATAGGGTGTGTGTATAAATACATATGTGAGTGTGTGTATGTGTGTACATGTATACATAGAGGGCCCAGGATCAGTTGAATAGAAAGGGATGATAACTAAAAAATAAAGTTAAGAGGTGAGAGAGGAATATAATGACAGAAGGAGAAGGGAAGAGATAGAATAGGGCAAATTATCTTATATAAAAGAGGCAAGAGAAAACTGTTACAATGGAGCGGAAGAGCAGAAAGGTGAAAGGGAATGGGTTGACCTACTCTCATTGAATTCGGCTTAAGGAGGGAATAATGTACACACCCAATTGGTTATCTTACCCTATAGGAAAGTAGGGGGTAGGGGACAAGAGAGAGGAATTTAGAAGGGAGGGCAAATTGCCAGAGAGGTTAGTTAGAAGCAAACACTTTTGAAAAGGGACAGAGTCAAAGTAGAAAATAGAATAAGTGGGGGGTGGGATAGGATGGAGGGAAATATAGCTAGTCTTTCGCAATATAACTACTATGGAAATGTTTTGTGTAACTACACATGTACAACCTATATTGAATTGCTTGTCTTCACAGTGGGGGTGAGTTAGGAGAGAAGAAGGGAAAGAATCTGGAAATCAAAGTTTTAAAAACAAATGTTAAAAAATTGGGTTTTTTGCATGCAACTGGGAAATAAGATATACAGGCAATGTGGTATAGAAATCCATCTTGCCCTACTAGAAAGTTGGGGTGTAGAGGAGGATATAAAAGAGAGCAGATTGGTGGGAAGGGGTATTCTGTAGTCTCACTATATGGGGGTTGGATAGGGGAAAGATGGGGAGAAAATCTGTAACTCAAAATCTTGTGGAAATGAATGTTGAAAACTAAAAATAAAGAAAAGATTAATTAAAAAATAAAAACCAAAAAAAATTGCCATTAAGTGAACATAATTCCAAATGAGAAATGGATTTTGGAAGTCTTGTGGTCCCATTGCCTTATGATATGGTTAAAGCCTCATCATATGAGGGAAGGACTCAAGGTCTCAAGAAAGCTCACTTTCCAGGAAGCCTACATTTAAATATGCTTTTACTGGCATTGTTTCTACTCTATACACAGAAAGGTATCTTTAATACTGAAACAAATTTACATGTTTTTCTTCTTGTTAATCGTGGTCAAGTTCTTTCTTAATAAATTCTCATCATTAAAGATTTGTGGATAGTTTGAAGGGAGACTATGAAGGTGGTGGGGGGAGGATTATATCTTCATTACAATATAATTAGTTTCATTTGTAATCCTGAATATTTTGTTTCAATCATTAAAAAACATTATTTTGAGAAGAGGTTATAGATTCTACCACACTGCCAAAGTGGTTTCCTTGATATGAAAAAGTTAAGAACCCCTCTTCTGCACATACATACCATTTTAGTTCTATCAAAAAAATGCATTTTTACTGAGATTTATGAATACTCTGAGTTTTGAATACTATGTCCATTCAGAGAAACTAGGTCTATGTAATGTAATTATTATAGGAGTTACATTCCTTCAATTCTAAATTAATGTCCATCCAAAATAAAATATTCTAAAATGTTTCACCCTATGTTCTCTAACACAATTTCTTTTCACTACTCTGCTCATACTATTTAGTTGCCACACTTTTTCTATCTAGCCTTCAAACATCACATTAGCATATGGAACTTGAAAGACAGACAATATATCTGATGTTCTAGTCTAAGCACTTTATTACCACTTCATTTTTTTCAGTCTTCTCTCCTCACCCCAAGCAAATGGTTACCAACCAAAGTCTAAAATATATCATATGGTTTCTTTGTAAGGTTGGCACCAATTAGCACTTTGTTTGATTTTCTGTTTCTCAAATTGGTCAGAGAAAATAGTAGTAGCTTCTATGCTAAGGATTAGGCCAACATTAAAAACCTGATAAGTTACTATGCCTATCTATATATTGTTCTTTTGATTAAGAAATAGAGCTGATCATATTGAGAATTTTATATTGAGCAAAGTGAATTTCCCAGTAAGATCATCAAATAAATTCAGTAAATTGCTTTATTTTTAGGGTTTTACATTTTCATAAAAATCCCTCAGAGGTACTGTCCTTCCTAGGTAGGTAGTGAAACTATCAGCAAAACATATAAATGTCTATGGCTTGTACAAATGTATGGGTTGTACAAGTCAGAGTGACATTTTAGAGTGCCAAACTGGTCATATTAATTCTCATTCAACAGGCACATTCACATGAAAGTCATCTAAAGCTAAATATTTTTAATAAATGCATTACTTATTTATATTTAACTTTTTTTTAAAATTTGAGCTCCAAATTCTCTTCCACTCTCCCACCCACTGAGAAAACAAGAAATGTGATATCAATTATACATGTGAAATCATGCAAAACATAAGCTAAAGCTAAATAGAATATAATGCAAAATCCTCAGATTAAAAACAAAAAGATTGAATTGATAATTAATTTGGGAAATTGGGTAGGCATACCTAGTTCTTTGGTGCTCACCAGGAAAGATCACAGTGACAGTAAGAAGCAAGGCAGCAGTCACACTTTAATAAGGCACAGAGGATGTAGGGAAAAACAGCACAGACAATACTGAGACAAGCAGACAAGTAGGGAGGCACAGACTGGAGATGGGGATGGGGATGGGATTGTGAAGGAAGGTAGATAGGATGGGGAAAAGAATAGGGAGGAGGAGAGCACAGATTATCAATCATTTCCATATCCGAGCATTAGAGTAAAGAGCATTCTTCAGCATGGACCCAGTGGAGATCCAAGAGTGTGCAGAGGACCAGAGTTTGAAGCCTCCTTTGTATAGGGATTTTTTGAAGGAATATACTAACTCTTATCTTCATTATCTTGAGGTTAGTTCATTAACATCAACCAAATCAACTCACAGTTGTCAGTAAAACTTTAAAGTCAACAAATGCACATCATCCAAAATCATCAGCACCATTTGGTGTTAGGCTAATCTTACTATGAATGTCTGGAACTTAAATGAGATTTACATATCACAGGACCAAAAATCCCTGGCACAAAAGCCTAGATGACTTCCCTTACCTAAACACATATTATCAGGATGTGATTGTTGTTTAATACATGATACAATTTATAAATCATGCTCCTTTTATCTTTATGAGAGTTTGCATGGGGCTTCTAAGTTTCCCTTTGCAATCTTGCTTCTTGCTATTGCTTCTTTATATTGGCTACTTATAAATTCATGATACTGACTAGAGGGGGGGGGGTCATCAAAAGGACCTGGATAAGATAAAATTTTAACACAGAGATAACCCCATATTCTTTTTAAAGCTTACAAATATAGCTTCCTCCACTTCCCATGTAGCCAGAATTACCTTGATAGGCAAAAACATCTCTAGGACACAATTATTACTAGTTCGAATAAAATAGCTGCTTATTAAAATTTCGCTAAAAGTAAGGCATATTTCCATAGAAGTAAGCTTTACTTTTCTGTGCAAACCAGAAAAATTTTATTAGTCTTAAAATTATACAATTATTGAATTTTCAGGCATAAAGAACATTATTCAAGATATAAATGAAGAAGCTAATTAGCAACTAGACTTTGCTACAAATGTTGCAAAGAGATCCTTTTGATAATGTGTTCTTTTTTTCTAAAATACATAATATTTTCAATCTTATTCTTTCTAACTTAAAGATCTTCTCAATTAGAATTTGCTTTCCTATTCTTGTACTTAGCAAGGATAGTTAATGAACTCAAAGGATTGTTGACTAGTCACTTCCTTTTAAATTTTAATATGTTTCCTTTTTTGCCTCCTTCGAATAAATGAATGAAAGTACTTTATGCCAAGTGCTATGCTAAATGCTAGAAATAGAAATACAAAAATTAGATATTCCTCATCCTCAAGGAGTTTACATTTTAATGGGAGAGGCAAAATCTATACAGCAGAATGATGACTAGGGAAGAGACTTTTGGTCTGGGAAATGACAATGCTGGTGAATAAAACATCAAGGCAATTCAACGACCTACTCTTTCTGTAGGCAGTGGTAGTGTTGATTTGATAACAATTATCAGAGCAAGAAAAA
The DNA here is from genome assembly GCA_028646515.1 of Pseudochirops corinnae. Lineage (NCBI taxonomy): Eukaryota > Metazoa > Chordata > Mammalia > Diprotodontia > Pseudocheiridae > Pseudochirops > Pseudochirops corinnae. The sequence continues at coordinate 219,020,763 of CM053588.1, read as the reverse complement.
GTTGGGATGGGGTGTTAGGCTGCATTATCAGAATGGCAGAAATAGATGTGGTACAGATAAGTACCCATAATTCCAGAAACACAAAGTTGAATGTTTTAATTCTCCCTGTAGTCTGTGGTGGATGGTCCAGTCTAGAGGCAGGATCAGCAGAATAAATTAAAACCCCAGGATCACATATAACAAACTGATCCATGGAATGCAAAGTGGTTACAGGAACCAAAGCAGAAAAAAAAAAATTCTGCATGATTTTTCTTTAGCCCAGGTGTAGTTGATGAAGTTCCTTGATGGAGGAAGGGACTTTGAAGGGGTGAAGGAGACTGGATGGAGGAGAAGAAGCAGAATTTTTCTCCAGCAGGAACTGGCACCACCAAGTAGAAAAGCCAACACAACAAGCAAAACAGCACAGTTCGGGGGGTGGGGGTGGGCAGAGGGTGAGAGCAATCTAAAAGAGGGTTATAGAAGGTCTCCAGACTTTGATCAGGTAACCAGAGTTTCATGGAAAGTGCAGAGGAGAAGCAATGGGAAAGGGAGGAAAGAGGTAGGGGAAGTGATCATGGTAGTTGTAGAACCAGGGGTTCAATGAGACCTGGAAAGTTACCTCTGCCTCTGATGGTCTCCAGAGATGGTGTGCCTAGCTTATGCAGGACACACATCTATTTCAAGACAATTTAAAGGAGCTTGGTATGCATGAACTAAGGTTCAAGCACTTAATATGAACTCCAACGGTGCACCACACATGCAGGCAAAATTGAACACTAGCATCCCTGGAAAGTTTTGTGCTTCTTTTCATTGGCAGCCTCTCTATATAACTCTACAAATGTGGGAGGATCTCTATATGTGCCTTTTCCTTTGATCTCAGACCCTCATAAGCATTCATTCAAATGCCAACTCCAAATTCCTGATTAAACATATTGATACAGTAGCTTGACTTATCAGCACTCATTTGTAATGAGAGCCAAGAGAGAAAGAAACAAAAGAGAACTCATCAGAATGATTGCAAATCTAGGTATTAAGGAAAAGAATTTCAATGAAACTCTAAATGCCTTATTAATTGATTCTCATTTAAGATTGTTTTAAAGAGCATACACTGAAAGAATACTATCATCTCAAAAAAAATCCCTTCTTGATGGTATACCTATTAATTGTGTTTGTGTGTCTTATGACTAATTTATTAAGAACAATTGAGAAAGCTAAAGCTTCTGAACTAATTTTCCACTTGTTTAGCTATTAAAGTTCCTCCCATGGAATGTATGTTTATTTAAAGTATCTCCAGCTTCACATTTACAATACATTTGTTAAATTAGTTAAGAGATTTTAATTGGGCATTGGGGATTAGTTGTGCTATTCCCAAATCTGTTTACTAAAAATACATGAGAACAGTGAGCAGTTTATTTATAACCTTGTTACATTAGGCCATTACCAATATCATAGTTTTCCCTCATCATATTTTAATATGTAAGATTTCAAATTCAATTCATGACCATGTTTGCTCATGTTTTATAAAGCAGACTGCAACAGTTTTAAGTTAAATACAGTGCAACCACCTGCTAAATTTGGAACAGAAAAGGATGGGGAGGGTTCCAGGAATGCAGCATTGAAATTGCAAACAGAAGTTGTAGCTTTCCTGTTTATTGCCAATGGAAATGATTCACATTATTACTACTCTTCATGCACAATGATGTGTAGCATTATACTGTCTCACTTAATTATATGAAATCAAAGGAAAAATCTGAATGACTTCTATTCTGGTTCCAACAGTGATGAAGGTAGGATGTAAAATCCTCCATATGCATTTCTTATCCAAAAATCTTTGCCATTTTTACATATTTCAAGACATGGTATTTAGATAGCAGTGACTGATGAATCAAAACTGCCTGACTGAATGCCCATTACTTATGATTGTAGTTCATGAAGCCTGTGTGGCATCTGAACAATACTCATACCAGAAAGCAGAGGGACCAGAGAAGGAGCATGAATTCAGACCAGGATGAACTGAGGAGTCCATTTTATAGCATTCAGTTTCTAAAAGACTTATTCTTTCTAGAACAAACTTAGATTAATACACGCTCCCTGTAACAGTCTAAGCATGAAGAAATTCCTTCTTTAACCTAACTCATCTATTCTCATCTATCAGATTTACAATTCTTTTACCTGTCTTGCCTGGGAAACATGGTTTTGGGCTTGCTGTCTGATTTCTAGTTGAATGAGAAAGGAAAGAGCTCACATTAGATATAGTGTCATGCTTAACTATTCACCTGGGTTTCTTTCAGTCCTTCACAAGAAGACTGTTCAAAATGAATTACTAGCAACACATGATTCACTGCACAGAGAAGCTTCAAAAATAATGTCACTTCTAGAAAAAGAAAAAAAGAAAATTTTTCCAGTCACAACAGATATACTTTTTTGCCAATTAACAGCAGCCCTGGACAGCTTTTCAGCACCATAGACAAGGGAGGTAAATCTTTCCCTTCTCTATTCTACTTACAGAAAACAATTGTAACACTTTTTTAAAAAAGGCTTGTTGTAGGATTGTGACATCATGGGTTATTCATTTAGTTTATTTTATCCCAAATCCATGACTCTGGTTCATTATTTATTTAATCCACATCTCAGATTCTATCTGTAGGATCCCCACTCACTTTTCGAGGGAATATGATTATCCTTTCATACCTAAGCACCATTTTCACTGATAATAGTTGAAGAGACTGACATCAATGGAGAGGAATTTAAAATAAAAATATGAAAAAGATAATTTCATAGTAGTTCTTTGCTGATTATCCAATTCCCTCAGTCCTATAAAATTAGGCTATAAAGATAAAAGAATATCCTGCTGATGAGGTCTACTGTGACATGAAGAATGAATCTCATTGTAGATGACTGCAAAAGGTTAACAAGGAAATGATTAACTAACACACAGATCTCTCTTCCTCTTCCTTTCACTTCAAAGGGAACTCCACACAAGAAAAAAATAGGCATTAGGAAGGCAACATTGGTGTTTTATTTTGACAATTTAGAGGTTTTGCTTTGATTCTCTACTATTGCTTTTCTTTTTTCCATCCACCTGTAAAAACCAACTAAAATAAAAGCAAGGTTTATAACTACAGTAATCTGGCTATGTAACTGAAAGGATGTGGAATATAGCAACAATAAATGAAATTTTTTTTAAGTTTAAAATGATATTCCTATAAAATGTGACATAAACAAAATATGCAGTGTACTTTTGAGTTATTATTGGCACTTGTCTGCTATGACCTGCTTAAGTTAATCATAACATTTTCTCTATGTCAGAAATAATGTGGTCAGTTCAGGCATCCTGTAAAATTTTATGATGCAGTCTGTGCATATAAATAAATAGGTGGTTTAAGTTAGAATACAGGAACAAAGTTAGCAACACCTTCATTCAATTATATGCAACATTTACTAAGCATCTACTATGTTCAAGGCACTCTGCTCAACACTGGAAGGTAAAGACCCTGTTTTCATCATGTTTATGATTTTAATGTGGGAAAAGACAAATGCATATACCAAAAGAAATGAAAGGAAGGAAGGAAGGAAGGAAGGAAGGAAGGAAGGAAGGAAAGAAGGAAGAAAGGAAGAAAGGAAGAAAGGAAGGAAGGAAAGAAGGAAGAAAGGAAGGAAGGAAGGGAGGGAGGAGGAGGGAGAGAGGGAGAGAGAGAGAGAGAGAGAGAGAGAGAGAGAGAGAGAGAGAGAGAGAGAAAACTTATATAAGGGAGAGAGTGATAAGGAAAAATAAAATCCCAGGAAAGTGAGTGTTGTGAGAAATTTAAAAGAAAAATTACTTTCACTGAGAGAAGCTTGGGAAAGTTTCAGATGAAGAGGCACCTGAGTTAAACCCTAAAATATGAAAGGACTTCAACAAGTATAGGTGAAGTAGAGTCCATTTTAGGCATGTGTGTTGTTAGAATAGGAGCAAAGGTACAGACACTGGAAAATCAAAGAGAGAAAGGAAGGGATAAGAAGTAGTCCAGTTAGGCTGGATCATAGAGAATATGAAAGGCAGAAGGAGGAGATAATCCTGGAAAACTAGGTTGGAATCAGAATTCAAAAGTTCTTGAATGCCAGGATGAGAAGTTTTATATTTAATTCACTAGGCAATAGAAAGCAGAAGGGAAAAGCATTTACTACATGCTAGGTATTGTGTTAAGAGCTTTACAAATCTCTTTCGATCTTCACAACAACCCTGCAAGATAGGTACTATTATTATCTCCATTTTACTGTTGAGAAAACTGATGCAAACAGGTTAAGTGAATTGCCCAGCATCACACAACTAGTAGGTGTATAAGGTCAAATCTGAACTCGGGTCTTCTTGAATCTAGGTTCAGTTCTCTATCTACTGCAACGTCTAATGCCTAAAATGAGGAATCAGGAATGGATTTTTAAATAGAAGTGACATTATCAGAGTATTGCATAAAGAAGTGGAGAGAAGTGAAAAATGCACTGGAAAGGGGATAGACTAGGGGCCCCAAAACAGGTAATTTCTTGTCTATTCAATAATCTAGGCAAGACATGAGAGCCAAAACTAATACTCAGTGGGAAGAGAAATAAAAGGATAAATGCAAAAGATATTTCAGAGACACTTGTAACAATGTGATAATTGATGTAATATACAGAGAGGAAGGAAGGAATCAAAAATGGGGATGCCCATCAATTGGGGAATGGCTAAACAAGTTGTGGTATATGAATGTAATAGAATACTATTGTGCTATAAGAAATGGGGAGGAGATGAACTTCATATTTACCTGGAGAGGCTTATACGAACTGATGCAAAGTGAGAAGAGCAGAACCAGGAAAAATTTGTACACAATCATAGACACATCATATGTGTGAAGACCAACTTTATGAACTGGACTCTTCTCAACAATGCACAGTTATAAGACAACTCTACAAGTCTCAAGTTGGAAGGAGATGTCTACATTCAGAGAAAGATCTAGAAAGAACAGAGCTTAAATGGAGACTCAAACAGTCTACATGCTATCGTTTTTTTCCATGTTTGGTTTTGTTTCTTCTTTCCCATTGTTCACTCCATTGGTTACAACCTTTCTATACAACCAGACTGATGTCCAATGTGAAAGTATTTGCAGATCCTATACTTGATTGCATGCCACCATGGAGGCGGGGAGAGAGAGGGGAGAAAATTTGAAACTCAAGGGACTGCGATACTGAATGATGTAAACTAAAAGTAAATAAACAAATCAATTACTTTTTAAAAAGAAAGAAAAGGAAAAAGAAAAGAAAAAAATGACTCCAAGGTTTTGAGCCTGGGTAGCAAAGAGAATGGTAGTACTATCAACAAACAGAGAAATTAGGAGGAGAGTTAGATTCTTTGGAAAGAGGAAAAATTAAGGTTTTTTAAAATAATATTTTAAGTTGTTGGCAAGACATGTAGCTAGACCTAATGAAGGCAGTTGGAAATATAGAATTGTTGGTAAGGAACTGAAAGTAAAAAAATTATAATATGTAAGAGTTGGGTGGTATTCATGAAATGGAAATGTTTGTGGTAACAAAAAAAGAGGATTTTAGATAGTGACCCAATGCTGGTTAAGGAGGAAGGGTGAGGGGTTTTAAGAGAAAAGATAATACTACAAAAGAAATAGTCATACACAAAAGAAACATCTTGATCCAGAAAAGGAGAGAGGGGTTTAAATAGGAAAAAAGGGAAGGAAAGGCAAAGGAAGGGACATGGCCACTATTGTGGATTAATTTTCTTCTACTATGTTTATTTGTTACAATAATTTTTTTCTCTAGGTTTTTTTTTTTCAAATATAGGAGGCTGGGATTAGCAGTATTGATGTAAAAAAGGGTCCACCAAAACATGCTTTAAAATACATGAAAGAGAAGAGAAGAAAGTTCATGAGAAAAGCACAGACCGCCAAGCTGATTGGATCAAATGTGTGAGATAGGTTATATACTTTAAAAAATCAAGAAGATTCACTTTTTGATATACAATACTCTTTTTTTGCCTTCACTGCTATGTATGCTCTTTTTCATGTTTAAATTCAAAAATTTAAAAGAATTTAAAACATACAATTGATTTCATGGAGTCTCACATCTTCCAGAAAGTAGAGATTGATAGAGTGTAAGATGATGAGAAATGCTGCTGGAATTCTTATGAGATCACCAAGAAAAATAGTATAGAGAAAGAAGAGGGCCTAGGACACAAGCTTTAGGAACATAGTGGAGGTCCCAAAGGATTTGTCTTCAACTCTTTTTGACTTAATATCTTTATCAATGACCTAGATAAGTGTATATGGCACATTTATCAAATATGCAGTTGGAATAAAGCTTAGAAAGACATTTGATGAAAATCATAAAGCAAAAAAAAAAATATCTTGACGGCTTAGAACATTCAAGCAAAATAGAATAATATAAAATACAATAGGGAAAATGAAAATCCTTCACTTTCTTCAAAGAAATTAACCCCACTGTTATAACATGGGTGAGGAAAGGTTCGGCTGAGAAAAATCTAGAGGTTTTTAGAATGTTGTTTACTTGATTTACATAAACAATATGGTGTAAGAGCAACTGCCATCTTGGGCTACATTAAAACAGAGTTTACAAAAATGAGGTGAGAGTCACTTTGTAGCTTGGCCTGGTCTAACCACATCTAGAGTACTGGATTCAGTTATGGAAGATACATTTTAATGAGTACACTGATAAGCTAAAAAAAAAAATAGAAACTAGAGGAATGTAATCAGGATAAAGAAGGGCTATGGGTCATGTCATCTATTTATATATGCACGCACACACCTATACCAATGCACATGTAGTTCAGGTGTGACTCTGGGTTCAAATTCTCTTTAGCTCAAGAAGGCCCCCAATCCAAGGGGTGTGGATTTCTTGAGAAAAATTTCTTAATAAACTTTAGTTCTAACTCATATCGAGTATCATCTCCAATGTATATACTGAACCCCTCCAGCAAAAGTACTACTTTTACAATATGGCGATGGTTATGGGACAGCTTTTGAAAAAAAAATAATTCCTCCACTATATAAAGGTGTTGAGAAGGTATATTTGCATTGGTAAAGGGTATCAGGTACAGTCCCTATAAACTGATTAAGAAACCCCTATATCCTTGAGGGTATACAAAAAACAAAAGCAGGAAATAGAAAACATTCAAATAATCCATTAATAATAGTTAAATTTTATATAGAGTTTTATGTCTCCATAATTATGTGTCTACATACATAAATGTACATGTTTACAAACATATATATATATTTAATAACACAGCATTTATTGATATTTTTCCTATCCCCTAAAGTAAAGCCCTTTTGTGGGTCTGCTAAACAGATATTTTGCATTCACCTCTTTTTGCATTCTGCCTCTTTGTGGAGTAGTTAGTTGGCACAGTAGACAGAGCACTAAGCCTAAAGTCAGAAAGACCTGGGTTAAAATTCAATCTCAGACATTACTAGCTGTGTGACCTTGGGCAAGCCACTTAACCTCTATTAGCCTCCATTTCCTTATCTATAAAGTGGGGATAATAATAACACCTACCTCTCAGGGTGCTTGTGAGGATCAAATGAGATATTTGTAAAATTCCTGGCACGTAGTGCTATACAAGTCAGTTTTATAATAATTATTGTTGTTGTCATTATTTCCTTAAAGCTGTACTACACAGGCAACTCACAGCAATTATCATAGAGAATTGGATAGGTCTAGGTTTTCCTGCCCATCCATGTTGTCAAAATCATCAGTCACAGGATTCTTCTGTTGGTGATGCTCCAAGAGACATGCTGTTAATGGAAATCTTCCTCTGTGTAGCTAATTCTAAAACTCAGATCTTCTGGACTCAGAATTACCCATGAGGTAATACCCAAAGCTAGAAATATACATTCTCAAGAACTAACCTCTGATCTGTGTTCAGAAAAGGTAACTAACTGAAAGGTAAAACAACAGTCAGGAATTAGGTGATCCAAGGAACTCTACTCTCAGGCTCTTATAAGCAATTATGTGTACCTTTGCCCTGCATTTTTGCTTAAAAGTCACCAATGCTGTTGGTGAGGGTGAGAAGATAACCATCCCACTCCACCCTTCCACTTGCACTCTGGTCTGAACATCCAAAGAAGAGAAAGCAATGGAAAGGTTTTCAAAGGTGGTTCATTTCTCTACTCTCTCATAGGCCAGAGAGAAGGTGGTTCTTTATAATAAAAGTCCATACTCCCACACATCAGTCAGCATTTACCAGGAAGCAGCCCTGATCTGTGGAGATCAATCAGAGGAACTCACTATGCTTTCTGAGCAAGAATGTTTCTATGCAAAAACTTACGGTACTTGACCACCTCCATGGCAGGTGCCTTTTTCTAACAAATGTCCATAGCCTATAATAGTCACAAGTTTATTATTGGGTGGGGGAGGGGGAGAAGGGAGGTACTTTTAAATGTGTGTGTGTGTACGTCTACATATACATATGTATTTACAAAGGCATACATATATAACGGCTAGTGTACACACAAGAGGCAAATAGTTGGGCAATTAATTGTGTTTCTATTTACTTTTCAATTCTCATGGTTAAATATTTGTTGAATTAAACCTTGCTGCCTTGATAAGAAGTTTTAGCATATAAATGTTTGGTGAATGAGCTGAACCCCTTGATGTTAAAGACTTGTGTAATTCAAGTTTCCTTGTTTAATTCATATGAGTATATGTGCTTCACTTTCTAATAGACATAATTAAGGCTGAAGACCTTTATTCAAACTAATAATTAGTTTGGGGAATAGAAATATAAATAGAAATGCATTTAATGGATTGTTAGATCTTTTTCTTCTGCTGAGGATTCAGATCCTTTGTTCTCTCTCTCTCTGTCTCTCTCTGTCTCTCTGTCTCTCTGTTTCTCTCTCTCTCTCTCTCTCCCCCTTCCCCCCTTTCTTTGTCCCCCCCCTCTGTCCCCTCCCTCTCTCTCTGTCCCCTCTCTCTCAGTCTCTCCCATCATATATGCACACAAACCCACACATATGCATTCACAAACACACACATGTTAGATAACAATGACCATATGCTCTTTTTTCCCCTACTCCTTTCATATTTTTCCATCTGGTTGTATTATTTTATGGTTATTACCAAATAGCAATAACCTTTTATTGGTTTCACTACTGAGACTTGGAGCTCAATTTTACTTCCAGGTTCTGTGGCTGCTGAAATACTCTTTATTAGATGATTGGTTTGCTCTTCAACATATTTCAGAAAACTTTCACCCAAGCTCAAATCTTTATTTGCAAAAGTGCTCCAAGCACAGGGACTTGGAAATGGAAGGGAAGCAGGCCTAATGAGTCCTTTTGGGGGTTATGGAAGCAATCAAAAGCTTGGAGGAAACAAGAGGCAATAACCTGATTGATGGCCCTGCCTGTAGATCCTGGCATACAGTATACACATAAGTAACTCACAAGAGTACACTCATTCGAATCTGAAGGAGGCTTTCAACCTTTTTTTTTTTCAATTAGATTGAACCCTTCAGAATCATGCATCATTTTGCATTTGTAAGGATTAACAATTAATAAGTATTTATGAGTGAGCTTAAAATGCAGTACTGAAGGGGGAAAAACACAAATGTATACCTAGTAGTGCTCTGAGAAACTATGGACAGATTTAATTAGGCACAAATGTGACTAATTACAGATTAGATTTCCCACTATTAGGGCTCTTTTTCTTCCTACAGGTAACATTTTGTAGTTTCCATCAAGCCAAATACAAGCTCTCCACACAGACACAAATATGTATACACACACACACACACAAAATTAAATATAATTTATGAAAGACTCTTAAGTAGAGGATATCAGCTAGTTTCAGCAGTAGCAGCAGCTCTGGTGTTCAGACATCTCTATGATGAGTAGCTCATATTTTCACTGTACTGTCTTGATAAATTCAAGACTCCAAGTCCTGAGAGTCCAGATCCATACCCATCTGGCAGTGCTGAGAGACACACACTTAAATATCAGATTGCTGCAGAGCTAACATTCCCACGCAGGGAACAACACAGTCATCTGGCTCTGATTTCTAGAGCTTGCCAAGTGTAGCACATTTCCCAATTTTGTTGTCCAATATACAATAAGAGCTGCAAGGAAAAAGGAGACAAGTTGGAAATGTAAGAAATAGCTAATAAAGGAAGCAAATGACTCACAAGAAGTCTGAGAAAGTACAGATCAGGCCTACTGTGTCTCCCAGTATTAATTTCTACACCAGTACCCAAATTGAACTTTAACAGAAATACCAGAATTAAGGTTAGTATTTAGGAAAATAGGAGACATACCACTAAAACATACCTCACCTGTTCTTAAATCATTTCAGAATGGTAGCATTTTCTTGTGCATCTTCAACTTAATTCATTCTGGTATGAGGACTATAGAATCCACCTTCAGAATATTACTCTCATTAGTTACATGAGAGTGTCCCAGTATAAAATTTAATTTTCACATAGAGCTGCATCTTTCGTGAACAAGACAGATGAGAAAGTATTTCTTTCAGAAAATCCCATTTCAAAACACACACGTGCAATACCCTGAAATCATATGGGATATACATTTAGATGAGTGTAACTTTGCTTAAAGACATTATACCTAGAGATTCAGAAGGAATGAAATTAGCATTTGTAAGAAAAGTATTCATTTCTTGAATGTACCACCAACTGTAGACGTGAACTTAACTCAGGTGTTCCAACAACAGATGCATATTCTACCACCAGACTGCTCTTGAAACATAGTTGCTTATATTTATTTCAATGTGTCAAAGGTCAGTAATAGTATGTAGTATAATGAAAAACTAGAGTACTAATTTTCACCGTGACTATGGACAAACCTATTAACCTTATTAAGGCTCAGTTTCCACATCTGCAAAACTGAGATAACAATACTTACATGAAGGAACCACCAATAAAGAGAAACCATGAAGAAAGGACTCAAAGAAGATAATGGAAACCAGCCCTGTCCCTCCCAGCTATACTGGTCAGAAGTAGATCAAACAACATATCTATGTACAAAATGTTCCCAGAAGGGATTGTTAAGGAAGAGTAGCTCAGGAGAGAAAAAGACAGAGAAAGGAAGAATGGGGCCTGATAGCAAAAGGCTAAAGAGGGGAATTTTTATTTGAATCTAAGGACAATGAAGAGTCATTTATATGCGCTACATAGAGGTCATGCCTGCACTTTAGGAAAATTATGTTGGCAATTGAGTGGAGGATAAATCGATGAGGGGTTACACATGAGGCAGAGAAAAATTTAGATGTTATTGCAATAGTCCAGGTGAGAGGTGATGAGAACCTGAACGAGTAAGTGGACATAAGAGGACAAAGGCAAGCAATATTGTAGAGGCAGAAATGACCAGATGTGGCAACTGATTGTACATGTGGAGTGATGGAGAATCAGTAGCAAAGAATAATTCCTAGTTGTGAACCTGGTGACTGGAAGGATCGTAGCAGAACCTGAAACTGACTTAATTGTATATATCAGTCTTACAGAGGGAATAAGTGGTAAAGTCAATATTTGAACCTATTTCCAATACCAAATCCAGAACTTTTGCTCATGAGCTATGCTGTCTCCCTATATTTTTGACAACTACCTGAAATAGTAATAACCCTCCTTGGACATGACAAGAAGGTTTGGTGCAATGAATTAGTAATTTACTAGATAGTTTACTTCTAAAATCTCCTTACTCTCTGAAATTAATTTACACACAGGAAGAACCTGGCTATTATTTACATTACCTGGGCACATAGTGTAAACACTCAATAAATCTTGAAGTGATTGATTATCACTGGTTATTAAATATAGCTTAGCTCAAATTTAGAACCCAAGAATTATCTCGTTTTAAGCTCAGCTCATCAGTGATTGGTGCATGTGGACTTCTAATCTTATCACTTGTCAAAACTACAGACTCACTCAAGTACTGTCCTGTTTCTTTATAAGCAATTATTGTGTATCTGGGGGCAATGTAGCTGCTGCAGTAGGAAGGGAAAGTAAGCTGACAGAAGACCTCCAAAATCCTGCAATCATGTTACAGAAAAATGAAATATAAGAATATTAACAATAGCCCTTCACAGGCACCCCCAATCCAAAAAAAAAAAAAAGAGAAAAGAAGGAAGGAATGGAGAAAAGGGGTAAGGGAGAAAGGAACAGAGGGAGGGAAGAAAGAGAAAAGGAAGGAAGAAAGAAGTAAAAAAGAGAGGGATGGAGGAAAGATGGGAAGAGAGGAGAAGAGAATCAAAACTGTAGTTCTTGAGGAGGAAATCATGATGAAAGAAGAAAAATAAAAAGATAAAAAGAAGTGAAAAAGCAAGAAAAAAGAAAAAACTGAAAGTTATTAATATATTATAAAGAGAAAATTGAACATATCAGAAATAGTACACTGAAAATAATACATTCTAGAGCAAATCACCAAGATAAATTTAAAAGCTAATTATTATATTGGTGCATGGTTTGGGGCTTGAGTTAATACAGTGGATAGCATAGCAGGTCAGGAATTCCTGAGTTCAAATCTAGCTTCAGACACCTACTAACTGTATTAACCTGGGGAAGTCACTTAGTTTCTGTCAACCTCAATTTCCTCAACTGCAAAAGAAGAATAGTAATAATACCTACCTTGCAAGGTTGTTTTGAGGAGTTAATATTTATAAAGTTCTTAGCACAGTGGCTGGCATATAGTAGGCACATCATAAATGCTTATTTTATTCCTTAACAGTTTGTCGTATTTCCATTTCCATATTCCTATGCTTTCTTAATATTAAATACACTATTTATACTATTAAATAGCTTGAAATATGCAATAATAAAAATCCAGTTTGAACATAGAAATATATGTTTAAATAGCTTCAAATAAAATCATCTAACAAACACTCAGGTACACATATATATCCTTTTAAAAGAAGCATTCTTTTTCTTCCTTTAACAGACCCTCAGAGTTCATAATATAGTTAGGAAATTAAAACCTAACTACTACTACTTCTAATATCTCTCCAGTAGAGAACGATAACAGTGGAAAGAATGATAGTGGGATCAAATAAAAATGAAGGATGGAAAGCTAAAATTGGTGCAAATATTTTAAATAAACAGTATTAATAAAATGATAGTCAACAGCAAATACTGTACAGTATTTGACATCATTAATATAACATAATACTTTTTAAAGGGCTGAAAATCAAGTATTTTTTATTTAGGTTAGGTCTATGCCACAAAAAACTGGAAAAGTGGTAACAATCCTGTTAAATTAGGGGGTATAGATTGTTAACCAGGATTATTCAGGGGGAAAAATTCCCTTTTGGGCCTAAATTATTAAAATTGACTCTAGCATCGATTAAATATATCAGCTAATTGTTAGCTTTTCCCTTTATTCTCTTCTACGCCTGAACATTTTTTGTATGACAGAAAGTCAGTTAATTGTGGTAGGTGATTTATTCTCTCCCTTTAATTCCTTTTCCCCATTTAGTATGGTTTCCAGAAGTATGAGTCATAAGCTTCCCATTTCACATCACATCGTTCAAAACTGGCATCATCTTAAATAACAACTTTAAAAATAAGTTGTTTGTTGCTCTCTCTTATCTGAAATGACAATATTAAAAAAAAAAATCAGAGGTGGAAAAATTGAAAACATTGTTCAAGTTTGCTTAAAATCCACATGAAAGAATAAATGCTTATTTTCCAAAGCTCAAGACTTTAGATTTCCTGAAAGAATGTGGGTCAAACAGCCCTAAGAAAGTAGTTAAGGACATAACTACACTATTATTCAATTAGCTTAATGCCCTTGATGCTTCAGAATTTCATTTTCTGAATCAATTTTAATCTAATTAGAACTACACCTAAAGGATTTTGCCTGGAAACTGTCAGTAAAAAAGTTTTCTAAAATTAGGTCCATACTGTAAGAGATTTCCTTTAAAAAAAAAAAAGTAATCTTATTTGAAAGTCTAAAAGTCCATCTAAAAATAGAAACAGTAGTATTTTCTTGAACAAAATTCATTTCTCTTTTCTTCATATCTCAATTTGGATCTACATAAGCTGTCCTTAAGCTGAGCATCTGAGATTCTACACAGTAAACGTTAGGAATAAGGACTGATTTCACTGGTATAAGGGTGATTTCACTGACATAGAGAATTCCCAGAAGAATAAACTACCTTTCCCTTTATAGGTCAGAACCTTTCTTGCAATTTTTAGCTTTTGGAGAGTTGCCTAGAGCATAGAGAGGGTAAGTGATTCGCCTAGGGATACCCAGCCAGTATGTGTCATGCGTAGGACTTGAGCTCTGGTCTTTCTGTCTTCCACTTTAGCTCTCTATCCAAAAAACCACACTATCTCTCTAACAAACATTAAGTTAACTTCATTCAATTAGCCCAAACAGAACTATGTCAAAGCTCTTTTTTCAAAGTATATTTTAATATTTTGTGGTAGCTATTATCTCCAGTCTTGCTTTTGGGTCCAAGTCACAGGGGTGTACATATCAAACTCCCTATGTCATTACATACTAGTTTGTAGCCCCTTTTGTATTCTCTATGTGAGAGCAACACACATCTTTAGCTCATACCGTAAATTAAAATAGAGCCTAAAGCCAGTTTTTTTTTTTCCTGCTCTGTTCTTTGGAGGGAGAGCACAGAATGTGAAAGTCCCAGAAAGACAGATTGAGAACAACGAAATAAATGTTGGTTCCACATATAGCCTTCAAACATTTGTACAGTGAAGCAGTTCTAATTTCTTTGAAAAACAACAGCAGAGTCAAGATCACCTGACAGCTTCAGAAGAAAGTCAAAGGTATTTCCCACAAAGGACTGGCCAGTTTACATATACTGTTAGAATGCCTAGCCACAGGTAGTAAAATTTAATCCTTTGAAAAAGATTCATTTTCACCATCTTTCCCCATTATGGAAAAGAGAGACTATCACATATGCCATGCCACCATTCCTTTCCATGTAGTCCCCCTTTCCTACCAGTTAATACATTTACACATCTGCTTGTGCATAAGGTGAATGCCTACTTTATTTAATTTCTCTATTTGTTCAATCAGCAACAATCCACAGCAAAATTTAAAGAGTCTTCCTATTTGGAATTCCTCCATTCTCAAATGTACATATACCCTTCTCCTTTGAACCTCTTCATGTGCTTGGTATCTTGCTGCCCAGTCTGATGAGCTAAAATCTGTTAATGGCTCCATATGCCTCTCCCATCAAAAAAAAAAAATTCCATTTAACTAGTGTCTTTGAGATCTTAGCCCAAAGCAGTGGTTAATGCCAACAATTTCAAAGACTTTAGCAAACTACTGGCAAAAATATTTTTTTTTAATTGGGGATAGGAGCACCTTATGGTACCACTCTTACTGAACAAAATCTAACCATAATTCCTGCCTAGATCCATGCCATTAGTTCATTTACTATCATGCCTTTATTGTACTTATAAATAGTGGTCAACCCAACAAAAACTTAAAATGTTTTAATAAAGAGAATCAATTTAAATCATTAACACTGATAAAAAAAATATGTTAAATTCCCCATTTTGGATTAGACCTATTAAAATAAAACATTTAATGACTCTTTCTTGACTTAATAGATTATTTGATTTCCAGGATACATTATCACTCTTTTTGTGGCATTTCTGGACCTTAGTCATCACAGTGGGTGATACTTTTGAGCAATTTGTTTCTTCCAATAATTTTCCCTCTTTTTCCTTTCACTCCTAGAGATTGAGAGAAAGTCTTCGACAGGTAGACAGCCTCCTGAGAGGTAGAACAATCCCTAATATCAGACAAGAGTCAGCAGTCTGCTGAAAATTCATCTATGAAAGAGAAATATGGGAAGACCATGACAACATGATGGTAATCATATTCTTTAGAGTATACTTGGCTCACTAGATCTGGCTTCACTGCTCAACCTCTGAATAAATATGCTCATCAAATAAGCCAATATTAAAAGATGTCTTGTGCTTCTTTGATACAGAATCCAAAGTTATCAAGATATAACTGTTATCTCCATTAAAAAAAAAAAACAACCTTTACCTTAGGCTAGATATAAAACCGGCAAAACCTGCACTTCAGTTCCTGTGTAATCAATAGGCTAACAAAGCATGAGGTTCTTCAGAGACTTCCCCAGGAGATATATACTTAGCATACTCCCATAGTGTAAGCTCCATAAGGGTATGGATCATATCTTCATTCAACTTTGTATCTCTCCCATCACATAGCATGAGGAGTTTTTTCATGCAAAACATATTTCCATTTTAGTCATGTTATAAAATACAGACAAAAAATAAAACAAGAAAAATAAAGAAAGTGAAAATAAAAGTATGTTTCAATTTGCATTCAGAGATCTTCAATTCTCTCTCTCTGGCAGTGAATGGCATTTTCCAACATGGGCCTTTTGGTATTGTCTTGGATCACTATCTCGATCTGAGTAACTAAGTTTTTCACAGTTGATCATCTTACAACATTGTTTTTACTGTGTACAATGTTATCCTGGTTCCGTTCACCTTACTTTACATGATTTCTTCTGAAGTCTTTCGGAAACATCCTATTCTTCATTTCTTATAGCACAATTGTATTCCATGGCAAACATAAACCACAACTTGTTTGACCATTCCTTGATTGATAGGTATCCCTAGCAGGGAAGTTTTTCGTATTATTTTGTTTTGTTTTTATTTTGTTTTTTTGTTTGTTTGTTTTCACAAACAGCTCACAATTAATGTCAAATAAATGCATGGCTGCTGGAATTTTATGAGATAAGGGTTCCTATCAATAGGCAAGAAGACATTAAAAAAAACAGGAAATTACAGCTTTCAGAGGAGGAGTTGTCATATGTTAGCTGAATTGCAGGAGCATAAGTATATCATTTGTAAATATGAACATCCATAACACTCCTTAGAACACTCTACCTTTTAGGAAAATTCATAGTGTGATGTAATTTTAGGTTTAGAATCGTAGAAATTCTGAGTTTAAAGTGACCTTAGATAATTCACCTAATTAATAAATGTCCTCTACAATATCCCTGCAAGGTCATCTGGACCTTACTTGGATACTCCTAATTGTAAACTAAGAATCTCACAAGAAAATCCTTTCAATTTTAGGACAGGATTAAGTGTTGGAACACACATGAGTATCATAACTTGTTTGGCCAAAATCTGCCTTACTGTAAAATCTTTCCACTGCCTCTATCACAGTCTTCTAGGACTACACAGAATGATTCTAAACTCTAGATATAGCTAAAGAGAGTAGGAAGGGGGTGACAGGGACAGGAGACTAAGCTTATCCAGAAATACAGATGAGCAGCATTAGGCTGAATTTGAGATACAGCCCTATCATTGCTAAACATTCACTTTTAGGAGTGATTTTTTTTCACGTTCTAGAGTAGTGTCCATGCACAGTCATTAAGTGACACAGACACTAGAAGCAAACACAAATGCATGTCATTCATATAGGTCATTTTTCCCAGGTGCCTGGATACAAATAAATATAAACAGGGAAATACCTAGTAAATCCAGACCACCATAGCCTGTGATATGTCCACAAATTTCACCAGTTTAGAATCTGCACCCGTGCTTTTCTAATACAGCTCTCTCCTCATGCCACCACACTTCAACTGGTTTTCCTGATATACACCAGTCTTATTCTCCTACTTAAAAAAAATACCCCAGAGAGTTTAAAGGAAATGCCAATGCAGTCACACCTGGATGATTGCAATAGCCTTCTGGTTAATCTCCTTGTCTCAGGTCTCTCCCTCTTCCAATCCATCTTCCATTCAAACTGCCAAAGTGATCTTACTGAAGCTCAGATCTGTCCATGTCACCCCTTACTCAATAAACTCAACTTACTCCTTATCACCTCCAGTAACCTTCTTGCATTTCTCTGAGACCCTCTCATCTTCCTCCTTCATATTCTCCATATACTCTGAGATCCAGTGACACTAGCCTCCTTGCTGTTCTTTGCACAAGCCTTTGAGTATTTTCACTTACTCTCCCCAATGCCTGGAACTCTCTCCCTTCTCAATGCTATTTCATGGCTTCCCTGGCTTCCTTCAAATCTCAGCTAAAGTCTCATCTTTTGAAATAAGCCTTTCTGAATCTTCTTTTGTGCTAGTGCCTTCCCTTAGATATTATCTTGTTTATACTGTTTGTATGTGTTCCTACCTGAGCTAATCTGCTTTCATGCATGGTTCCTTTGTATTGTTTTTCCTGCTGTGCTGATATCAATCATTCTTCACGTGATAACCCTTCAGATAATGATGATTATCCTTGTCTTCCCATTCTCAGGATAAACTTTCCACTTACTTCAACTGATATTGATAGGGCACATTTTGAATCTCCCAGTTACCATGTCCACATTACTATGTACACATTGGCTATAATTCTTGAGAAACAGGCAGTGAACTTTGAAAGATTGTGGAGGATGAGGTAGATATGAGCTATAAGATTGGAAATAAAGCAAATGTTATCTAATTTTCAAACAGAGAAAAGAATGACATATGAAAACAATAGGTCAGTGAGCTTTACTTAAATTTCTGCCAAAATCCCAGAATATATTAATAAAGTAATAGCTAGTAAACATCTATGACAAGAAACAGTGATCACATGGAACCAATATGATTTCATCAAGAACAATTCACCCAGACTAAGTTAATTTCCTTTTTTGGATAGCATAATTAAATTGATAGATTAGGAGAATGTTGTCTATAGGTTGCCTAGATTTTAGAAAAGCATTTGATAAAATCTTTGATATTATTCTTTGGAGGAAGGTAAAGAGATATGGAATGAATGACAGTACATTTGGGAAGAGTGAAAACTTCTGGTTGTGGTTTGTCCTTAGATCTTGAAGAGGACCATGACACTGAGGAGATGATACCATACTTTCTCCTCCAGAGTCATGTGGGTCCAGTGTTCAGATATACATCAGGACAACTGGACATGGCCCAGAATGTAGTGGGAGACTGTGGTGCTTTTAAGTGTAGGTCTTTTCAGGTTCTCACTTTGAGTGAGGCAACACCCATTCAGTGAATAGGCATCTTAAAGAAATGAGTGAAGGTATGGCAGTTTTAATAAAAAAAATAATCAAACTGAGAGGGGAAGACCCTCAGGGTTACTGATCAAAAGAAAAACAATTACTTATTTGCATTTACTCTAAGCCAAGAGGGCCCAAAAAATGATCATTAAATGGTGCTGACACAGGGATCTATTGTTGTCCAATCCATGAGATCCAGAGTGAATTGGGTTTAAGGCTTGGTCTTTGAGAAAGAAATTTAGCTAGTAAATCCCAAATTAGTTAGTTACCTTTAGGTCATCAAAATTTACTTTCCTTTGGGCAGAACACTCTCAGTAAGGGAAAAGGAGAGGAGAGGAGAGGAGAGAGAAGGAGAGGAGAAGACAGGAGGGGACAGGAGAGGAGAGGAAAGGATGAGCTGAGTCACCCAACTGGAACTGGCCAGCTGAGTCCCCATTCAGGCAACTTGAAAGTAGAAACTAGTTGAACAATAGAAGCCAAAGTGCAATGGGTTGATATAGAAAGAGGCCTCTAGTAGTTGTGTGCTATTAACATGTTTTTTCAGTGACATAAAAAAATCAATGCCATACTTATATTTTCAGGTGTCACAAATCTGGGAGGAGTAGATAACATACTATGTAATAGAGTCAGGATCTAAAAAGATGTTGACAGGCTACAACATTGGATTTAATATAGTAAGATGAAATGGAGTAAAGAAAAATGTAACATCTACCACTTAAGTTCAAAAAATTGATTCCAATATTGGTTTTCTGAAAATTACCAGAGGAATTTAGGAGCATTACAAGCTCTATATGAAGCAACAGTGTACTACTGTAGCCAAAAAAAAAGCTATCATGACTTTTAAACCTATGTTTTCAGGCATTTGAAGATGCATTAATGGTGTCTGGGACCAGGGAAACAATCATTCCTCTGTGCTTTTCCTTAGTAAGACCACATCTGAAGGGCTGGGCTGCATAGTGGGTACCACATTTCAGAAATGATATTAATAAACTAAAAAGTCTCCTAAGGAAGACAAGCATTTTAACAAATGGATGAAGAGTTATTCCATTTTAAGATTAGTTGAAAGAACTAGAGACCTTTAGTCTACAGTACAAAAGACAAAGAGGAATACGATAGCTATCTTAAAGTATTTAAAGTACTGTCATTTGAAAAAGCAATTGAACTTGTTCCCCTTGACTCCACTGAACATAACCCAGAGCAATAGGAAGAAGTTGTAGAGGTTAATTATATAAGGATAATTTTTTATTTAAATAATAATAATTGTTTTATTTAAAAGTGTAATAAGCTCCCTCTGGAGGAAAGGAGATCCACTTCTCGAGTCTTCAAAAAAAAAGGTGGGTATATTTTTTCTGGGTAGGTTGTATGTTCTTATTAAGATGTATGGGTTAAATTAGATGACCACTGAGAAAATTCCAGCTTCAAAATTCTGTGACTCACACCCAGAATGAGGTTATGAAACAGTAAGCCTTGTTCATAAGAAAGATATCCAATAAAAGGGACAGTAGGTGGATTGGTGGTGCTTCCAATATAGGGATAATTTCATAAAAGATAATTAGAAGAGTGAAGGAAGGAATCATAGAACTCTGATCATGATGTCAATGTTAATGACAAATATAGCTTGGTCTACTAATATTTCTAATCTGATGTTTCTCAAATAGTCATTTAATAAGCTCTGGATAGGATGTAAGATGAGTCTAGTATTTAGAAACATTCAGAATCAGCATCCCAAATGACACTGCCACTACTTCCAAAAAACAACATACCCCAAAAAAAGGCAACCATGAAATATACATGGGCAACAAAAGTTTAATTTCTGATTCATAGAATTCTTAGGAAATATGATTAAAATTTAAATTGATATGTTTATTTACTTTTAGTTTACAAGATTCAGTTCCAGAGTGTCTTGAGTTTCAAGTTTTCCTCCGTCCCTCTCCCCCACCCCCACCCATGGCAGCATACAGTCAAGTATAAAATCTGCAAATACTTTCACACTGGACATTAGTCTGGTTGTATAGAAGGTTGTAACCAATGGAGTGGACAATGGGAAAAAGGAAACAAAACCAAACATGGAAAAGAGCGCTAGCATGTAGATTGCTTCAGTCTCCATTTAAATTCTGTTCTTTCTAGATCTTTCTCTGAATGTAGGTATCTCCTTCCATCCTGAGACTTGTAGAGTTGTCTTATAGCTTTGTGTTGCTGAGAAGAGTCCAGTTTATCAAAGTTGGTCATCACACATACGATGTGTCTGTGATTGTGTACAAATTTTACCTGGTTCTGCTCTTCTCACTTGGCATGAATATGATTAAAATTGAAAAAAAAAGATAAAAATGAAACAAAGTTCTTTGAAGAACTAGCTTACTTTCATGTATTAAATAGAAGTCACAGGACTCGGCACTTAACAATTGTCCATTGAGATCACAAACTTGGAAGCCCTAAACTCTCAAACCTTCAAGGAACCTGAATACATTCTGGTGATTTCAAGTTTTACATTTCAGAAATAACACTGCCTTCATTATTTTCTCCCTCACTGCCTCTGAGCAGAAAGAATTTAGGTCAGTGTTGAGCCTGAGTTACTGCTGATAACTGTCAACAAATAAATCTCTGCCCCATATTTCATTCTTTATAAAAAATAAATGAGCATGGGGCAGGGAAATTGACAATCTTACTGAGACAAGAATCTGCTAGCAACCATATTTGCATTTTAAAATTACTTTTGAAGAAACAGTAATGGACTTTCTACATTCTTCCCTAGACACTAAAGACAGTGTTACAGGGCTGCCCATATTCACTTTCCTGACTCTCTAATGGCTATAGGATGTGGGAGTTTCTTTTTTGAATCCAATGCAAGTGTGCTTAGCCTTAGTGTAGCACTGAAAAAAAAAAAAAGTCTAATAGGTAGCTGACTTAAACTACACTCAAGTAATGAAAGTGACCCTGGAAGTGCTTGGAGAATTTTCTATTTCTCTATTTTCAAAAGGATTCATAAAAGCAAATTGTAACAATAATCCAAAATTGTCATAAACATCCTAGGAAAAGAAATCAGTCCTGAACTCCCTGATTGCCCCAGAGAAAAAAGTAATGGCTTTTCAAAGGATAATCCTCCTCCTGCCCAATAAGCTTACTGGGAAGAGGGGTTTTTGTTTGTTTTAGGGTGTTTTTTTTTTCTCCCTGAGATCATAGTGCATCAGAAATAAGTTAGTACCACCATTTGAATAGTGCTTGTGATAAAATACTAGTTCTGTCACTTAAATTCCTTTGGATCTCAGTTCCTCCTTCTATGAAATAAGTTAAGTTGGGCTAGATCAGGGATTCTTAACCTAGAATTTATGAGTTTGCTCTTAATTATTCTGACAACTATATTTCAACTTAATCAATTTGCTTTGTAACCATATGCATTTTATTTTATGCAATTAAATATTAATCTGAAAAGTATCCTTAGGATTTGCAAGACTGTCATAGGGGTCTGTGCTACAAAAAACATTAAGAAACTCTAGACTAGCTTTAACCTATCATTACTTTCTGCATAGGATATTCTCTCCCTTTACCCAATCATTTTATAACCAGTGTGTGTGTGTGTGTGTGTGTGTGTGTGTGTGTGTGTGTGTATTTCATGTGTATGTATGTATGTTTTATATGTTGCTTCCATAGTAGAAAGAATCTTCTTGAGGTTAAGCTCTCTTTTGTTTTCCTCTTTCCATCCACAACCCTCCCAACCCTCCCTTACATTAATTTAACATAGAGCCTTGCACATAGTAGGTGCTCAATAATTGGTGTCAGCTTCTGTGAATAACTTAGACGTGAATGCTAGAAAAGAGTCCAACAATGCTTAGTCCTGTATTTTTATAGATCCTAACAGTACTGTCCACACAGACAATGGTAAAAGGCTCAGAGAAAAACTGTAAAACTGGAGAAAGACACATATTAAGTGCCATTTCCAACCATTGGTAGATCAATGAAGAATGTCTTTGCGTGAGTCAATTTTCAGGTCTCCTAGAAGAAAATCCCAAGCATCTCCCATGTGGATGGTTCTATCTTAAATGATTTGAGCATATGACAGAGTAATGTACATATATATTACTCTTGTGTTACTAATTATATACATTATAAAACTTATATAAAATACTTTAAAATGTGATAAAGATGGATTATAGAGCCCATAGGGAACATAGCAGTTTTCTGAATAGGAGAGTAACATGGTTACATGCATTTCAATAAAATTACTTTGAAAACTATGTGGAAGACATCCTTGAAATGGGGAGAAATGATGCAGGGAGACCAACTAGGAGACAAGTGTAGTAGCCTAGGTGCAAAGTAATAAAGATCAGAATTAGGACTGTAGATGTGTGAGTAGTGAAAAGGAGGTAGATATAAAGATGATGAAAAGGTAGAAAGATAAGTTTTGGTCAACTGATTGAATATGTAGGATAAGGAAGAGAGAGGCATAAAGGATAATTCTAAGGTTATGAACCTGGATAACTGGGTGAATATTAATACTCTCAAAAGCAACAAAAAGTTTGATTTTTTAAAAATTATTTTCATTCCATTGAATATTTCCCAATTTCATGTAAAAAAAAATAGCACTTTAAAAAAAATTGAGTCACAAATTCTTTCCCTTCCTCCTGCTTCTTCCCCTCCCTGAGAATTTTATATCAGTTATACCCATGAAATTATGCAAAACATATTTGCATATTAGCCATCTTGCAAAAGAAAACACAAACAAAATAAAACAATAAAAATAAAGAAAGTAAAACAGCTATGCTTTAATCTGCATTCAGAATTCAACAGCTCTCTCTGGAAGTAGATAGCATTCTTCTTCATGGATATCTTAGAATTGTCTTGGATCATTGTACTGCTGATACTAGCTAAGTCATTCACAGCTGATCATCATACTATATTGCTTTTGTGGTGTATAATGTTCTCCTGGTTCTTCTAACTTCACTTTGCATGAATTCATAGAAGTCTACCCAGGTTTTTCTAAAACTGCTCTGCTCATCATTTCTTATACCACGATATTATTGCATCATAGTCATATACCACAACTTGTTCAGTCATTCCCACATTGATGGCCAACTCCTCAATTTAAAATTCTCTGCCAACACAAAGAATTTTACCCTTTCTTTGATTTCTTTGGGATACAGACCTAGTAGCAATATTGCAGTGTCAAAAAGTATGCACAGTTTTATAACCCTTTGGGTGTAGTTCCAAATTGCTCTCTGGAATGATTGGACTAGTTTACAACTCCACCAATAATGCATTAGTGTCCCAATTTTTCCATATCCTATAGAAAAATTTGTTAAAAGGATAGGTCTGAGGCCAGGGGAAGATAATGAAATGACATCTGTGATGAAGTTCTTAGCCCCTCAATGCTTCATTATCCCATGTGTTACATTCTATACCAAAATGAAGGAGGAAAGGCTTTTACTTACTGGCATACCTGTGTTGCCTAGAATGTGTCAAAGCCCCAAGGTTATTTGAAAAACAAAAATCTGATGGGAAGAGGTGTAGACACTTTCCCAAAGGCACCTGCATAGTTGTTTCTATGGGTGTCCAGTAAGCAGTTATAATATATCTACCCTGGATCAACCTCCAGTTCAGAAGAGTGAAGGTTGAAAACTTGCATAGCAAAAGGAGAGAGGAGTGGGATGTTTCTGGAGGATAAAGGGTAGGTATCATTGCTCTAGATAAGTGCCACTATTGGGAATTATGAGAAGAGTTGGATGTTTCTGATCTTCTGATTCTCAGACTGCTTTTATCACATACCCTTTGGGTCTGGCCAAAGCCCTCTTGATGTCAGACAACAACTTCAATCTTGGTGACCAGTGCCATAGACAGTACATTGACTTTACTAAGTGAGGACAAAGAGCTTAATATATCTGGTTTTCAGTTATGTAAAGAATAATAGTCAGAGAACTAGAGAATTTGAATGAAACTTGAGGACTAAAAGGATGGATAAGATGTCATCTCAAAGTGCACACTAAAAAAAAGTTGTAATGCTCTCCAGCCAGAATAAATTTGAAAGTTGAGCTGAAAAGAAATAAGCCCTAGGCTTACCCAGTCCAAAATGAGAACCTTAATTAATTTAAAATGAGTACAGGTTAGTGTCGTTTGAAAGAAAGATTATGTCAGAATGCTCAAAAGATGGAATTGAGGAAGGAAGAAGGGAAGGCAGGAAGAGAAGAACAAGAAGGAAGGAAAGAAGAAAGGAAAGAGGAGGAGGAAAAGAGAAAAAAAGGAAGAGAAAAGAAAATGAGCACAAATTTTTAAATAGCTAAGGTTTAGTTAAATAAGTTAGAGAGATCAAAGTAAATGTTTCTAAGTTCTGAATTACACAAGGATATACTAGTATAAGGAGGGTAGATGCAAACAAATACATGAAAAGCATAGACAAACAGAAGCTAAGATTTTAAATTGCATATCTCCTTCTTGGTAACATCAATTACCTATTAGAGAAAATATAAGCTATAATTTCTATGGAAAGCTTTATACACTTTTCTTTTTGATTGATATATACAATTCTTTTGAATTATTATATCAAAAAAGCTTATTAATAATCATTTCAGAACCCCTCAAGTCTATGCTTTTTTTCTATTTCAATAGCTCTTTACAAATATCTTTCTCTCCCTAATCTGCCCTTCCAACCATCTAGCCTACATAACATTGCCAAGTTAATTATCCTAAAGCACAGCTCAGATTCATGCACTCCTGTGCTTAAAAACCATCTATATCATCCCATTGTCTATTGAACAAAGGCTTAATTCCTCAATTTGGCATACAAGGCCAGACCACCTACTTAGTCCCAAAATACCTTTTTTAATCTCGCTCATATATGCTTGCTCTAACGAAAATTGACTACTCATTGTCTTCCAAGGGCTCCTCAGCACTTTCCTCTTTCAGAATTCTACCTCACCTCCCTATCCCACCACTCATCTTTGCCTATCATATTGTTTTTTAAGGCCCCAATTCAAAAGCTACCTCCTTTCATGGTCACTCACTCCCACAACCTTTGTGACCTTGAGAGATTCTCAGCCCCTCTGGACCTTAGTTTCTTCATCCATAAAATGAGGAATTTGGGAAGCATGTGATAAGCATTTTTTAAGTCCCTAATCAGTGCCAGGAACTATGTTAAGACCTTTATGAATATTGTTTTATTCAGTTGGTTTGGCTAGATTACTTCTAAGGTCCATTCATGCTTCAGATCTATGACTCAATAATCTTATGATGTGAATCTGAGTTCTCTCACCTCTGAACCTCCATAGAAAATACTATATATCTTATTCAAGTTACATTCTATAAGGTTAAAAAAAACTTACCATAGCCAGAGCACTATACTAGGCACTGGAAAAAAAAAAACAGATTAGCTAAAGCTTGGTCCTTGCTTTCATGGCACTTCCTATCTAGCAGAGAATAGAACATATTCAATAATAACCATAATGCAAAATGCATGGTGTGTGTGTGTGTGTGTGTGTGTGCATGAAGTCAAAGGAATTATTACCAACTAGATGGCAGGAAAAGCTTGCTGGAAGAGCCAACACATGATTTGGGCTTTAAAAGCTATAAATGAATTCTACAAGTAGAAAATGGAGTGAAAGGAACACCACCAACAAAGGTAAAGAGGTAATATGTATAGAGGGGCATGGTAGGAAATCCAATTTGATGGAAGCATAAAGTACATGGGGGAATGGTATGAGACCATGTAATAGTAATCAGTTTAACAGGATAGGTGCAAACGCTCTCCCACTGTTAAGAAGGCATGAACTCCCCTGTTGATGTGGAAGAAGGGGATTGTCTGAGGTGTGTAAGAATTCCAGAGACAGACAGACAGAATTGGAATTTTGTTCCCCTTGAAGGAAGAATCCTGGAGACTGAAGCCAACTGAGGCAGAGAGCATCTGAGAGACAGAATTTGAATGCTGCTTCTGCTGAAGGGACAGAGAGAGAGAAAGAGTTTCTCTCCCAGCATCTGGAAGCTGAGAACTGACTGAGAACTGAGATGGAGTTTTCCTGAGACCAGAATCTGGTGAGGGCCGCCTGGAAGGCTGAGAGGGCTTGCCTGGAAGACTGAGAGGGCCTGCCTGGAAGGCTGAGAGGGCCTGCCTGGAAGGCTGAGAGGGCTTGCCTGAAGAAGCCTGACCAGGATAAGACTTTGTTTG
>CM053588.1:218941467-218993137 GCA_028646515.1 Pseudochirops corinnae | reverse complement strand
GGGACATCCATCCTGCCCTACCGAGAAGTGACATAGGAGAGAATAGACTGGGGGAGGGGGAACACACTGGGATTGCTGTTTTGGGGTGGTGGGTGGGGGAAAGAGGGGGAGAAAATATGTAACTCAAAATCTCGTGGAAATGAATGATGCAAACTATAATAAAATTAAAAAAAAAAGAAAAAGAAAAATTCTGGAACCTTAATTTCAGTACAATCCTCTTTCTGTTTTCAGCATATGCACTTAATTTTTTTTTAAACAGCAGCTGTTCTCAGACACTATCCTGTGCTGGTTGAGAGCTAATTTCAGAAGCAATCAGCTGCTTGCAATCCCTATTTGTTTCTGCAAATATCTGAAGGTGTGAAAATATCAACAAAAGAAAAAGTTCCCACTAAGCCCACATTTTATTGTGAAATGAATTAGGTCAAGGTATGAGAATGAAACTTTCCATTAAACTTAAGCATTCAAAGCAGGGTTCCAAAGTCATGATTAAATTCTTCAAAAGAATTTTCAGATAAGCAGGAGAGAACGGTTCAGTATTCTAGTTCTGTTGTCCTCTCCTCAGAGTCAACAAAATTCTGTCATGCTGTAGCAGGGTTTTCTTGTCATTAATGTAGAAATTAAAACAGCTTATAGATCAAATCCAGGACTCATTTCTGTTTAATCTTTCTGCCGAAACTCAGTACTGCATTCAGTCTACCTTGTTGTCCTTAAAAGGCAGTTAGTCCATTAGCTTTATTTGAGTACCTACTGTATGTCAGGCACTGTGTTAATCACTGGGGATACAAAATAAGGCAAAAAAACATATAAAAATGAAAAAGTCCCTGGTCTTAAGAAGTTCACAGGATAATGAGGGAGATAACATGCAAACATCCACATATAAATGGTATATACAGGACAAAATGGCACTAATCTCAGAGGGAAGGTGCTATAATTAAGGAGGAATAGGAAAGGCTTATGTCAGAAAGTGAGACTTTAGTGAAGACTTGAAGGTAACCAGGAAAGCTAAGAGACAGAAATAAGGAGGGAGAACTTTCCAGATATGAGAGGTAAGTAGTGAAAATGCCTTATATTAGGAGATGGAGTATTCTGAGAAAGGAACAGAAAGGAAAGCAGTGTCATGGGATTGCAGAATATATGAAGGGAGTAGAAGGAAAATAAATGTAAGAAAACTGGAAGTGTACAGGGGGCAAGGCCATGAAAAGATTTAAAAGTCAAACAGAGGATTTTATGTCTGCTCCTGGAAATGATAGGGAGTCACTGGAGTTTGTCAAATAAGGAGAAAGTAAAGACACGGCCAGATCTGTGCTTTAGGAAAATTTAAGAAAATTTGGAAAGCTGAGTAGAGGATGGACTGGAGTGGGGAGAGACTTGATTCAGAGAGATCAACAAGAGGGTTATTACGGTGGTCCAAGTGTGAGGTGATGAGGGCCTGCACAAGAGTGATGGCAGTGTCAGAGGATTGAAGGGGGTATATACAAGCAATGGAAATGGAAGAAAGGAAGTCTAGAATAAAAGAAACAACAGAGACTTCTTCCTTCAGGTACTTAACTATATACCAATCGTTCACAAAGTAATAAAAGGAAACAGTTAAATAGCACTTTAGACATTATTATCACCATTTTCATATGGTCACCAGGTAATGAGTATTTGAGGTAGAATTTGAAAACAGATCTTCCTGAATCCAAATCTAGCACTCTATTTTACCCTATCATCTATAAAAGGAGTTTTACCAAGTACATCTTTATATTTCCAAGTATTCAGATTACTAGTAAAAAAATAATAAAGTTAACTCCTATCACAGTCTCTAGAACCACAGTAATACAGGGTGACCCAAAATTCTTAGTATAGTTTGCATTAGAACTTCTGAAACACTTAGAGAAATATATAGTCGATAGATAGATGATAGATAGATAGGTAGATGGATAGATAGATAGATAGATGACAGACAGATAGATGACATAGATAGATAGATAGATAGATAGATAGATAGATAGATGGATGGATGATAGATAGATAGCATTTATTAAGTTCTTGCTATGTATAAGACACTGTATTCAGCTATTACATTATAACAAAAAGTATGCTACACAGTCTTTATCCTCAAGGAGTTTATATTATAATAGGAGGAAACTATATCTAAAAGAGAACTAGAAGGGTGAAGAGATGTATTTGGTAAGAGGCTCATACCAAACAGTCTGTCAAAGCCCAGGGAAGTTCTAACTGTGGTCTCCAGTTTTCTGGAGAGGAGATGGTGGCCTGAATATAAACTTCTTGGCTGGAGAAATTCATATGAGGGTTCAACAGAGATGGATGCATGGTAGTTTGGTGGAAAGACTACTGGATTTGGAGTCTAAGTGTCAGGACTTAAATTCTTACATTGCTACTTAACTGACAGTGTGAGCATGGATAAGTTACTTAAATTCACTGGAGCTCATGAATCTCATATGTTTACCTGATTATCTAGTAATCAATAATGTCATGAAAGTGGAGTAGGAAGCCACAGCTAGAACATGATTTAAAGGAAAAGATTCTTCTACTGATCACCTCCTACTGTTCTCTTCTCTTAGGCTCTCCCTCTCCCTTATCAAATGCCTTCTACAATAGAGGTCTTGTCATGATGCTTAAACATTTCTACACCATTCCTTTTTTGGAGTTAAGGTACCAGAAGGTCCTGTTAAAATACAGATTCTTTCTCTGAAGATTGTCACATAAAGAATGATTAACTCCTTGACTAAGATTAATTTATTAGATTAGCTAGAAAATTGTTAAGCAGCAGCCTATGGAATGGAGTTCAAGAATATTAAGTTATGATGCACTGATTAAGTCAAATTTGCAAAGCTCTAAACTCCACTATAAAATTTGAAATTTGTCTATGAATTGTGTTATTTAATGGTAAATGGAAAGAAAGAGAAGTATACATGTGTTGAAAAGAACACTAATATTGAATCAAGTGAAGTGGGTTGTAATCCTGACTCTGATAGAAGCAAGTTTTTGTAATTTCACTTCCTAGAATTCTCAGCTTCCTTAAAAAACCATCTGAGCCCACTATAAAGGCTTTTCTGATTCCCCACTCCCCCTACCCACTGTCACTAAGTCACATTCTCTTTTGAAATTATTTTCATTTATATTTGTACATGAAATGTTAATCCTGCTAGAATACAGGTTCCTTGAGGACAGGAACTATTTAATTACTATTTTTTCTTTTCACCCTTAGCACTTAGCACAATGCTTGGTACATAATAAGCACTTTAAAAAATGTTAGTTGAACTTACAGTGGGCAAGTCATAACCTCTTTGAATCTCAATTTGCTCACCTGTGAAATGGGGGTGTAGATAAGCATTCTATGGTAAGATTTTAGCATTTGACTCTTCTCATCCACATTATAGAAATTTCAGACTACATTTAGCCAATATTACTTTCAAAATCTTATCCTTTGAATCTACCCTGTCCGTATGGTTCATATGGGCACTATCCTAGTTCAGGTCCTAATTATCTTTCACTAGGACTATTAGAATAGTATCCTAATTGATCTCACCAATCTTTTCCACCCTCCAATCCATCATGAATCCTATATGCAATTAATCTGACCAATGAAAATGTTTGATTTCCTGACTCTACTTCTCAAAATTGTATAATGACTTCCCATTGCCTACTAAGTGAAGTCCAAGTTCTTTAGCCTGGCATTCAAGTGGTTCTACACTCTTGACCAGACAACCTGCCTAACTTTACTATTACCTTTCAAGTACTGTACAATCCATTCAAACTAGATTCATCATTATCTAGCTGTGAATCTTTGTTCCTACCATTTCTTATGCATGGAATTCTCTTTCCCCATCTTTTCATATTGATGTCCTCCTGCCTGTCTTTCAATCTCTTGTTTGACACATCCTTAATGAACTTTTCCTTCATCTCCTCTCATATCGTTTTGTATTTCCCACATGCATGTACCATATTATAATTTGTATTACATTTATTGTGAGCATCTTGATCCTCCTTCTAGTCTGTAAGCTCTTTAATAGTAGGGGGATATATCCTACCTGTTTCTATATTCCCCAGTAACTAACATGGTTCAATGAAAATGTTAACTTTGTTTTAATCTGTACCTGATGCTATTAGATAATTAAATACAGTATAGGGTAGAGTTATAGGGTTAGCTAACTCAAAGTCTTTTGTTTACTTCTACTGCTCCAAGAAGTTTACCTAAATGCAATAAAACTTCATGGATGCACCCTCACAGGAAACATTAACATTTTACAGACTATGTGATTATAAGGAGAAGAGACAAATAGGATTTGAGAGTTATGAAGGCAAAGTGTGGTGCAGAGTGCTCAATTAATCATAGACTTATCCTTTCCAAGCTAAATATTCACATTCAACAAAAGCAGCATCCCCAAGGCAAAATGACTACCAGAAGAATTAATGTCAACAAATTAGAGCTCTTCTCTGAGTGGGAATAGTTTGTTGCTAACTTGGAAGAAAAGTTGAGCCAACACACAGTTGGCAACAGTGGAGCAGAAAAGGAGTGGACAGCTTTCAGAGATTTGGTGTATAGCACTGCATTTGCTCATCTTGGTCAGAATACTCACAAACAAGACTGGTTTGACAAAAATGACAGGGAAATTCAGCAGCTGCTAAATGAAAAACAAGAACTCTACAAAGTTTACCAGTAGGATAGTGCATCCATCTCTAAGAAGACAGCATTTAATTCCATCAAAAGTAAAATATAAGCAAAGCTTAGAGAGAAATGCAGGATTCTTGGCTCCATAAGGCAGATGAAATTCAGTTTTATGCTAATAGCAACAATCCAAATGGTTTTATTTTGCCCTGAAGGCTATTTATGGGCCAAAGACCTATGGTGCATCTCAAATACTCAGTACTGACAGAGCCACACTGATTACTGATAAGAGATAAGGAGCCACATTGATTAGTGATAAGGATACAATCCTAGAGAAATGGACTAAATACTTATATAGTGTTCTCAACAGACCATCATCAGTCAATGCTGAAACCATTGACCATTTACCTCAGGTTGAAGTAAATCCCTCCCTAGCTGAAGCTCCAACTGAAGAAGAGATTATGAATGCTATTAGGCTTCTTTCATGCAGGAAAGCACCTGGTGCTGATTCTATTCCAGCTGAGATTTACAAAGTAGGAGTTCTATTGCTCATACAAAAGTTGACTGAAATTTTCCTGGTTATATGGCAAGAGGAGGTTATCCCCTAGGAGTTCAAGGATGTCTCCACTGTCCATCTCTATAAAGGCAAAGGAAATAGATTGTCTTCTGACAATCACGGGGTGGCAGGGAGGGGTTCTCTCTTTTAAACATTGTTGGTAAGATTCTTGCCACAGTCCTGCTTAATAGGCTGATTTTCCACCTGGAAGATGGTCATCTACCTTAGAGCAAGTGTGGCTTCAGAAAGATCCAAGGAACAATTGATTGGGTGTTTGCTGCCTGATAATTCCAGGAGAAAGACCAGGAGCAGAACAGAGGTATGTACACAAGGCTTTCGATACTGTTAGTCATGAGGGCTTATGGAAAACTATGTCAAAATTTGGTTACCCAGAGAAGTTCATCAGAATTGTATGATAATTCATGATGGCATGCTTGCCCAGGTTCTAGATAATGGACAATGCTCTCATGCCTTCCCTGTCACCAATGGAGTGAAACAAGGCTGTGTGCTTTCTCCTGTGCTTTGTAGCATGGTGTTTTCAGTCACATTGTCAAATGCTTTCAATGAGGATGAACATGGCATCCAGGTCAGCTACTACACTGATGGTAAATTTTTCAACTTAAAAAAGGCTACAAGCGAAGACCAAAGTGGGAGGAGTGTTGGAGCATGATTTCTGGTTTGCAGATGACTGTGACCTCAATGCAGCCTCTGAAACTGAGATGCAGCAAAATATGGCTCAATTCTCTGCTGCTTGTACTAATTTTGGCCCAACAATTAACATCAAGAAAACACACATGCTCCATCAGGCACCACCAAACCTTCTATGTGTAGAACCATTGGTTACAGCAAATGGAGAAGTTTTGAATGCTGTGGATATGTTCACTCACCTTGGTAGTATATTTTCCAGGGAGGTACACATTGATAATGAGGGTGATGCACACGTTGCCAGAGCTAGCTCAGTGTTTGGGAGCCTCTGAAGAAAAGTATGGGAGAGAAGAGGTATTAGACTGACTACCAAACTGAAAGTCTACAGAGTGGTGGTACTGACCTCTCTGTTGTGTGTCTGTGAAACCTGAACTGTATAACAGTGTCATGCCAGGAAACTGAATCACTTCCATTTGAATTGTCTTGGGAAGATTCTAAAGATCACCTGGCAGG
This sequence comes from Pseudochirops corinnae, assembly GCA_028646515.1. Taxonomy (NCBI): domain Eukaryota; kingdom Metazoa; phylum Chordata; class Mammalia; order Diprotodontia; family Pseudocheiridae; genus Pseudochirops; species Pseudochirops corinnae. The sequence continues at coordinate 218,986,808 of CM053588.1, read as the reverse complement.
ATAAGGTACCAGACACTGAGGTCCTTAATTAAACTAAACTGCAAAGCATTCAAACTCCCTTTCAGAAAGTACAACTTGATGGGCTGGCAATGTTGTTCAATGCAAAACTTATGTTTGCAAAAAAGATTGTTTTATGGAGAACTCACACAGGGCAAGTGTTCACATGGTGGTCAGAAGAAGTGATACAAGTATACTCCCAAGATCTCTTAAGAACTTTGGAATTGATTGTGTGACATAGAAGACACTGGCACAAGACCACTCAGCATGGCATGCCCACATCACAGAAGGTATTGTGTTCTATGAGCAAAGCAGAATAGAAACAGTTCAAAAGAAATGCAGGATGTGCAGATTTGGAGAAGCCACTCTAAATGTTCATACACACTATTTGTGCTTGAGCATTGTGAGCTCATATTGATCTGATCATATTGAAACTTGACTCTAGCATAGTGATGTCATTTTGGTCCTCTTTGAGAAGGAAGGACAACAACCAACAACCAATTGCTCCAAGCAACCTCTAGCTCAGAAAATTTTCTAAACTAAATCATTTTATATTACTTTAACAAAACCAAGAAATAAGTTAAGTACAAACATGAATGCAAAGAGATACATGGCTTGAATTGGTGCTTTGTGTCCATCTAAATAATATTATCTCAAAGATTTATAAATAGAAATCTAAGAAAAAAAGTTAGACTATCCTAGGGGTCCTTCTAAGTCACATCATTCTTATGTGATTTAATTTTTTTGTTTTAAATGTGAATTTCTCGGGTATCAGACAAATCCATGTTGCAGAGTATGTACAAAAGCATGCCCCCGAATAAAATACAAATTATAAAAAGACATATTAATTTTTGTACTGAATATGTGTATCAAAGATATAATACAAAATGTTTTCAAATTACCAAGCTATATTTTATCCTCCAAAAGACTATAGCAGTCCAATTATAAATGTATATATTTTATTTTTAGACGTCAAAATATAGGATGTCATGGTTTGCCCTAACAAGTGTATGATTTGAGAAATATTATAAAGCCTTGCTTTCCCCAAAGGAAATGATTTTTGGATTACCTACCATTTTGGATTTTCATTGGTCTGGCAATCTCCAAATACAGAATTGATGGAACCATATATTTATCCTCTTCTAATTTCAAAAAACTTAAAGATTATAAAATGTATTGATCCCATACCCAAAAGCAATAGAACTACATGATTTTATAGCTTTTATGACTGGTTGTAAAAAAATCAGGTTTTCATAGAATGACTACATAATGACTTTTATTGGCAAAATAAAGCTGGGTCATTTGTACACTTACTGAAGGGGCAGAGATCCTGGAGTACAGTCTATTCTGGATTCATTCTATAAGAGTCAAATGGGAAGTTCATTCATTTTTATTTTTCTGAGGACTCTCAGTTACAGTTATGTCCCCACACCTTGGAAATATGGCCTCTCTAGTCCCAGTAGATGGCACTGAATTCTTTTGTCAGTAGCTCTAATTAATTACCAGATAGAACACAAAACCATTAAAAAGAAAAGGGAAATGGAGAGTACAAGATAATTTGCAATGATATAAAGTGAATAGCTTCAAGGATGATTTCTACCCTGGGAAACTGGTAAAGCTCATTTTGAGGCATCTGCAAGAAAATGAACCCAGGGATCCTTGTCTCACTGCAATACAGAATAATCATATTTTTATTTCATGTGTCAACTCTCATTTAGAAGCTGAATATCTAGATATAAAAAAGAGTGTTTTAGGGCTAGCAGACCTACAATCTTCCTACAATTCTACTCCAAGTGTCACTGATGTAAACATCTGTGGACTGTATTTGGGAAATTGCGAAGCCAGTGGGTTGCTGTGGAAAGATGGCTATAAATTTGCTAGCAATTGCACAACTCTCTGCTCTTGCCTTTTTCATTTTCTGGGGTTAGGAAATTAAATATTCTCAGGAAAATACTTAAAAGTGAGGTACCCAACCTGCCTCCTTAGGAAAAGAACTCAAAGGCCCAGCTGTAAGGAAAACAGTTGCTCTGGAGAAAGGGGCAGAAATGTTCATTTTTGAACAGCCAAATAATGCATCTTCTGATTTTTTTTTTTTTTGCCAGGAGCAGGTGATTATAGATAGGTCATTTGAGACTCAAGTGAATATCTATAGAGTAGAGTGGGTTATATCTTGCAAATGTTATTTCTAACACACATACATATATTTCACCTCAGTGGTTGTGAATGTTTCTTTCAACCACAGACAAAAGACAAAAGGCTTTTCCTCCCACAAGCCCTTAGGTCTCATATACCACTAATTCTAACCAGTAACAGGGTACAATAATATAAACAGATAAATCCCAATTGCTAGTCTGCCACAACACAAAACCTGAATTCCACCTTCAAGATCAACTTGTTTGATGCCTCTTTTGTATCATTAGAGACTAAGTCCAAATTTTTCATAATAATAGTTTGGGATTTATATATACAGTAACCACTAATATAAATAGGAATGAGACATTAAAAAGTTTGAGAGACATTTTCAGGGTAATTAATCATTTTATTAATAACTCTAAAATTTTATTAATAAAAGAGGTCAGTGATATTCTTGAATGCCAAAGATCTCTCCTGTTGCTGGGCTCACAGTTTATGTGGCCTTGAAGGAGTGAGTGTTCCTAAGCGTGGCAATTGACTCTGATTGGTTAACAATTAATGAAAAAATGAACATTACAATGAAAGGTGGACCCATTTCAATAAGGGGCTGGTGGATATAACTTTATGTCACTTATTTCTAAATTGCCTAGCCTTGGGAAATCTATTGAAAAAAATTTTTATCCCCCACCCAAGCCTAAGCAAAACACAATGGACCCAGTGTTTCAACTTAGATGAAATTCCTAGTAAGGTTGGGTGGTGTCTGAACAAGACTGAGAAGAGAGTTAATTCAATTTCATTATTGGTGATATTCTTCAGAGACTGAACTTTGAAATGAGGACTTTAGCAAAAGCGGGAACTCTGTATCTCCCCAAATCATTAGTTATTAATAATCATTTCTCTCAGGAAGCAAGCAGCTAAATCTCTGTAACTTTTAAACAATTTATGTCATAGAATAATTATTAAGCATGTAACTGATCTGTATCAATTATTAAAGAGGAACATAGCCACAATGGACTATATCTTTTTAGTTTCTTTTTTGTATTCTCTTTACTAAAAAGAGTAAAATCAAAGTAAGAAATTTATTTTCAAATTGTAACAGTTATCTGCCCAAGTAGAGAAAGGGCAAGTGAAAAGGATCAGAAGCAATTTATGTGGAAAAATACCCAGTAATTTCAGGGAACTTGCATGTTCAATAAATGTCAACAGTGTGATGGAGCAGCCAAAAGAACAAGTGTCATCAAAATGATTGAGTCCAGAATGAGGAAAGTGAAAGCTCCACTCTACTCTGACATAGACAACATCTTGCATATCATGTCTAGTTCTAAGCATCATTAGTGACATAGTGAGATAAGTGAAAACTATTTCATATGCTAATGCATTAAGGGAATTAAGGATGTGTAGGCTGAGTAAGAGAAGAAATATCATGGAACATAATAGTCATCTTCACTAATTAAAGTGTTGTGATGTGGAAGAGGGATTACATTTGTTCTTTGTGACCATAGCAAGGAGATCTGGTATTAACTGGTAAAATCACAAGGAGTAGCTCCTGTTCATAATAAGGAAAAACTTCCTGATTCTCATGGCTGTCCAGAAAAGATAATGGGCTGTCTTGGTAGGTAGTGAGTTTACCATCACAGGAGGTCTTCAAGAAGATGCTAACTACTTGTCAGGAGTCCTATAGAGATATTCCAACTTCTTTTAAATTTAGATTGAATTAGAAGACCCCCGATTGTTTTCAAAGGACATAGAAAAAGAGGGATACCACTGGGTCCCTGTACCATCATGAACTGACATCAAAAGAAGAACTCCATTCTGCTGAACCCAGAGAGACTACAGCTCTCAGGAAGGGAAAAATGAGGATTGCTTTAATATATTGAAATGCTATTTGATGAGCTCCATGGCTTTAGTCTTAGATCCTCTAAATGTACCTTAAATCTTAATCTCAGAGACCCTTCTCCCCAAGATAGATTTGATCTCCCTAAAAATCTTAGAACTAATTGGACCCATTAATGGATCATAAATTCAACCCAGTCCTAAAAAGCTTGACCCGAAATGAAATCAACTGAGTAATTTTATGATCGTTTCATAACAGTCTTATGAAGAATCTAAGAGTATAAATACCAGAGAATTTACCTTGTTTTGAAGCACTCTGGTCTAACACAATTTTTTCCACATTTATTTCATTTACTGTATGTTCACCTGGAAAAAGTTTAGATTGGATTAAAAGAATCAAAGTTACCCTTGAAGGGAGAAATAGACCCATTCATTCATTCCCACTAATAATCTCTCTAATTCTGGGTTATTGTTGGTATTGTTGTTGTTTGTTATTGCTTTTCCACCATTTAATAGGCCATACATTTGGGAAATGTTTTCTAGAATTCATTTACAATTTTTTCTTTCCCAATTTCAATCTGCTGCCTCTAATGACATATTCTTAAGCACAAATAATATTTTTCTTGTCTTCTTATTTGTATCTTTCAAATAATTTGAATGGCTATCAGATTCATCTTTCTTAGTTATAGTTTTTATTATTTTATTACAAATAGAATGAATTAAAACATCTGCTTACAAAAAAAAATAAAGATAACAAGCCAAGTTTATCCTTTCTCCTGAGTACAAAAGACTATAGAAAAAAAATATTTTTGCTATTTGATTATGTCCCTAGATAGAATGGAAGTTTGTAACAGATAGACAGATAGATAGTTATATATGTATATGGACCTTTGTAAAAAGCTGACTTTTTGAAACAAAGACATAATCTACCATGGAAGGGCAACAGCACAGGAAAAAAGAAAAAGGGAAAAGTGGTTTATGAATAAAAATCATCTTTCCCTTTTCTGTAGTAATTCTCAATCCTCATTTAACCAGACTTACTTGTGAAGACCAGCTCTTAGTTTGATAGTCCAATAGTCTTTTCTATGCTTAACCTTGTCCATGAAGCTGCTATTCTTTATCCACTGAATTCCCAGTGGAATGTGGAATGACCTTGAAGCTGTATGGTTAATATTCACATCACATTCACACGGGGATAATATCTATTTATCCCAATTATTTCTGTATGCTATTTTTGTGGTATGAAGGTGACCCTGAATACTTAAAAGACTATGTCAGCAAAGTGCAAATTTTGACAGGTTGTACCAAGCTGGAAAGGTTTCAAGTAAAGGTCCAGAGAAAAGTATATCTCTGCAGTCCAAGGAACATCATCGCTAAGGTTGGAGAGGCATATAATAAGGTTGATCATTAGGAAGTGAATGTTCTAGCCACAAGATCTCATGAAGACTGTCTACCAAGTTATAGAGAAGGCTGTGCTCTGGGCAGATGAAGAATACCCACACTAAAAAAATCATGGACTTGAATATAGATAATACTGTGTATGTGGATTTTTTTTTTAGCTTTCAATAAGAGTTCCCTAGCATTTCATTCCCCTCCTATGCACTTACACTTCATTTTGTATTCACTAATCATTTATGTATCCAAACAAACTGTAGTCATGAACTAAGAGCTGGGATTATAATCAGCTTTGGGTTTAAATACTGTCTGTGATATTTACTAGGAGTGCAACCCTGAGCAAGACAATTGAACTCTATTTGCCATAGGAAACTGTTATGGGAATCTGAAGCTCTTCCCTGCCCCTAGGCCCTTTGATAGGCTTATGTGACTCTGAGAACCTTCCTTGATTTGAAAATATACTCTGCTCCCTAATAGGCTGAATGTGGTCACATGGGGCCTATGGCGGGAAGCTTGTTGTTCAGGAATGCCCACACCTTATTACTTTGTGATTGGGCAGTGGGTCAAGAAGGTTGTGACATTCTCTGATCTAGGAGCAGGCTATATATACCCTGGTGTGAGTTTTTGCTTCGGGGCTCATTTTGGAAAGAGTTGTGTGATTTGGCCAGATGAGACTCTGGGCAGCCATTGAGCCCCCCGGCTTTAAAAACCCAGATGTTGGTGCTTCCCTCTCTGGTAACTAACTAGGTATGGATGTAATGCTCAGATGGCTGTAAGCACGTCTGCTGATCTGTTTCTTTGTCTGCTTATAACTTCTGCTTATAACTTCTGTTTGTATTCTCTGAAGTTCAAGGTGTTGACGTTTCCCTCTGAATTAATTAAATGATATATGTTTGATTGATTAAAGTAAGTTTGTTAACCCATTTTGAGTTGCTTTCCTTTAGAAAATCAGATCTAAGAACCTGTGCTAACAGCCATCCTGGGGTGCTTGCTGATACAGTAACTCCTTAAGAATTATCTAACATATATTTAAATATGGAATTCCCCAAGCTGAAAAAAATTTCAGATCTTTTGCATGTTCACATAATAATTTGTATCTGTAAATGGCTAAACTTAGCATTCAACTATGTTAGTTGCTCCATTAATGATATCATAGGTCAGTTTATCAGTTTTAGTAACAAGCACAGATTAAATGAGACTTCTTCATGAGATCCACAAAAAGACATCCTTTATCAGTGACAAAGACAGAACAACCCTGTCCAAGGTCATTGGAATCAATTCTAAATAAGCCTTAGGCAGGATACTCAGGAAGAAGAAAAATAAACAATTGTAGGAGAAGATGGTTGTTATTGTTCTTATTGGTCAGTCATTTCAGAATCTTCATGATCCCATTTGAGATTAGAGCATTTTGTCATTTTCTTCTCCAGTTCATTTTACAGATGAGGAAACTGAGGTAAACATGAGGAAATTATTTGCTCAGGGTCATACAGATAGTGTCTGAGGCCAGATTTGAACTCAGGAAGACAGGTCTTCTTGACTCCAGGCTCAACACTCTATGCATTGTGCCACCTTGCTCCTCAGAAGAAAATATATGGTGATAGGGATCACAGGATTGATTTAGAGCTGAAAGAACTTCAAAGGCTATCTAGTCCAACCCTCTATTATTATAGATAAGAAAATTGAGATTCAGGGATATTATATGATTTGCCCTTAGTCACTCAGTTAATAAGCATGAGAGATGATTTAGTGCAGAAGAGTTTGGATAAAGAGGAACAGTAAACACAGTAAAAGTAGTTAACAAAACTTTGTTAGGATTCACAGGGGAAGAAAAATGGATGCAAACAGACATCTTGGTATATACCCTCATTGTCCTTTGCCAAGGGCAGCACCCATTAGTGTGGTTTCCAAGCATGGAAACATACAATGACTTTTACACTCTTGCTGAAGGTTGCAGAATTCTTCCAGGAGAAGAGGACATAAGGATGACTGAATGTTCCAGGGAAAAGAGATCATAGGTTTTGAGAGAAATCTCAAGATGAAAGAGAAACAGAGGCATAGTATTGATATCCAGAATTCAGGAACAGGGCTACAAGAGGAATGGATTCTTGGAAGCCATGATACCAATTTTGAAGTGCACCAAATTCTTGAAATAAAGTGTCCACACAAATTCAAGGCAAGATTTCTGTCAATGATATTTCAAAATATGATGGGCTATGTGCTATAATTGGTGTCAGAAAACCTGGATTCAACATAAATTCAAACTGAATTTAATTGCCACTTAGTGGCTGTGCAAGTGGAGGCAGTACTGTGCTTCAGTTTCCACATTTGTACATTGGAAACAATAGTTGTACTCCTTGCTTCACAGGATTGTTGTGAGGAAAATGCATTGTAAACCTAATAGAGCTATATAAACCTGAGTTACTATTTTTATATAATGTCCCATGGGATTGTCTGTACATATGGTTGCTTTTTACTGAAGTCATTTGCTCCTGCTGCATAGGATGATAAACAAATCTTGGGGACTACAAGTTTCATAAAGGCCTTTACTAAATGTTATCTAATTGCTAAATCTTCCCCAAGCACCTAGCACAGTATTTTTCACCAGTAGGAGTCTGAATGTTTAGTCAAGTAAACCGAATGGATTAAGCATTCTCAGTCTATGGAGAGGATAATCCTTATCCATTGGCCTTATTTTCGTCAGGATCCCAAAAAAACCCTCAATAAGTCAATCTTACAATAAATTTGCTTAATACTTTTGTGGAACTGGACTGGGCTGGAAATGAATATCATATTTTAATATGTTTAGATGACTTGGAACTGAGCCAATGTGAACTTTCCTCACCACTGTAACTATAAAAATTTTAAACCACCTGGTACTTATAAGTGAAGTTGCAGGGCATTATGCTGCTTGGCAGCAGCAGTTGATGCCAGTGCTATGCCCTCAGACCATCTGTCTTGATCTAAATCCCCCCTAGGGTTTCTAGGTAAGATAGATCTGTCCAGAAATGGAGCAAGTTGCCTCAGGAAGTAGGGTGTTCTGTCTATGATGCTGTCAACAAGATTTACACTTCAGGCTGGACAAGATGACATCTAAGGTTCCTTCCAACTAGGAAAAAATGTTATTCTGTGATTTCAGTAGGAATAATATTTCAGATTTCAGGCTTTGGGACAAACTTAGCAATCAGCTATCTCCCCAATAATGATACAATAGTCCTATTTATTTGATTCTGGAGTACAAGTAGACAAGCAAGATTTCTTCATGCAATCCACAATAAAACAGTCTTCCATCATAGACAAAAATAGGACAGTCCTATTCATGACCAGTGTTTTCAATATCAAGCACCAAGATACAAGGAATAAAAACATCAGACAACTGTATAAGAGGTAATAAAAATAAGGTTGATAGATGAGAAAGAAAATCTATAGAGATAGAGATGATATTGTCCAATACATTCATAGAGAGTTTAGCAGTCAATAACATAAAATATGAATGGAAGATGAATACAAGGACAGATAATAGAGTGTTAATATAATTTTAAGGCACAGTTCTATAAAAATGGTGTCAGTGGCATTCAAACTAGAATGAGCTGAGGCTAGTACATAAAACAACAAAAAGGGCCTGTTTATTCAACTATATTGGGGGGGAGGAGAAGGTGGTTCAAAATAAGGATAGAACTTCTACTTGGAATGGATGACAATTGGCAGCATGGACAAGTCAGAATTGCTCAATTCAATTATTTTCTCTGTCAAAGATAATTATCTTTGAACTAGAAATTTTAAAAAATGGCCAACGTGGAATTGATATCCAACATGTACTAAACAGATAGTGTCATATACAAAAAAAAAACCTACTATGTATAATTTATAATAAAAGTCAATTTAAAAAATTCATCCATGTTGTTCAGGCATTTTTCAGTCATGGCCAACTCTCTGTGACTCCATTTGGGATTTTATTGGCAGAGATACTAGAATGATGTGTCATTTCCTTCTTTAGATCATTTTACAGATGAGGAAATTGAGACAAACAGAATTAAATGACTTGCCCAGGCACACACAACTAGTAAGTGACTGAGGTCAGATCTGAACTCAGGAGGATGAATCTTCCTCACTCTGGGCCCAGCATTCTCCTCATTGTGCTACCTAGCTGCTCTAACTCATCTATAGCTATAGGCAAAAGTAGAAAGAAGCATCAACTGGCTCATAGAGAAGGTTGTCTCTCAATAGGATAAATGGGCTTCTGAACATGAGCCACAGGTCCTTATTAGGATTCCCAAAGGTATAAATATAATATTCAGAAAATACATAATGATTCTTGCTTATTTCACAAACAGCCACCAATGCAGGAGCTTAAATTGGCATTATATTTTCATGGTCATTGTTTTGTAAATTCTTATCACTAGTCCTAAAGTACCTAATAATCAAATGTCCCATGAGTTGGTATTTCTTGAATCTTCAGGTCATAAAATAAAATGATTCTATAAACTCTTCCTTTTCAAAGAGTACTTGTGAACTATCCTTCAATTTAACTTCAACTTCTTTCTTCTGGTTTTATTTACAAAAAGAATGCCAAGATTCAGCTCTTTCAACAATATTCACACTCACTCACTGGTCGCTCAGAAGCAGTCTTATATTTAGTGCCACCAGTCAAATTTTCAGTTTGTTAGTAGTCTATAAATGGTGCTATTCTTAATACCCTCTGCCTCCTTTGCTGCTATTCTAACTCCCTCACAGAAGAAACACAGGAGGCCATACTGCACTGGGGGCATTTAAAATGTTTTCCTGTTTCATGCTTTGCCATGATGGCCAGCATACCAGTGAATGGTCTCTACATGATGAGATAGATGATCCTGAGAAAATAGATTTAGTTTACTCTCAGACATACTCGACTTTTTCCATTACGACAGAACCTTCCAGAACTGATGGGAGCCAAACTTTGAGGCTTTGAGAATTCAGGATGATCTCCACACCATGATGAGGAGTTAGAGTATGACTTCTGTATAGACACTTGAGTCAAGGAAGGAAAAATATAATGTCATCCCTCTCCCTTACCTCCCACTACAATAGTAAGAAAATATTTCATGACCTTGATTAATTCAAGTCGTTTGAACCAGACTGAAAGTCATGGTAGATGTGAATATTAAGTCACTTCAAATTTGAAAGTTCATGTAGAATAAGAGAGGTACCACAGCACTGGAAAAGTGTATCTGCCAAGATCAAAAGAAAAACAAAACAAAAGGGAGGTAGAAGACAATAGTTTACAAACTTAGACAAGGAACCTGACTTCGATGCCTAAGAAAATTCTTATTTTTGTTGTTGTTCAGTCATTTTCAGTCATATCTGACTCTGTGACCCCATTTGGGGTATTCTTGGTAAAGATACTAGAATAGTTTGTCATTTCCTTCTCCAGCTCATTTTACTGATGAGGAAACTGAGGCAAACAGAGTTAAGTGACTTACTTAGGGTCACATAGTTGGTATGTGTCTGAGGCTAGATTTGAACCCAGGAGGATGAGTCTTCCTGACTCCAGGCCTGGCAGTCTATCTATTGTACAAACTAGCTGGCCCTACCTGATCAACCAAAAAGATGATTAGTGAACATCAGTAAATATAAATGTTGATTACAAAGAGGTCTCACGGTTTGGCTTCATCAAGAACAAGTCATCCAAACCCGATCTTAAAGATCATTTAGAGGGTTCCAAAACTAGTAGATGCTAGATCAGGAGAATAACTTAACAAGATTTTGGCAAGTTCAATAAAGCATCTCCTGCTCTCCTTGTGAGAATGGTACAGATGAAAACTGGACGATATTATAATTAGATAGATTTGGAACTGGTCAAATGTCCAGACTCAAAAATGAATCATTAGTAATTCAATGTTAATTTGGCAGAAACTCACCAGTAGAATGCCCCAGGCATTTGTCCTTGGCCTTGTGCTAATTAACATTTTTCTCAATGACTTGGATAAAGACATAAATAGCATATTTACATGTCAAGTTTGCTGACACAAAGCTGGAAGGGAGAGTTGAACAAAAACAAACACACAAATTAATAATACTATGCACTTGAAGGTCAGATTATTTTGGAAGTATTCCTCATAGCAGGAACTTATTTTTTCACTATTCATTGGGACAGAACTTAAGACTATCTCAATTACCTAAAAATTATGTTGAATCTTTGCAGCTATTAGGGTTTTTTTTTTAAATGAGGTTTATATTACCATTGTGTTAAAAGTACCATAATAATTTCTAAAGGGAAATGATATCCAAGATGTCTTCAGCATAATTGCAGTTGGTTAACAGAGTCAAGATCCAAAAAGACTTTGACAGGCTAGAGCACTGGGCTGAATCTAAGAATATGAATTTCAGTAGGGTTAAATTAAAGTCCTACAATTAAATTCTAAAAATCAACTATACAAGTCTCAGATGGGTTAGGGAGAGGAGTAGAGGGACATGATTAGATGACAAATTGCATGAAAAAAGATCTGGAAGTTTTAGTGTACTGTTCAATAAGAATTTGGGTTGGAAGAACGTGACTAGCATGTTTGGAAGCAATGGATTATTATTTACAGCTTGGGATGGTAGGATGCACATGTTGCCCTGGCACCTAATTCAATCATACTGGGCAAGCATGCAAGCAGTGGCCTGAATGCATTGGGGGATGAATGTGCTCCCTTCAAAGCCTCAAGTGGGTGGAGCTGGGTGTAGAGGTTAGGGCTTGGGCAAAGCTGGCCCATATTAATGTGGAACGAGTCAAGAAAAGAGTATCCTTAGCATTTGCAGGAATTTTAACTGCACTATGGGAAACCAGTCAAATGTGAAACTCACAGCACATTGGATGCAGTTCTGCCTTAGGCGAAAATGTATTGCTCTATAAACCATAGACAAAGGTGCCAGAGTGTAGATCCATGGCTACTTATGATCCAAAGTCAATATGAGTCTGCACTGTGATATGGAAGACAAAAAAGCTAATGCAAACTTGGGGCTATATAACTTTAGGAATAAAGAGGTGAAGTCTCTCTGAATTCCTCCTCAGTCAGACCACATTCAGAATATTCTGTTTACTTCTGGGAACCACAGATTAGGAAGAACATTGGTAAAATGATGAGCATCTAGAAAAGTGCAACCAGAAGATTGAGGGATCTTGAATCCATGTCATAAAAGGTTAAATTGTAATAAACGTGTATTAGCCTGGAACAGAAAAGAGTGGGTTTAGAGGAAAGCTATTTTTAAAGGTGCTGTCCTATGGAAGAGGGGTTGAACTCCTTTTTTTTACAGTAGAGGGCAGAACCAAGAGCAATAGATAAGAATTCCAAAAAGCCCAATTTAGACTTGTTTTCAGGAAGAATAAACAAACTTAGTGAGAGCTTCCCCAAAGCATCATGAGCTACCTGGGGAGGTGGTATGTGTTTCCTCACTGGAGAACTTCATGCAAGGGCTAGATGATCATTTTTCTAGTTTCCTGAATTGGTGATTTCAGTTCAGAGATTATTTTGATTAAATGACTTACTGGGGTCCCTGACAATTCTAAAATCCTGTGATCCTATAATTCTGATACATTTAGGACAAAAGGTCATCTAGTCTAATATTACAGAGAGAAATTTTACAGAGGACCTCAAAGGTTGTCTAGTCCAACATCTTACAGAAGAGACACTTTAATTTTACAGAAGAGACTGAGGCTCAGAGAAATGATGCAATTTGACCAAAATTCCATAGTTGGGATTCATACTCCAATCCTCTAAGTTCAAATCCAGCAGGCTTTCCATAGCATCATGCCTTCTTCTTAGGAAGAAGCATATAATTACTGCTGGAGGTCACTTAAGGCTCATTGCTAGGACAATAATCCAGAAAACAGAAACAACAGCCTGCAGTGTAGAGTTCTTCTCATGACTTATTTATAGTGCAGCAGGTTACACTACAGTAGTTAGGGGATGGGAAAAGCTCTGAATTCAGAGTCAAGTGAAACCTGGGTTCAAATCTTTTTTATTTAAATTAACTGGCCATTTGACCATGGATAACTCACTTAACCTCCTTTGCCTAAATTTGTTTTGAAAAAAAAAAAAATCAATGTATTACCTACCTTGTATTGTTATTCTGAAGATCAAGTGAGATGCAGATCAAGTACTTTGTAAGCCTTAATGTAAAACTGCTAGCAGCTATTACTATCTGATTAGCACATCTGACTCACAGCATTCCATGGGCCAGATGCTGCCACATCTAGCACTATGTGTATACTATTACTGTTTAAAATGCTCACACCTGACATGATGAATGACTAGACACTAGTTTACCTTTGAGGGATGCCATAGCATAAAACCCCTACATTGTATAAGTAGACCATTACAGAACTCATATCAAATTTATCAGAAAATCAAACGTCAGGAAGCTAGATCAACATTGCCCAAACTTTATTCCAGGGAGCCTTCCTGTTCAATTTAATATGAATGGAGTTTGATTCAAAAACATAAATGATAGTAATAGTTTCCCTTAAAAATATCCAATTCTTAAAAATAATCATTGCTAGGTGGTACAGTGGATAGAACACCAGGTCTGGAGTCAGAAAAATTCATTTTCCTGAGTTCAGTTGTGGCTTCAGATACGTGCTAGCTTTGTGACTCTTGGCAAGTCACTTAAGCTTCTTTGCCTCAGTTTCCTCATCTATAAAATGATCTGGAGAAGGAATGACAAACCACTTCAGTATCTCTGCCAACAGTGGTCTAAATGGGGTCACAAAGAGTTAGACACACAACCAAAATAACTAAGCAACAACAACAAAAATATTCATTAGGTATGACAATCCTTCGACATAAATCTAGGTTGATTTCTCCCATTTGGATCCAAAAGTTCCCTGACTCCTTCCCCTGCTAATCTCAGGAGCCAGCCATCCCTCCAGTTTCTCTGGGTTAATTAATCATTATGTATTTATTAAGCACCCAGTATATGCTAGACATTGGGAATACAAAGACAGAAACCTTAGTATATTAAGTCCATCAATATTTTAATGTCAAAAAATCATCTGTGGTAAAAAAAAAAATTTTTTTTTGAGAAACATTGGAGCAAAGCTGATAGAAGCTGGTATCATAAATCTCTGTGATTTCAAGTCCTCAACATGGCCTGGGGAGAATCACATCACTATGTCACCCAACAATTTGGCAGTGAATAAATGTTACAAAATAGGGGAAGACTGTAGCAACACAAATTATCACTTCTTTGAACCTTGAAGGGAATCCCTCAACTAAGTCAGGGGCCACGGATGCTCTTATACATCTGTGTCTGCTGGAAAACTTGCCTTGGCAAGTTAGTGGAGATTAAAGTATTCTTATGGGAAGCCATAAAAACTGTCTTATGATCTTAACACTTCTCTCACATGGAAGGTCCTATGAACAAAAATGTGACTTAAAAAGTTACTGAAGGAAAAATGTAAGAGATCAGATGGCATATCATTCAACTGCAGGGCAATTCAGATTGATTAAAAGACAAAAACCAGGGCAAAATATATAAGGAATTTTGAAGAACAAATCCAACTTTCCCACAGTCCTCACTCTAAGCAAAAAGTAATCACTGCACACATTCATAATCCTTCAACAGGTTGATAAGGGTGGGAAGAAAATGGTGTTTGAAAGTGCTAGATGTTTCTGACTCACAGAATAAACAAATCTTCTTCGACTTTTCTGAGGTTATATACCTTACCAGTTCTCCCAAGATAAGATATTTATAAATAAATCAAGAAGCAGTTTTAAAAGGAAGCTGAATAATAATTCAAGATTTTTCATGGCCAATAACTCCAAAATCACTTAATATCAAGCTAATGTAGCAGAAAGTGGAAATAGCGTAGGCATTTTGATCTCGTTGTTATCTCCACCTCTTGATTCACAGACCTTTGCAGAATATGTTCAATATCGGGGTTGAATGACCATTTTCAGTATACATTTTAAGTGAGCAATGACATGCCATTAATTAGTATTCATCAGAAAATTGCCGTGTAAGTACAGAGACAATAGGGGCCCATCCATGGCTCATTAGGCTTATATAGCTTTAGAAGTTGACAAGACTTTCAGATTCCTTCATTGTTATGTTGTAGAAATATAACTCATTGCAAAAATTTTCTAACCTAATTTCAAAGAAATAAAAAATAAGATTAATAAATCTTTTCAAACAAAAAAAAAACTACCATACTGAAATTGAACATTATACTTTAGAGATAAATAAGTTGACTCTTTGGTGTTGTTATTTTGTTTTCTTTAGGCAGAGGCAGCATTGTGGAATAACAATTCCATTCATTTGGAGAACTCCATTAAGGAAACTCCATCTATCAATGCAGATTGATAATTTTGCAGGTATTTATATTTTATAAAGCTACCTAGAACACTAAAAGCCAAAGTAAATTGCCCACAATCACACGGTGTGTGTCACACTCCCGGCCTTAAACGCAGGTCTTCCTTACTCAGAGGCAGGCTCCTTATCTACCATGCCATGCTGATTCTTACTGGTTCTACAGACATAAAAGAGAAATTCATTCTGGCAAAGGAGCCACAAAAAAGTCATAATATTCATATAGGACTTCAAAGTTTATAAGCGTAGGTACCTATATACATACATGTATATACACATAGATATATATATATATATGTATGTGTATATAAACTTATCAATCACAGGTAAGTTGGAGTTATCATTCATATTTTGTAGATGAAGACATGTTCGGTGATTTGCTTAAGGTCACACAGATAGAAAAGTGTTTAAAACAAGAATCAAATCCAGGTTTCCCGGTCTCCTGATCTAGCACGCTACCCGTTATACAATACTGTCTCAGGGGAGAGATATAGGCAGCAACATCTGGCTCTGTGGTATTTTGTAATCAATTCTTCTTCATATATTCTCGGGGGGCAGAGGAGAAGGTAGAGGGACAATGCAAAGATACATGCAATCTACATGTAATCCAAAACCTTGTTTCTAACATTGTTTTCCAGCTCTTTATCTATGATCAAAATGGCTAACAAGAAGCAAAATTGTAATTCTTTCTTCTCCATTTATCATTCAATTTATAGGTAAAATTAGTAATTAAATCACCAAGAGATTATAAATGGAAAGAAGGAAAGCAAATATCCTTTTTTGGAGGTGAATGTGTAGGTGATCCATCTAGAAGCAGGGTCACTGAGTGGAAAAGAGCACTAGGCTTAGTCAAAAGTCCTGTGTTTATGTCCTAACTCCACTTCTTACTTAATTGTGTTATCTTAGACTAGCCGTCTAATTTCTTTGAACTCTTTCTAACACTTGTAGAAAGAGTTAGCCTAGACTACTACATTTCCGTGGTCTCTTCCAGGTAAAGACAAAATTCTATTCTTCTGCTATATCTATATAAAAAGAACAGAAACAATAGATCCTTTTTCACATAGGTAATTTTGTGATAACCTATGTTGGAATTGGCTTTTGTCCATTGTTAGTGATTCTCTATATTAGTCAGGTAACGAGTATTTATTGAGCCATTATTCTTCATCAAATACTGTGACACAGTATATCAAGGAAGAATAATGTATCATAAATACTTACATAAATAAAAGAAAAAAATCAGATCAATGAATTTGGCATACAACTAAAATAACCTAGAAAAAATAAATATTTTTTTAAAAAAATCTCAATTTAAACACCAAAACAGAGATTCAGAAAATCAAAAGAGAGATTAACAAAATTTAAAGTAAAAAAACAAAACAAGTAAATAAAACTAGGGTTTGGGGTTTTTTTTGTTTTGTTTTGCAAAAAATAAAATAAAATAAATAAACCATTGACTAATCTGATATTTTAAAAAGAAAGAAAAGCTAAATTGCCAGTATTGAAAATGAAGAGGGTCAATGCATAACACATGAAGAAGAAATAAAAGCACTTTTAGGAACTATTTTGCTCAAGTATATGCCAATAAAACTGACAACTTAAATGAAATGGATGGATATCTTTAAAAATAAATCAACGAGATTAGAAGAACAGGAACTAGAATTCACAAATAATGGTAACTTAGAAAAAAAGAAATTGAATAAGTCATAAATAAGCTGCTTAAGGGAGAATGAGACAAACCAAAACTAGATGGATTTACTTGTGAATTCTATGAAACATTTAAAGAACAATTGATTCCAGCACACAATGTTTGAAAAAATAAATGAATCCTACAAAATTCCTATTATGACCTAAATATAGTCTTGATACCTAAACCAGGGGGAGTCAAAACAGAGAAAGAAAATTATAGAACAATTTACCTAATGAATATTGATGTAAAAATTTGAGATTATAGTAACATATCAAAAAAGATCATATATTATGAGTCAGCTGGATTTATACCAGGAATGCTGGGCTGTTTCAATATTAGTAAAACCATAAAATTAGCCATAGAAATAAAAAGAATTATATGATCATTATAATAAATAAAAAAGTTTTTGACATAATACAATAATCATTCCTGTTATTAAAAAAAACACTAAAAAGTACAGGTATAAACATAGCTTTCTTTAAAATGATAAATAGTATCTATCTAAAACCAAGCACAATAATCATCTGTAATAGAGATAAACTATAAACTTTCCCAATAATATTGGGGTGAATCAAGGATGTCTGCTATAACCATTACTTCTCAGTATCGTACTAGGAATGCTAGCTTTAGCAATAAGACAAATATAAGAAATTTAAGCAAACATATGCAAAGAGAAAACAGAATTATCACTTTTTGCAGATGACATGATGATTTACCTGGAGAGCCCTACAGAGTCAACAAAAAAACTTATTGACACAATTGACAACTTCAGCAAATTTGCAGGATAGAAGATAAACACACAAGTCTTAAGCATTTTGCGTATTATCAACAAAATCCAGCATGATGAGACAGAAAGAAAAATGTCATTAAAAATAACTGTAGACAGTATTAAATCTTTAGGAGTCTACCTGCCAAGAAGTACTCAGAAACTATATGAGCGCAACTACAAAACATTATCCATACAAATAAAGATTAAAGTTGTCAACAGCCATGTGAAAAATGCTCTAAATCACTAATAATTAGAAAACTAAAAATTAAAACAGCTCAGAGGTATCATCTTACACCCATAAGATTAACTAGGATGACAAAAAAAAAAAATGACAAACGCTAGAGTGGATGTAGAAAAACAGGCACACAGATGCATTGTTGGGGAACTGTGAACTAGCTTGACCATTCTGGAAAGCAATTTGGAACTATGTCCAAAGGGCTATTCAACTTTGCATATTTGACCCAGCAATAATGGTACTAGGGCTATACTCACAGGAGATCAAAGGAAGAGGAAAATGACCCATATGTGCAAAAATATTTATAGGAGTTCTATTTTGTGTTGGAAAATAATTAGAAACTGATGGAATACATGTCAACCGGGAATTGGCCTAACAAGTTACAATATAAAAATGTGAGAGAATTCCATTGTTCTATAAGAAATGTGAAGGAGATGGTTTCATAAAACCTGGAAAGAGCAGTCTGAACTCATGCAGAGTGAAGTGACTAGAACCAGGAGAACATTATACATGGTAACAGCTATTTTAAAGCTAATCAAATGTGAAAGACAATACCTCTGATTAACACAATGAAACACCATAATTTCAAAGGGCACTTGATGAATAATGACATCCATCTCCAGATAGAAAACTGCTGGACTCAGAGTAGAGTGAAGCATATTTTTTTCTATATATTTTGGGGGGGTTGGGGTTGAAATATAGCTAAAAAGGAAGTATATCTTGCCCAACTGTACATATTTCTAATTTATTTTAAAAAAAAAGCATCGCATTGTCTCTGGACTTGAGATGCTTAATAAAATTGTAGAGAAAAAAATTAACGTTGCTTTCCCCAAATAATGTGTTGCTATTGTTGTTGTTCAGTCATTTTCAATCATGTTGGACTCTTCATGCCTGCATTTGAGGTTTTCTTGGCAAAGATTCTGGAGTTTGACATTTCCTTGTTCAGCTCATTTTATAAATGAGGAAACTGAGGCAAACAGAGTTAAGTGACTTGTCCAAGGTCACGTAGTTATTAAGTGTCTGCAGCCAAATTTGAATTCAAGATGAGTCTTCCTGTCTTCAGGTACAGCATTCTATTCACTATTCCCACTTAACTGTCCTCCCAAAAATATTAATCAAGGACAATCAAGTGTGGGACTGTGGTACATCAATGTAATTGGAACTAAGAAAAAGGAAATATCAATGTAGTCTGGTGTTATCAGTAGTTTCCAAGAGGAATTATTCACCTAAGAAACTTCTGGGTCAAGTAACCATCAAAACAGAGGACTAGACATTCTACCCTATCCTCATGAACTCTCAAACCTCTACAAAATATGAATGACACAATAGAGATAAAGTAATTTCAATGGTTTCAATGATAAAGGGCACCAAGAACCAAAAAGGTAAAAACTTAGTGATTTAACAGCAAGGAAACCAATAGCAACTAACCCCTAACAAACCCTTCTTTACTGCCCACCGCACTCTAGAGATCAGGGTTTCACGTGAAAGTCTGTGCCCTTGAAACAGAATCCAACTCTAGATCCAAACCTATCCCCCTCTTCCCAGTGCCTCTGAGAACCAAATAGAAGAAATATATTCAGGCTATAAAAGCAGCATGGTAGTACTCTGTGTCACAACAGAACTCAGCCAAAGAACAAAAGGGATGTGGAAATGAGAGGAAAACACCTGTTCATAATTACAACAGAAGTCAACTCTATACCGCCCTCCCTCTACTACTGGGATCCAAACTCTAAGCAGCAGAAATTTCCTCAGGCTGTAATAGTAACGTAGCAGTGCTCTTTGCTGCTGGGTCAGGAAACTGAGGAACAGAAAGCAGAAAGACACCACACATTAGTGAGGCTATATGGTATTCCAATAAATCTGTCCAAATCTAATTGGGGTTATTTCTGCCCCCTTGAAGTCATTTGGCAGAAAGACCAACGTGTTGTTTTTGATCAATCATTTCAGTTGTGTCAAACTCTTCATGACTTTATTTGGGGTTTGTTTTGGCAAAGATGCTGAAGTGTTTTGCCATTTCTTTCAGCAGCTCATTTTTCAGATGAGGAAATGAAGCAAACATAATTAAGTGACTTGGCCAGGGTCACACAGCTAGTAAGTGTCTGAGGTCAGATTTGAATTCAGGAAAAAGAGACTTTCTGATTTCTGCCCTAGCACTCTATCCACTGTACCACATAGCTGCCTAAGACCAAGGTGGGTAATCTGTGAAATGCCAAACTTGGGAAAAAACTGTGCCTTATTTAAAATTCAGCCCCCAAGGAAACTATTATCAAAGGGAGTTAAAAAGTAATAGGGGAAAATAAGGTGGGAGAGGAAGATGAAATTACTAAGGATTATGGGAGGGAGAAAACTTCTTGAACATAAACAAATAAACTAATACAGAAAATATTAATAACAAAAGGAAATATGGCCTTCAGACCAAGTAAAAGTTCGGGCATCTAAGAACGAATATTACAAAGCAAAGAAAAATATATCACCTGGTTGAATAGAGGAAGCTGTGGATTCCCAAGAAAGCATAGAATCATAGAAAGAACTTTACGAATGGTTTAAAAGAGAAAGAAAAATTGAGAGCAACAATTGTAATAAACTACACACCAGAAATAATCGTCAGAATAAAAAATTTAAATCCATTATGATAAGTCTCACCAAAAGGGAAAAAAAAAAAGAATGAGAATGGAAAGACAAAGAAGTGAAGAAATTCTGCTGAGTTTCTAAAACTGAAGCAGGCTTGAGTAGGAGGACCAGAGGATGGAGAAAATTCCAGGATGGGGGAAGAGTATGGGCAAAGGCATAAGGCTTAAAATTAACTTTGTATCTGCAAGATAGGACAACTTTAACTCAACTGGAAAATTCCATTTGAGAGCTGTGCTCAACAAAGCTAGATACACAGGGTTGACAGAGCATATGGAGGATCTTAACAACCAGCGAAAGGAGTTAGGCGTAGAAAGAACCTGGAGTCATGAGAGTTCTTGGTCTGCATACTGACTCCAATGTTTATTAGTCATACTAACCTGCTTACTTTACTTCTTTGAGACATTTCTTCATCTAAAAATTAGGCATAGGGGCAGCTAACTGAAACAGCGAATAGGGCACTGACCCTGGAGTCAGGAGGACTTGAGTTTAAATTCAGCCTTAGGCACTTAACACTTACTATCCGTGTGACCTTGGCAAGTCACTTAACCCCAATTGCCCTACCTTCCCCCTTCCAAAAAAAGACAAAACAAATAGGGATAAAATATTTCTATTGCCTACCACAGAGGGATCTTGACAGAATGGATAGCATGTCTCTTGGAGGCAATGAGATACAGGTTCAAATTTCACACTGACATTTCCCAGCTATGTGACCCTGAGAAAATCACTTAACCTAAAGTTAATTCTAGGAATTATCAGCTACATTTTGCCTGAGATAATTTGCATTTGGAAGGAATTACTATGTCGGCATTTTCCCAAGTATACCTACTTCACAATGTTGTAAGAAAAACCAATTGCAATTATGTGTGAATATGTAGAAGAGTGTGCTCCAGTGTTGTTTTTGTTTGGGGGAGGGGAGTGAGAAATCCTTTGTAACTACTATTCTTTCTATGCCTTTTCAGTAAATGTCTTCCATAAGTGCATGGAATCTACTGGGGCCTATCACTAGTTGTCTTGACTTTTGTCTTGCCATTGGACTCTGATGACACTGGAGGGGATAGACTGATGACTGTGAGCACTCTGCCTCATTTAAATCCAATTTATGTGCAGTTCAAGTCATCACCCCTGTGGTGTCATTGATCCTTTGGGGGAACAAAGGATGAACAACAATCTGCGAGTAGTACTAACTGCCCTCTGGGGACCCAACCTGCCACTTGAAGTTGGACAATGCTACTATTTCTTCTTCTCCTTCTCCTTCTTCCTTTTTCTTCTTTTCTTTTTCCTCCTCCTCTTCCTTTTCCTCTTCTGTTTCCTCCTTCTTTTTCTTCTCTTTCTCCTTCCTTTTTTTTCATCAGCACAAATGTTCCCACTGTCCACATGGGGAGTCATACTGATGAGGTGCAGGCTCTGGGAACCCCCTTGAGCTCTTCCTTGAATCTTTCATGTACAGGCTGGGGGGGGAGAGGAACCCCCTAAAACTCTGATTGAATCTTCCTACTTGATGAGACATTTGCAGAGGCCATAAGCTTTTCAATGTGGCTCTGCCCAGACCTCTGTTACTAGCCTAGCCCTCCATTGTCCATCTATTTCCTACCTTTGAGCCTATCAAAATATCAATCCACCCTTGAACTGGCCTAGCCCACCATTGTCTCTTGGCTCCAGGTAGTCCAGCAACTTCCTATTAACTCCTCCTGAAGACCTTCCCCAAACTCATTACTGGAGTCTGACCTCATTGACTCCTCCTGAAGGCGCTCCCCAAGCTCCTCCTCCAGACCACCGCTAGTTTTCTCCCACACCCTTTCTGTATATAAGACCCTTTTTTCCCCATGTGTGAGAGAGCCATAGAATTTTCTAGCACAGATTTGCTCTGTGTCCAATACAGGCAAACTTTTAATAAACTTTGTTTATCTTTGGCTGAGAGGACACTTGAGTCGAATTCATTTGGCAGGACCTGGCATGTTGGTATTTTGGGGTCTCAAGTACCCCTAACCATAACCACATCAATACCTTTACATGCTGGTGCTCTGTCCAAAGGAATATAATTTTTGGTCACTTATATTTTGTAAGATATCTTGGGGTTTGGAGACTAGATTTTTAAAAATTTCTTATTTCTTTCATCATTTTTTTTGCAAAAATTTGGGACAACTAACTATGTTTTGCACAATTATCATATATTTCAAAGTCTATTTTAATTCAAATAGAGGGACTTGACTACATCTCTGAGTCCAAATCACTCTACTGAATAATAGGTCCTAGCCCAAGGCTCACTTGCTCATTGTTTGGGTTTTGATGGCTCAGTATGAGTACAAATAGCAATTTTTTTCTGTTCTGACCGGAAACTCTGAGGGTCTTCCCCCCTCAGACTAGTAAAGAACTAGGCCATCTTTTGTCTCAGTTCTTACCTAGCTATGAATCACTGAATAGTCATTTCTCAGACAAACTGAGACCTGGGAAAAACCTTAGTTTAAAAAGCCCAAGGTCACCCACTGTATCCTGGGCTATCTCTAGTTTTCTTGACTTTTGTCTTAAACTGGACTCCAATGACTCTGGAGGAGAAAGTGAGGCTGACAACTTTGTGGAGCTCTACCTCACTTAAATCTAATTTATGCACAAGTCATCACTCTTGTGATGTCATTGGTCCCCTTCTAAAACAAAGGACAAAAAATAACTGGAATCTACTTACTGAATATTAATGGAAAGTAGAGCAGTGAGAGCTTATGAGCTAGTGGTAACTGTAGTCAACCACGCAATTACCCTTAGAATGCAACATAGCAGACTCCCCTTTGGAGACTCAATCTGACAGGACAAGTGAGAGTTGGAGGGATAAGCCTAGACAGAGATGAAGTGACACTGTCTTACGTTTCCTTCTTGATTCTTATAGCAGCCAGCACCCTAGCAAACCCAGGATGGCTGCTAGCACAGGTTCTTAGATCTGATTTTCTAAAGGAAAGCAACTCAAAATGGGTTAACAATCTTACTTTAATCAATCAAACATATATCATTTACCTAGTTCAGGGGGAAAAGTCAGCACCCTGAACTTCAGAGAATACAAACAGAAGTTACAACAGAAAATAACACAGTTAATCAGACAGGGCTTCCAGCTGTCTGACCATTACATCCATACCTAGTTGGTTACCAGAGAGGGAAGCATCAACATCTGGGTTTTCAAAGTTAAAGGACTCAATGCCTATCCAGAGTCTCATCTGGCCAAATCACACAACTCTTCCCAAAGTGAGCCCCAAAGCAAAACCTCACAACAGGGAATATATAGCCTTCTCCTGGGTCAGAGAATGTCACAACCCTTTTGACCTACTGCCCAATCACAAAGTAACAAGATGTGGGTGTTCTTAAAAAAACAAGCCTCCCAACACAGGCTCCATGAGACTACATTCAGCCTCTTAGTGGGCAGGGTATATTTTCAAATCAAGGAAGGTTCTCAGATTCACTTAAGCCTATCAAGGGCCCAAGGGACAGGGAAGATCTTCAGATTCCCATTACCATTACAGTTCTGCAGCTACCTGCTTATATAAATGGCCAGATCATTTCACTCCTCTAGAACAATATCTTTATCTACAAATGAAGAAGTTGGACTAGATACTACTAAAGCCACTTTTTGTGCTAATATTCTCTGATTTTGTAATGTCTTATCCTTATTGCTTGTCAGAATTATAAAAAGGCATGCACAAAGTCACACTTCACAATTTTCATGCAGGCTAGTTGCTCCTTCACTAAAAAATATGCACTTTTTTTAATCCTTACATTAACTCCTGAAGCCCATAGATAGTTTTAAGAATGATGATTTGGAGCTTAAACAAGATGTAGAGAGCTTTATTTAGTATAAGACATAAGACAGAGATTTGTGGGAATGTAATTTAACTCTTAATATAAGGAAAGAATGTTTCTGTAATTAATAAATAATTTTCTAGTTATTGGTATAGTAGAAAAAAAATGTATTTTTTTTTAGCCAAGACAGGGCTAAGTGTCACCTTATAGGTCTTACTTAATGACTGTAGTTCTTTGGGTTTTGTTGTTAAGTATTTACCTGAATATCAAAGATGACAATATAAAAAATATCAAAATGTCAGAAAAGTTCAGAATTAAATTTAGACCTATCTAACATGCCTATTGTCATTTTGATGACATATCAAAGATGACAATTAAGGAACGGAACAATCCTAGACATACTTGGAAAATACTCTGAAACTTTTTTTTTTTAAATAAGATCATAGATATAGAACAAAAGGTAGAACCAAAGAGACTTTTATCATTTATCAGGTGAAGAAAATGAGGCCCAGGAAGGTGGTGATTTGCCTAACATCATATAGCTAAACCTTATCAGAGACAGGATCAAACACAAATCCTTAAAACGTAGAGGCAATACTCTTTCTTTTGTACCATGCTTGACTTTACCTTCAAATTTTGTATTAGTTTTTTTTAACTTTCTGTCATTCAAGGTAATTTATTTATTTTTCCATTAGCCATTGTTGTTGGAATAGAAATCTGTTGTAATTCTTTATAGAAGCATGACAGAAATATTCAAATTAAGTGATGTCTGGCTTTTGTCCCAGTCTTATTTTATAAACAACATTCACTTAAAAAAAAAAATCAATTGACACGGCATTAGAATATAAGGTCCCAGATATTAGAGGGTAGGGTTTGCTTAATTCTTTGTATTTGTATTCTCAGCACCTAATACTGCCTTGGGCATAATAGAAGCTTGATAAATGGTTATACACTGAATTCATGCCTATGATGACCATTGCAAATGATGTTCCTCTGAGCAAAGAAAACTGTGCAATAGATACTAAAGGCTTAACTCTTCTTCAGAGAAACCTTAGGGGTCTTTCATAAAATTTCGTGATCGCTGAGTATGCATCAAGTGATGACTAGACTGAAAAAAAAAATATTAAAATCAGCATGTCCCTGCTGTGTTAATCAGAGCCTTCTGAATTGTTGAATTAGCATAAATTATATGAGTGAGGACCTTCTCCAAGGATGTGGATCTTTTTCAATGTCAAGTCCAGGGATATATTAAATTGTTCCTTCTCTGGTAATATGCACAATCAAACTTAGATAAAATCATATGTGTATGACATCTTAGATTACAAAAAAATGATAACCACTAAGGTGCTATCTTAGAAATTTTGTAATATGAATTAGTTGAGGGAAGTATTTGAAATATACTTTAACAATAAATTCTTCAAAAATTACCCAAGCTAGCTAATTGAATGATTTCATGTTAAATAACAAATAGGTTTAGTTAGATATGTAGATTGAAACACATTCCCAAAGCATAATGTTTTCTGAATTCAGAAGCTTACAGTCATGCAAAGAAAAATACTTGAAGAATAGATTAAAAAGTAGTATGAAAGAACTATTAAGACATAGCCCCACTTACTTAATAACATAATGGAAGAAAAACTGAATTATGGAAATGAACAATGGAAGAAGAAATTTGAAAAATTTATCATTTAGTCATTTTCTTTATTCCCAGGTTCTTCTGTTGTCTTTGTTTTCCATTTCCTCATTCTTTCTTCTGGTTCACTTGTTTATTCTACTAATCTTCCTTTTGGTCATTCAGTTATTCCATCACCCTGATATTTTATTTATTGGTGCTCCAGTTTGCTTCAGGCCTTATCTCCATAAAATCTCATGGCTGAGATTTTTTGCTTCTAAGGTAGGGAAGATCATGAAGCAAGTAGCCCAATGGATGGTAGTAGAGATCAGGTGATCAACTAGTTTTGTTTTACTATTTTTATTTATGATTGGCCCTCAACCTGATTCCCAAAAGAATTTAAGAATATATCTGAAGTTCATGTATAAAGCAGGACTGATTGCAAAAATATTTTTAAAGACAAAAATTAACTTAAAGGAGCTGAAGAGAAGACACAATAGGCATGTTAGCTAGGTCTAAATTTAATTCTGAACTTTTCTGACCAATAAGAACAATAGTTGGCAAAAAAAAAAGTTTTCATAGAACCACAGAAATTCAGAGTTGGAAGGGACCTCCCTCAGAAGTCATCAATGTCAACCCACATCTAAAAAAGAAACCTAAGAACATACTTTACAAGTGGTTGTCTGATTATTATCTGAAGATTCTTAGTTAGTGGGAAACTCACCACATCTTAAAGAAGTGTACCAGGGATGGCTAGGTGGCTCAGTTAATAGAACACTGGCTCTGAATTCAGGAGGACCTGAGTTCAAATTTGGGCTCAGACACTTAACGCTTACTAGCCATGTGACCTTGGGCAAGTCACTTAACCTCAATTGCCCATATGGGAAAAAAAGGCAAAAAAAAAAAGTGTATCACGCTTCTTAGATAACACAAATTCTTGCATCTCTGACCTTGTTCTGTGTCTCATGGACCCCTTTGGAAGTCTGATGAGGCCTATGAACAACTTCTCAGAATAATGTTTTTAAATGAATAAAGCAAAACACATAGGATTACAAAAGAAACCAATTATACTGAAATGTGCTTATCAATTTTTAAGTTCATAGATCCCAAGTTAAGAACCCCTGCTTTAATTGTTAGAAAGCTTTTCCTTGTATCATATTTGATTTATAACTGTAACACTCTGTCTACTGTTTTAGTACTGCTCTCTCACATTAAGCTTAACAAATCTAATCTTTCAGCCACATGACCCAGCTCCTTCATCATGCACTCTCTATATTTTTTGATACTATAAAAGAAAGCATATTGTTCATCTGGAAAAACTGCCCCCCAACACTGAATTTTTAGGGGAGTCTTGTGCCCAGATCTTTAATAAGGGGTACTTGATGACAGGACAGTTAAAATCTTTAAGTTGTAATTTGAGGAAAGATAGAAAAATAGTCTTCAAATGGATATCATCATCATCTTCATTTTGACTGTGCCTTGACATAAATCTATTTAAGTTGAAATGCATTTAAAGGATTTGTTGTAAGACTAAAGACCAAACGAAAGGGTATTGGTAAGCATTTTAGGTGAGTGTGAAAATGAAAATACTTACCTGCTTACCTAGTCAATCTTGGAAGAAAGAAAAAAAATCTTGTCAAGGAAGAAACAAATATTGAAGAATCTATAGAATGAAAGCCAGAAATAATCAAGAACAACAACCTCAAAGAAGGATAAAGTTCAATATATTTTTGGCTAGAATATAGAGTTTGGACTCAGTTATTATTTTAATCTTATTTTAAATTGTTGATTTCAAAGCTCCCTGCTAGTATGGCTTAGCAGGTGTTCAAACTCCACTTTAAAGTCTGATATTTCATGAGTTCTATTGGAATTTAAGCTCCTCTAAGCCTCATCATGAGTCAGTCAATGAATATACCAGAGTCCTTGGTTTGAGATGACTTCATAAAGGTCAGACCCAAAATGTTTAAATCATCATTACAGGATGATTTAAAAAGGTACTCACTAGGGACAATATTTTAAATGAAAGCATGAAATTATATTTACTTAGGTTGTTCTCAAATTCTCAAGGACAGAAAGACAAGGGGGTGGTACACGTGTCTGCCCTGAGGCTAAAATTTCAATTTTCAATTTTTAGGATAATGAGAAACAATTATTATGAAGAACCACATAGTAATAGTTTGCAATGTGCTAATCATCTTACATAAGACATGGTAATTGCTTGAATTTTGATTACAAATTTGGGAACATTTGGACCTATATTTTCACTTAAATTATTTTATTCAGTTGTTCTCATGTGCATGTATTTTCTTGCATATAGGAATCTTTTCACCTCTTTGTGAGAGTTATGGGTTCATCTATCATCATAATTATGATCAATAAATATTTTCTGAGCTATTTGACATTCTATTTCAGCTGCTTGAATGAACTGAGAAGTCTAAGGGACTAAAGAAAAGTTTGTTATAAGAACTATGATTTCAGGGGGATTTGGGAATAAAAGAGCTTATCAAGACATATAGAACAAACACATGCCAATGGATCACAACAGGATAATTTAATCAAATCTGGGATTTCCTTAAAGGGGCAGCACATAAAAGAGGCAGAGGATATGAGGATAGAGTTTAAATAATTTAAAGTCCACAAGGAAGTAATAATATACCAATAAAAAAAGACATTTTAGAATAAAATGTAAAAAGAGAAGTAGAGAAGCTACTCTATCAATACTATTTTCTTGCAAAAATCAAAATGCTTGATACATATATTCAGGATAGAGAAGGGCAGCATGGCATATTGAATAGAGGACTGGCATTGGAAACAGGAAGATGGATTCAATTTCTCTCTTGAACAGATAACAGCTTTGTGATGCTAGGCAAGTCACTTAACCACCCATTTTACCAAGAAACTCTCAAACAAGTTACTACTCTACATCAGTAAGGAATTTCCACACTACGAAGTTCCTTACAAGGATAAAATCATGGACCTGACCCCTCCACCCTGTGCCTTCTCAAAATACAGACTTTGCTCAAGGTAGGCAATGAAATCTTTATTTATGGGAGTGAACAGATTCTACTTACCATTCATTCCTGGGTTTTGTGAATAGTCAAGAGGACGAACCATCAAAAGCTAAATGAAAAGTTAAGAAAAATACACCAAGAAGCAATAAATGTATGTAGATGTAGAGATCTAGATACATAAATGCATAAATCTCTACATATATGTATATATCATATTTATATACCTAATGTGTATAACCATGTACACATGCCCATACATATACACATATACACACATATGTGTACAGATACACATACATGTGCATACACATGTACATATACATATGTATATACACACATATACATGCTACGTGGTACAATGGATAGAGTGTTGGGCCTGAAGTCAGGAAAATTCATCTTTTCTAAGTTTAAATCTGGCCTTAGACACTGACTAGTGTGTGGCCCTGGACAAGCCATTTAACCTTGCTTGCCTTAGTACCTAATCTGCAAAACAGGCTAGAAAAGGAAATGGCAAACCACTCTAATATCTTTGATAGTTGTTGTTCAGTCATTTCATTTGTGTCTGACTCTTCATGACCCCAAAAATCTTTGCCAAGAAAACCCCAAATAGGATCATGAAAAATCAGATATGACTGAAATAACTGAACAACAAAACTATGCATACTGTATCATGTTCATATCTCACTGTATGTATTATTTTATCAGTGTAGGTGCTTCATTAATAGTAATGTGCCTTGCACATAATAATAGGTAGTAAGTAGATATTTTAATGTAGTTGGCATGACCAAGTAGAATAGTTTCTAGTACCTCAATTCCCATGATGCATTAGGCAGAAGGAGCAATACTGGCCTTGGAATGTTTCTTTAAACATTATTTTTCAAGAAACCAGCATCTTGCTTTGAGTACACTTATTATAGGATATCTCAACTTGCTATACTGACATCTTGTTCTTTTTTCCAGATCATCTCACATGTGCATAGTTCTTAAACTGGATACCTTGATGGATTATCAGCCCACTTACACATATAACTGTGATTCCTGAATTTGGTATATTAACTTTACCTTTATCTATACAAAAACAGTTTTCCTGATTCTTTAAGCCACTTCTAATTTTGCTTTTCCCATACCTGCATGACTTCCTGAAAGCAGATGTTGCAAGTATTTCCAATATAATGCAGCGGCTTTAGAACCGGGAGTGGCAACCACATCTCAGACCTTTTGAATTGCTATTGGATTTCTTATGGAAGTGGAAATACTCAAGTTGGGATGTTTCTTGTTTTTACATTCATGTATTGTGCTATGCTGTTTATCCTAAGGATATAAAAATTATAATGATGTCAGCATAGAAAGGATTATATAAAATTCAAACAATTGCAATTATTGTAAATCACTTAGGTTAAGAACTGGGAAATTATATATGAACATTTTGTCTTTACCTTTTTTCTTTTAAAAATTTCATAAATTAACATTTTAAATTTTTTCTAATTTTTTCCAGATGCTAAAATTCTCACACAAAATATATGAAGTCACCAACCCCTTAACACTCTTTTTTTCCTCATGACAAAGGCATGTTTACATTTGTGTGAGTCCAAAATGTCAATGCAAGTTAACAAAAAGATGGAACTTATGCTAGACACTGCAAAAATTGATCTAAACCTTATTTTAATTTTTTTATTATATTGATGAGATCATTTCAGTTTTCCTTCCACTAACTATAATAATATATCATTGTACCTATAGGTACAATGGTATATAAACTTATTGTGTACAGGATGGATAATACATATCATATAATTGATGTAAACCAATATACAATTGCATAAAATATATGCTATGTAGGATATATATGAAGTTTCTTCATTCCTCTTTTGTGAATTTCTTCTTATTGATTTTTCATCAAGAATCTGATAGTTAGTCCTCCTGACTATTCCTCACAAGGACCAGAAATGGAAATGTAAGTAGAATTTACTCCCATAAACAATATTAATATTTTATAATAGTCATTTTTTCATAAACAATTATATAATAAGTTAATTTCCTATTTTCATGGTTGCCCTTTCATCTCAAATATAGCTTTGGGAATATAACAATAACATACATTTCTGTAACCTTTTATTATTTTCAAATTGATTTTTTCTCTCAAACTCCATAAATTAGTTATATAGTTATGCTAGTTTTCTTAGGTGAGGAAACTGAGGCCCAAAGAAGTTAAACAAATTGCCTATGGCTCCAGAAACCAGTTATCAGTGTGGATGAGATGTAACCCAAAACTAGTATTCTTTTACTTCAGGACACCATGGTGCCAGAATGGTATAAATGTTAGTTATTCTTACAGGAAATGGAAAACAATGGTAAAAGAAAGTGGGAAATGAATGAATGAAAAAGGATAAAACGTTCAACTTTTTAAGTTCTTTCTCTTCCTTTCTTATATCAACAAATTCAATTTTCTCTTACTTATGTTATTCATCACCTCTTTTTAATATTTTATTTTATTTATTTTAGTTTACATCATTCATTTCCACGAGATTTTGAGTTACAAATTTTCTCCCCATCTTTCCCCTACCCCCCCCCAAAACAGCCATCCCCTTGTATAACCCCTACCCCAATCTAATCTCTCCTATGTCCTCCTCCATCACTCCTCTAACTTTCCAATAGGGCAGGATGGATCTCCCTTCCACAGCATCATCTCTTTTTATACTCATATTCTGAAATATCTGAGAAATTTTAAGTGAAAATTAAGACAAGTGGAGGGATAAAATGGGTAAGTCAATAATAAAGCATGACTTCAGATGCTAAATGTATAAGAACAAAAGAAATTATTTAGTGCAGACTATAATCCATATATTCATTCATTTATCAACCATCTAAACTCTCTCTCATCTAAATACAATTCACTTGCAAGTCATGGCATCACCTTCCTGATGGTCCATGTTCCTAGGGACAAACAGCATGAAGTACATCCTGTATCCTTTTTAAAAACTGTAGTAATGGTTATATAATTTATATACACGGCTTCTCAGTAACAAAACCACTTAGAAACAGTCATATTTCACCCCAACAATATGGGGTATAAAAAGTACAGATAATATTCTCTTTGAGGAGAATTAAAATTGAGACAGAAAATCGTGGTGTAGAACCTGAGTCATAAGAGGCTTCAGAAGAAACCTCAAATAACCACTGCCTAAATAGGAAATTTCTATCATCAATAAGTGATCAACTAGCCCCATTCTTTGAAAAACAATGATTTTTCTTAAATATACCAGAAATGTACCTTCACAACACCCTCTCCCCTGCTATTTTTGCATTGATCTCTACTCTGTGGTCAAGCAGAAGAAGAAATGAGAACCCTCTTCCATTTTTCAGCCTACCTCCAACCAGTATTGGAATGAACATTCTTCACAAACTGGGCACATAGAACTTGATATTAGAGCAGCAAAGGCTACTGCAGAACTAACCCTTCCTTTGTTCTCAACTATGCCTCTCTTAATTCTGCTCAAGTTAAACCTAGATTTTTGACTACAGTTTCCTATGCCTTGCATATAATGAGTTTACTTCACCTCACTCCATCCCCAATAAAGCCTCATTTTCCCCCCATGGACTGTTGTCTAAACATTCCTGCACTTATATAATTGTAGTTAATAAACCCAAGTGTAGAACTGTACATAATTCCCTATGAAATTCCAAGATCTTATCATTCAGCCTATTGTTCTAGTCCAGCTAGTTAGTTGGCTTTGAATCTTTACTTTGTTAATCAACCTGTTAACTATATTTTCTAGCTTTGCGTTATCTGGACATAAGATAAGCATGCTACCTATGGCTTCATCCAAGTTACTGATTAAAAAATTTGACCCAACAAGTCCAAAGGCTAATGTCTAGACTATTTAACTAAGGATCTCCCTCCTGGTTGGCATAAAGTCATTAACTAGCATTCTTTACAACCCTTCACACAGCTCTGAATCCACTAACTACCATCTAGTCCACTCCTCTTTACCTTGTCCACAGGGATACCATAAAGGAATTTGTTAAATACCTTGCTAAATTCAGGTATTCCAACCCTGACTTTCAAAGACTGATGAGGTAGCAAACTTCCCAATTCTTAGTAGAAAGGTCTAGAAGGGCTGAATGAGAGAATATTGCCATAAATGGCCAATGTGGTGATTAATTTTTCTTGGATATGCTTATGAAAGGGAGGTTAGGAAAAGGAAAAAAATTCATCCATGAAACAGAAAAAATATAGAAAATGTATGGACATAATAAGCATACATAAAAGATAGAAGAAGGAAGTTCATAGAGGAACACAAATAAGCAGGGCAGTTTGTTACTATCATGTTAAATTTAATACAAGCTTCTTGAAAAATGTAATAGAAGTACAGTTTTGTATATAATCCTTTTTCTGTTCTTTGAATATTGAAATATTCATGTTGATATTTGTCATGTTTACGTTTCTTGATGTTTGTCAAGTTCATAAGAAAAATAAATTAAATCAATATATGTAAGTCTATGAAACTCTATTGATCTATCAGTCTAGTAACTGTCAGAAAAGGGAAACATGGATAGTCTGGCATTAATGATTCTTATGGCCCCATGCTGGGTCTTTGTGATTACCAATTCTCTTTCCAAGTGCTCATAAATTGTTTCTTTAATAATATTTCCAGAATTTCTTAAAGGAATCAAGGTCAAGGTCACTGGCCTATTGGTTAAAGGATCTATTAATTTCTCTCTTTTGAAAATTTAACCTTTACCTATCTTCAGTTCTGTACCAAATTATTTTTCATCTATGATCTTCCAAAGATAACCAACAATGGGTTAGCAATCACAACTGTCAGTTCTTTCAGTACCCTGTATCAGTTTGTCTTTGACCCAATTCATTCCCAACCTCTACTCCTGCTACTTACAATCACAAAAACCAAAGAGTAGATAACAGGTAATGTGGTATTAATAGCAAGGTATTAATAACTTTAAAAGGTTTCAAATTAATTATATAAATGGTCTACATGCTGTGTGTGCACATGTAGAATGAAAATATTTCTCCAGTTGAGATCTTTTTGGGAGGAAATGCTTTGCCATGACTTCCAAGGGATTTAGGATGGCAGTGGGTAAGGTGTTTTAATCAACATGTGGACAGTGCTCTATTTCTTTGGGTCCTGGTGTCACATTGAGATGAATAGGGATCTGAGGAAGGGGTAAGGATAGCAAGTGTCCTAGATTTGGAGGTAGAGGCAGAGCACTGAGAGGAAGAGTGGCAGGACTCCCAGTGGTTTAATAGGTTGAGTATTGGAGATGGGACATTTGAGGTCAGGATAGAGGTTAGGGTTGGAATAATAGAACTGAGAATCATATGTACAAAGACAATACTTATAGTCCTAGAACCCAAGAGTGGTAGCTAGCCTTTGGGGATACAATACAATTCACCTGTTCAAATGAAAGTCGGGGAGAATAACACAAAGAGGGTATTACATCTTTATCCACTATTGGAACTTTGAATTCATTGTATTATTATCTTATTTGTCTTTGATTTTGTGGAGGAGATAGATGCATATGAGTATTATTATTTTGAGGAACATTTTCTTCCTAAATAAGTTACTTTCTCGGACCAGAGAAACAGAACTTTATGAATGAAGGACCTCAATTTCCTTCCTGACAACATCAAGATGAATGAGAATCATCCTCTTTTAAAAGGGGGTCTCCATCATCTTAGAGATTTTCTGCCAAAACCAGGGAATTCTGATAAAACTAATTATTGACACACAAGAATAAACTTGACCTTTAGCAACTCCTATGACCCCTAAGGCTGACGTATATTAACATTTCCTTTTTTTAGAATAATGGTGTTGGTTGGCTGTGTACTCTAAGCAAGGCAACAAAGCTATAAAAACCCACACTGTACCTTAGGAATCTGAAACTACTACCAGGAGAAATCTTCCTTAGTGCATTAATAAATGTCTTTTCATTCTGGCCACTGACTTTTTGACTCCAAGTCTTGCAGACATGATGATAGACGAGATTCTTCCTTGGCTTTCAAGGAATCAAGCCTGACAAACTCCCACAATATTTTCAACTCCCTGTTGAGATTTTTGTTTTATCCTTTCTATCTAAAAATTGCTGGAGAAAATAGAAATAACATGTGTTGAACTGTCCTGCCTTCTTTTGTGTTAATCATTGTGTCACTGACCCTGAGCAGGGGTCATTTTCCTTCTGCACTCAGTTTTCCTCTAAAATAGCTTTGAAGAAAATCTCAAACTTTTGTCCTTATTATTCATCCCGAGCTATAGTATTCTTCTCTGGTTAGAAATTTGATTCCAAGATGACAGCACACCCCCTTTCATCTCTCTGGATGCTGGACTTTACGAATCTTATCTTTGGGTCTACATCATGTTTCTTTTTATGAATGTCATGTATTGTTAAATTGCTTCCCTTGTTCTAGAGTCAAGACCTTCCCAAGCCTCCTCTAGCACCAGAAGGCCAGATAGTAAATAAAGCACCATGGGCCAAGGCAGTTTAGTGGCTCTTGGAGAAAGAACTGAATGAACCCCCAAGCCTCTTCAAGATCACAGATATCTCGGTAGCTTGCCTTTCCCTCAGAATCTCCAGACAAAATGAAATGGGGCAGAAGGGAAGAGGAAAAGAGAGAGCAATTGCCCAGGAAAACTTCACTCTTACAAATCAACAGACTATGGTTCTTCCCACAAAGTCCATGCCAGAGGAGTACAAGTAAATCAATTCATCCATAATTACTGAAAACCGTTCTTTTAGGAGACATCATAGGGTCATGTCTATATTCTCTATAAGGAGATCTACTCAAAAGTCCCCCAAAAAATCATAGCTCACCCCTAGAAAGCTCATCAGGTTCATCAGGGAACTCCCTTTAGTTTTAAATATAGTAAAAATTTAAATTGCACTAAGACTTTTTGGGACAGCCTATGCATTTGTGTAACTACATATATACATCTACATATGTGTTTATGACTATTACATATTACATGAAGTACAAATCATATTTGACAGGTGTTGGTTATTATGTTTTTAAGACCTCGAGTCTCTTAACAAAGAATCATTATAAACTGTTAAAAAAAAAATACCTATGTAATATCCCTACTTAGTAAGTGCTATAAAAAATCTTAATCTAAGATTGGAATCAGCTGTATTCATGCAATCAGACCATCATCTTGTTATTTAATAATAATCATAATAAAGCTAGAATTTATGTAATGCTTTAGAGTTTGGGAAGTGCTTTACAAATATTATCTCATTTGATTCTTATAATCACCTTGAATGTTAGGTGCTACAATTCATATTTTACAGAAGAAACAAAGTGACTTGCTTGATGTCCCATGGCTATTAAGTGTCTGAGGCTGGATTTCAACTTAGATCTTCCTGACTGTTGTACCAACTAGTTAGCAATAATAAAAATCAATGCCAAAACTAAATGAAAGCAAAAAAAAAAAAAAGACTATTTTCTATAGTATAATGCAATTGGTTTAAAATAATTGCCACTACAAGGAGAACCACTACAAAAGAGCCTGGAAATCACCTCAGTTAGCAAACACTTGATCTCATTGCAAAATAAACATATATGGTAGCCAAGGGCAATATCAGTTCAGAACATAAACATGTTTGAAAATATTAACAAATTAGGTGCAAGAATTAGTATAAAAGCTCTCAATAAAGACTTAAAGGAGACAAACCAATCATGTAGCAAGAGTGATAGATCGGAGAAGGACAGCTTTCATGCTTCAATTATGCCTTTTTAATGTTAAGAAATATAGAGGAAGGCCCCAACGCATTAGGTAAAGTTCTTACACAGTTTTATAGGAAAATGAGGACTAGAGCTGTGCATCATGGGTAGAAGTGGATAAGTAGTGACCTATATAAATGGAGGAAGTAAACACATAGATGACATCACCAAGGTATAACTTTAGACAATATATAAATTGTCAGTATTACAAAGCATTAACATGAAGCCCTAAATTGCTTATAATTATATGTGTATAAACTTTTAATATTTGCATAGCACTTTACATATATCATCTCATTTCACCCTTTGAAGTAGGTACTATTATTGTCTCCATTTTACAGGTGAGAAAAATAAGGTTCTGAGGGGTTTAAATGTCTTCCCCAGGGTTGTACACAGAAAATAAGTGTCTAAACAGGTTCATTGGAAATACAAGTATGGTCTCCTACCCACTACACTAATTGTCATGAGGGTATAATGTTACCTAAAAATACTGAGTGAGCATTTGAAGTCTTTTTCTACCCTCTGATTTGAGTATATATGTATTTTTGTCTTGGTTGGTCCCATTATTCATTGTTTTTTTCAACAATGTGAATAAAACTTGAAGCAGCCTTCAGGCTAATTAAGTCAATAGAACTTTCATAGTAAAAACCCCTAACTCCTTTATTTGTCATTTTTCTCAGATTGAATTGGTCTGAGACTCAAACTGGATTCTCACCTTCAACTTCACTTTCTTTAGTGGAAAAGTATCAAGGAACAATTTTATAACAAAATGATTAAGTCCTCCTCAATTCTACTACATGGGATGTGACTGTTATGTAGATGTATTGAGAACTCATGTCTTCAAAATTATCTTTTCCTCACTCTCCAGGAGTAATAAATTCATTTGAAAAGCCAGCCACCAAGGGGTCACTCTACTGAGCATCACCCTGAACAAACTCCAAGAGGTGGAATTGCCCATTAAACTTTGATAGGTTAGCAAGAATTACATTTTAAATTGAAACCTTCAGACTGATAGAGAAATCACTTTCAGTTAGTACAGTACCACCTTCCTTAAAGCAGAGGAAACTACAAAGGTTAACATTAAATAGAGAAATAGTAATAACTGGATGGAACACATGGAGAAATCTAGGTGATATCAGGGGTTAAAAACTATATTTCTTCATTAAATTTGGAAATGTGTCAGGGTTTCATGTGAAAAGAGCATATTTTATCCTTTTCAAAAGGAGTGAGCATGAAGCTTTTCTTCAAGTGGAATATATTCATTCTAATCTTTTTTTTTTTCCTCCTGTGGCATATGATAATATCTTTTTTTTTTTTAGTCTTTTTAAAGGGAGAAAGGCAGGACAATTGGGGTTAAGTGATTTGCCCAAGGTCACACAATATGATGATATCTTGAGGTTAGGACTACTGAGCTGATAATCCCATTGCCAAGTGCAAGATATTCATCCTGTCTTTTGAAAGTCATTCACAAGAGTGACTAGGGACTATTTTGCTTTCCTTGGCTCTTCCTACATCCCAATCTACTCACTCCTTTTACACTTAAAGCTGCATTCCCACTTGACAGTGCTCTCCTTAGCAGAGCTCTCCCTCATATACTTCACGATGATTTCTGTATGCTTTCATTTATTACTCATGATATTGACTGACATTTGTACAGTGCTTTAAGGTTTGTACTGCTCTTTGCATACGTTATTTCGTTTACCCCTGGTTTGAGATCCTCAGCAGATGTTATAGATATCATTAATTTACAGATAAGGAAAGCTTAGACAGTGATGAAGTGATGTCCCAAGCCCTCTAACTGAATGCAAACTTCACAGAACAAATCCCCTCAATAAAAGGATTTGTTCTGTAAAACTTTTAACTCAGTCAAAAGGCCGCACTCATGGACCTAGAAGGCCCCATGTGGCCTTTAGGCTGCAGGTTCCTCACCCCTGATTACAGATACATCAAGCGTGAAACAGGTTCTAAATTTCCAGATTCATTGAAGTAGAGCTGAACACTGTCTTCTGTGTAAGAAACATTCAAAAATTGCTTTTTCCAAATGTATCCCACTTATCTTCCTAAACTAAAGTGCATATCCTGAACTTAAATCTACAAATACTTCATCATACATTTCTTTAATATTTCTAGTATTGTGATGTCTGGGCAGTTAAGTGGCATAGTGAATATAATGCTGGACCTGGAGATATATACTGGCTATGAGACCCTGGGCAAGTCACTTAACCTTGTTTCCCTCAGTTTCCACATCTGCAAAATGAACTGGAGAAGGAAATGGCAAACCATTACAATATCTTTGCCAAAAAACTCCCAAATAGGAGCATGAAAAGTTGAACATGACTGAAAAATGACTGAACAACAATATGATGATGCCTATATGTTCTGCATATATACATGTATGTTATATATATGATTTGACTACAAGTCTATTTTCTGCTCATATACATATATACATACATATCAATGTATTTCTATCTTAAATATATGTACCTATGCATATATATATGTATATTACTAGACAACAAGCTCCTCAAGGGGAAACTTATGCCATTTATTCATTCAACAAATATTTATTGAGCCCCTGTGAATATGATAAATATTAGGAAGGCATAAGTGATGGAGGAAACTCATTCATGCTAAAACAAGATGGGCTATCTATTGATAATGACATGGCTGTGAGAAAATAAAAAAATCTAGTTAGATATCAGTAAGGGTAGATTAATCAGTGAGATTAATGGACTGCATAATTGTCTGCCAAAGGAAATTGCCATCATCTAAATGTCACTGGAAATTCTACACATGATTCTGAAAGTGCAATTTGGCCCATATTTAATAAAGTTTTTATATTTGTCCTTGTTCTAATTGTTGAATCATTTTGTCTTAAGAAAAAGATTTCAAAGAATGAAATAAAAAAAAGAATAGATACCTGAAATTCCTTGGACAGCAATATGGCATATTTTGGTCTTAATCTCCTTCCTTTTCCAGTCCATGTTATATTCCTACTTCACAGAGATCACGACATACATGTATTAATGGTGCCCCCATTTTATTGATTTTATCTTTTGAGGTTCCATCCTGAGTTTAAATTATAAAACTGTAACATGCCCACCTATCAACTATTGGCCCTCAGTGAGCTCATTTTCATCCACGTTGACATTTTGATCTGATAAAGATGAAGATCAAATTCTATAGCCACTAGAGAAAATTGCATCTCTGAACCACTTCTGATCATTGCAGAATTCATTTTTGTGCAACAGGTAATGTAACTTTAATAAAATGCTACATCTGGTTTAACATGTAAACTATACACAATAAGAGATTTCTTTTGAGAGGGAGAGGATGAAGGTATAGGGGAAAGGGGAATTGGTATGTTGAATAATTAAATTAAGTAAACTAGCTCATTATCTAGTCTTTTTTTATTAAAGAATCATTGACATGTTTGCTTGTATATAACTTACATTTCCCAGCATATGCCTCCTTGCTTCCCCTCTCCCAAAGCCATTCCCTATAACTAAAAATGAAAAAAAATTACATTTCAGGAAAACTAATACATCAACCAAGTTGTATTGTATGCAGCCCATAGGCCTCTAACTCTTCAAAGAAGGGAGAAAGTGACTTCTCATATTTGTTTATTCGACCAACCTTTGTTTTTACAATATTCAGGTCTTATAGCTTTATTATTTTTCCATTTTTTGTAATTATATGTATCGCCTTCCTGATTCTACTAACTCTGTATGAGTTCATATGATTTTCTGTGGTTCTTCCAATGTATCATTTCTTATAAAACAGTAATATTCCATTGCATTCTTGTACCACACCATTCTTAATTATATACTATGATGAGCCCTCTTGTGGGTTTGGTGGTTTAAAAACAGGACCCGGGACTTTTAAAAAGATGTTTCATAATATGGTATATTGAAAGGAAGATGAAGACATATAAATCATTTCAAAAGATTGTAGCATTGTCTCAAAAACAAAATAAAAACAATCATTTTGATGCAGTTGTTTGTCGTCATATAAAAGGGAAGAGAATAAAAACTATCATATTTCAAACTTTACATTTACCAACATTTCTACTATTTTTCACAATGGCTCTCATCAAAAATTTATGTTGCACACCATGTATACCCATAGTGTACAATACCATGATATAGCATAGAGAACTCCTAGAAGGAAGATTACACAAATATAAGCATTCCCCAGGAGCAGTCACACATAAAAAAGCATTCCTGTGAAAGGAGTGAGCTGCCTGAGTGCTTACTTTCTTCAGTTATTTCTCTTTTATTTTTAATTCCTAGGTGACTCCATGCAGAGCACCTGGATTGTGGAATCCTTTTTATTTCTTTCCAAAGAACTGTGATCTGCTTCTCCACCTATTCCCCAAGGCAACATAAGCACAATGAAAGGGCTTAGTTTAATCCACATTAAAGCTGAATTCAAGCAGTCTCATCATTATGAATTAATACCACCAAATTCTGCATGATTAAGGTATCCCTCTTTTTCCTGGGCTCTGGAATGCACCATGTCATCTACCTTTCCAAGTATAACTATGAACAATTAGCACATCAATATTTTCAAAGTTATTTGTGATCTTCTAGTCGCTGTTGGCCACACAGCCCTGGGGACTGGGTCAGCCCC
This sequence comes from Pseudochirops corinnae, assembly GCA_028646515.1. Lineage (NCBI taxonomy): Eukaryota > Metazoa > Chordata > Mammalia > Diprotodontia > Pseudocheiridae > Pseudochirops > Pseudochirops corinnae. The sequence goes on along the minus strand of CM053588.1, from coordinate 218,945,029 downwards.
TATTCCAAGTCTGACAAATGAAACACAGCAGGAGTCAGTAGTTTTCACCACAGACAAGATGAGAATTCAATATCCCTGGGTTTTTATACATCCTTCCTTCTGTTCTGAGGCACACTTGCTTCTCTAATCTAATGAATCACAGGCCAGTCAGATCTCACTTCTGTCCTTCCCAGGAACAGAGAATAATGTTACAAATAGCAAAAAAGTACACTGAAGGAAATTAAGTAGAGTGCAGCTTTTGGATCATTGACATCAATAAAAAATAACGAAGCTTCCTGTGAGACCTGAACCAAGTGGTCATTATGGCATCTCTTCATATCAGGTATTTGAAGAGCCTTCTCAAGGGGATAGATGATTATAGGTCCCATCTTAGCATTAGCTTGGGCAAGAGTTAAGAAGACATCTCTAAAGGCAACATGGGCTCATTAACAATTTGTCTAAAGGCCCCTACTTTGAGAAATCATGTAGCTATTTATTAAAAAGGTGTTAAGTACTCTCTAGCTTGTATAGGAAATGTCTGTGTGCTCTTAGTATTATTTCCACAACAAACAGTGGATATAGATGCGTATGTATCAAGTATTTTTTAAATATACATACAAATGGGGGGAAAGGCCAAGTATAGAAAAATTGTAGAAGCTATATATTACTAGGAAAAGTAATTATTCTGAGTGATAAGGGACTGGGGCTTATTAAAGAAACTAGGGCTAGACATATGTAGATCTGGAAATCATTGGCACAAAAATGATGATTGAACTGATGTGAAATATTCAGGTCACCAAGTAAGCTTGCATAATGGAAGAAGAGAAGAGGGCCTGAGATAGAGCTTCAGGGGACATGCTAGTGGGTATGACATGGATGAAGGAAAACCAGCAAAGGAGACTGAGGAGGAGATGGACAGACAAGAGGAAAATTAGGAAAAGTTCAGAGTCATAAGAAACCTAGAGAGGTGAGAATATCCAGAAAGAGAAGGTGATCAGTTCTGCTAAATGCTGCCTGCAGAGAGGTCAAGAAGGATCTGTCAATTAAAAGATGATTGTTAACTTTGAAGAGGTCAATAGCCTCTGAATGATGAATTTAAATTAAGATTGCAGAGGGTTTAGGAGAAAGTAAGAAGAGATGAAAAGGAACCAGGAAACAACTGATTACCAATACAAGAGTTAAATAAGCAACAGTAAGTTGTCTTTGTATAGTCAGGCCATTATCTATTTAAAATAAAGTTTGAAAACAAAGACTAAATATAAAGGAAAGATAAGGGATAAATGATTTTTAAAAATTGCTTTTGACTGCAGTAATGTCAATTCAATCTCTTTAAACAAATCACAACTCTTAAAAGTGGAAAATAATTAGAAGTAAATGCATTGCTTTAGAACTATTTCTTTGAGATGTTTAACCAAACAGTACAGTCTCCACAATGAGGAACCTGAAAGAGATTTGAAAATATTACAGCAAACAGACATTTGAGCAATTTGTCAAGTCCTTTCATAGTGAGTCACACATTTCTGTAAAGAGCTAGAGGCCTGTCATCTCCAAAGAATCTAAGTGCTGAACAATACATTTGGTTGGCTAGAAGCAAGAAGGAAATATAGAAAAAGTAAACAAAATAGCAACAGAAGACAGCAATAAAATGACAACACGGGGACCATTAACAGATTTCTTTCTAGAAGTATACAGGGCCAGAAGAGTGAAAGCAGAAACTTCATGAACTAGCCCTCACAATACCATGCCAGCAGGTTAATCAATGTTTCATTGGAATACATTACAGAACTATTGTTGTTGTTCAGTTGTTTCAGTCATGTCTGACTTTCTGTGACTCCATTTGGGGTTTTCTTGGCAAAGCTACTGGAGTGGTTTGCCAGGTGGAGCCAAGATGGAGGAGTAAAAGTAAGGACTTGCTTGAGATCTCCCTCAAACTCCTACAAATATCTGTAAAAAATGACCTTAAACAGATTCTAGAGCAGCAGAACCCACAAAATGACAGAGTGAAACAAATTTCCAGACCCAGCCAACCTGGTGGAAAGGTCTCTTGGACCAATCTGAGAGAAGATCACAGTCCAGCGTGGGCCATGCCAGCACAGAAGGGGTGGGAGCAGGCTTCAAGGGACTGAATCACTTGTATCTATCACAGTTTCCAGACTTCTCAACTCACAAATACCAAAGACTACTTAGAAGGTCAGTGGGAAAGGTCTATTAGAACTGGGTGAGAGAGGAGCAAGGTCAGGCCCGAACCCCAGGGTAGCAGCAGTGGCTGTTTCTGGAGCTCTCAGCCTACAGATAGTGGGGGGATTGAGCAGCTGATCAGAGGGAGATTATAGGAAGCATTTGAGACAGGATTCTCTTGCTTTGCCCATGGATCTAGGTTGCAATACTGACTGGTAGTCCTGGGGCAAGGAAGAGCAGTGGTATAGTAGAGTTTGTCGTGGAGGTAGAGAATGAATCCTCCTCACAGTTCTGAGGCAGAAAAGAGTGCTTTTGGTCACTGACAGACCAGGAGAGAAGTAAACAGCTCTCCTTTCATCATATAAACTTGGAAGAACTGAAAATTTCCAGGTCCCTAGAAATATCTTTGAAAATAGCTATACAAAATCCCTGAAGCTTGGGACAGTACACATTCCACATTGGAAGCAGAGGCCTACCTTAACAAAGAGCTAAAAAGTAAAATAATTAGCTGGGAAAATGAGCAAACAGTAGAGAAAAACAGACTATAGAATCTTACTTTGGTGACAAGGAAGATCAAAATATACAATCAGAAAAAGACAACAAAGTCAAAGCTCCTACATCCAAAGCCTCCAAGAAAAAAATATGAATTGGTCTCAGGTCATAGAAGAGCTCAAAAAGGATCTTGAAAATCAAGTAAAAGGAGTAGAGGAAAAATTTGGAAGAGAAATGAGAGTGATGCTAAAAAATCTTGAAAAGCATGTCAACAGTTTGCTAAAGGAAACCCAAAAAATGTTGAAGAAAACGATACCTTAAAAAACTAATTAACCCAAATGGCAAAAAAAGTCCAAAAAAGACAATGAAGAAAAGAATGCCTTAAAAAGTATAATTGGCCAAATGGAAAAGCAGGTCCAAAAGTTTACTGAAGAAAATAATTCCTTAAAAATTAGAATGGAGCAAATGGGAGCTAATGACTCTATGAGAAATCAAGAAAACAAAGAAACCAAGAAAACAAAATTTAAAAAATGAAAGAATAGAAGACAATGTGAAATATCTCATTGGAAAAACAACTAACCATATCCAGGAGAGAGAATTTTATTTTATTTTATTTTTAAAAATATTTTATTTTATTTATTTTAGTTTATATCATTCTTTTCCACAAGATTGAGTTACAAATTTTCTCCCCATCTTTCCCCTACCCCCCCCCAAAACAGCCATCCCCTTGTATAACTCCTTCCCCAATCTAATCTTTCCTATGTCTTCCCCCATCACTCCTCTAACTTTCTGATAGGGCAGGATGGATCTCCCTTCCACAGTGCCTGTGAATCTTAAGTTCTAATTGGATGTAGTTAATAATAATAGTAATAATAATTGTGTGTGTGTATATATATATATATATATATATATA
>CM053588.1:218892343-218940967 GCA_028646515.1 Pseudochirops corinnae | reverse complement strand
GTATCTTGCCACACAGGAGAGCAGAAGGGATGGGGATGAGAGGTGGGATGATGGAGGGGAGGGGAGGGTGGGGGGGTAGGGTTGATGGAAGTACACACTTCTGTAAAGGGACAGGGTCAGGGTAGAGAATAGAACAAGGTGAAGAAGTGGGATAGGAAGGAGGGACATATAATCAGTCTCTCACAAGATGCCCACTGTGGAGAGGTTCTGCGTAATTACACATGTACAGCCTGTATTTAATTGCTTGTCTTTCCAGTGGGGATAGATGATGAGGGAGGAAGGGAAAAAATCTAGAATTTAAAGTTCTATAATCAAATGTAAAAAATACATATGTATATAATAGATATATAATAATAATAATTATTATTATTATTAACTACATTCAACTGGGAATTAAGATACACAGGCACTGTGGTAGGGAGATCCATACTGCCCCACTGGAAAGTCAGAGGGGCAAGAGGGAAAAGACATAGGAGAGAGTAGATTGGGGGAGGGGTTATATAGTGGGATAAATGATGTAAACAAGAAAATAAATAAATTAATTTAAAAAAAAAAGAAAGAGGTGGAGGGTGTGAACTCTGTCCCCTATTGCTGACATAACAGGAAGAGTTTGGTAGAAACAGGAAGCAAGTGCTCTCTGTGTATATATAAGAAAAGCCCCAGAGAGGCAGAATCAGAATTTTTCTTCTGGCAGGCTTCTGGTGGAGGAAGCAGAATTTTTCTCCTGGCAAGATTCTGGTGGAAGAATCATGGAAACAGAAGCCAGCTGACAGAGGGAGAGAGAGCGAGAGAGGGAAAGAGAGTGAGAGAGGGGGGAGAGAGAGACAGAGAGAGACAGAGACAGAGAGAGAGAGAGACAGAGAGAGAGAGAGAGAGAGAGAGAGAGAGAGAGAGATTCTCTCAGCATCTTGAAGCTGGGGACTAAGAACTGAGAACTGAGTTGGAGTTTTCTTGAGACCAGAGTCTGGTGAAGGCTGAAGTTGCTGCCGAAAAGGCTGCCTGGCTGCCTGGAAGACCAAAGTGGCTGTTGCCAAATTTCTTCTGGGTCCTAGGGCCAGCCAAACTGCCAGAGGACTGAAGAAGCATGACTGGAATGCTAACACTTTGTTTGTGGCTTGGTTGATCCTTGAGTTCCTGGGAACAGAAGCTGTGAAAATTTTGAGATGTGTTGGATCCTGTGAACTTCACCATGGAGCAGGAATTGCCTGGAGGACTGGACAAGGACCTGGGAGCTGTCTGCCTCTGAATCCAGGTGACTGGTGGATTCAGGTAGAAGCTGGGACCATGGAAGGGGATCCAGGGAATCTGAGAAACCACTCCGAGTCAAGATGAAGAAAAGGCCTCTCCTTGGATATGGAATGCTGTTATGAAATTGAAGTTTACTAGAGACCAGGTGGAAGGTTTATGTAATTTTCTAATTATTGTTTTTAGTGATTAATGGTACTTAGTGACTGATTGCTAGATAAGTGACTGATTAAGTTAACCTATGATTGACATGTGAGTAGAAGACTGACTATTGTATTTTGAGATGACTGAATGACTGAGTAAGGATGCAAACCTCCTTAGGGATACCAGATGATTGTTCTTTTGTTTTTTGTTCTAGATAATGTGACCGCTTTGGTGAAAACTATGTGGCCATTTTAAAGATAAACTGTTGTGAACACTATATTGTGATTTCCTGTGATAAGATGTAATGTTGTGAATATTATATTGTGATTTGTTGTGAATGTTTGCCTTGATTTGTCATGGAATAAATGGAGTGTTCACTATACTGTGTAATCAGAACCTTAAAAGCTGTTCACAGTAGCATTCTTTTGGAAAGCTGCTCATGCATGGCATTACACAACCTCATCAACTATGTGCACATCTCTGGAAAGTATACTGCCAAGGTAAATGAACTTATCCACAGCATTCAAAATTTCTCTATTTCCTATAACCAGTGGTTCCACATATGGATGGAAGGTATAGTGCTTGCTTGTGGAGAACCTATGTTTTCTTGGTATTAATTGCTAGGCCAAAATTAGTACAACTGCCAGAGAATCACTCTATACTTTGTTGTACCTCAGGCTGAGAGGTTGCATTGAGTGCATAATCATCTGTGAACAAAAAATCATGCACCAATTCTCCCTCCACTTTAATCTTGACTTGTAGCCTTTTCAAATTAAATAATTTACCATAAATGTCATAGCTGACCTTGATGCTGTTTTTTATTCTCATTGAAGGTATCTGACAACATGTGTGAAAGCATCATGCTAAAAGGCATGGAAGCATGCTTCACTCCATTGGTGACAGGGAAAGCACAAAAGCATTGTCCATTATCCAGAACCTGGATAAGCATGTCATCATGAAATTGATGTACATTACTGATGAACTTCTCTGACTACCCAAGTTTTGCCATAATTTTCCTCAAGCCCCAACAAGAGGGCTTGAGAGTATCAAAGGCCTTAGTTATATTGATGAACATCATATATAGACCTCTGTTCTGCCCCTGGCATTTCTCCTAGAGTTGTCAGGCCACAAACACCATATCAACAATTACTCAGTCCTTTCTGAAGCCACACTAGCTCTCAGATAGATGACCATGTTCCATGTGAAGAATCAGCCTATTAAGAAGAACTCTGGCAAGAATCTTGCCAACAATAACTAAGAGAGAGACATAGATGCAGCCATGATTGTAGGCATACAAGCTTGTTGACTAGATTAGTTTTGATTGCAAAACTTACACCAGCTTTATAGCACTCCCTTTCAGTATGGCCACTCCAGAAAAATATCCAGCTCCAACTTTAGTAAGCTAGCTTTCATACCAGCATTGTTTCATTCCAGGCTGCTATTTGAATATGATACCTGATTTGTTCTCTCACAACAAGAACTGATTGTCTTTCAGGTCTACTAGATTTTGTGTTTTCTGTAAGCATGCATACATTCCAAGTACCGATGGTGAATGGAATCATTTTTGCAAAATTTTTGTACATTTGTGTGTGTGTGTGTGTGTATGTATGTGTGTGTTTGTCTACCATAGGGTGGGATCCTCATCTGCTACAGCAAGCAGGCCAGGGTTGGGTAAAGCAGACAACTTTTAGGGAATATTTTCTAGCCCCTTCCTCATACCAGGAGGTGAGCAGTGCAGTCCTTCAAAAAGGCTGCTCAGACATCTGACAGGGCCACCAAGTCATACTGCTGCTTCAATGCAGTAAGAAGATGATCCTAAAGTCTTTGTCACCTGTATGCAGGGTTATGACTACAACTCCCAGTGTATCTGCAGCTGCTGATTCATCACTTCCTTTTCACCACAGGATTTGAGGATAGGTAAAAATGGTTTAAAAAATGCTATGGATAGTGTCTTTTGATTCATACATAAATTGGATTTAATTAAGGCAGAGTTGCAAGAAATCATCCATCTCACTCTCTTTCCAGAGTCATCAAATTCCAGTGGCAAGACAAAAGTCAAGGTGATAGCTTGGGATGCAGTGAATGACTTTGGCATCTTCAATGTCTAACCAAGCTCTAAGTCATCCATAGTGACTGCTTTCACTGCCTTCATGACCACTGGAACAAAATTATTTTCATCCATCCATGCCTCCAAGGTAGGTCTTCACATGCTTGGGGTAGACACCCCCTTAACTCACCAAAGGTTTTAAGACCCTTTGGTTACCCTTAACCTGATTTAGACCATCTGCTGAAATGGTCTACCAGGTTGTGGTCACTGTGTATGCTACAGTTTCTTGGAGTCATAAGTAAGAGTTGGGTGAAGCAGGTGGAAAACAGACCTGAAAAAGGCTTGACCACCCTAATACCAGAGGTACTAATCTTCCCTGAACATACCCTACACCACTATATGTATAGACCTGGCCAATGCCTATCTCATCTCATCTAGAATGTGGCACTACAATTGAATCTGAGAGGGAACTAGGTACTTTAAAAAGTAGACATGAGAGATGGGGGAGAGGGAAATCTGTACAAAGACTTCAGATCAAGGAATGGAGTTCCATGTATGGTGGTCATCCAGTAATTTAGTTTTGCTGAAATATAGACTCCATGTCAGGGAATAACATGGAATCAATATAGAAAGCAGGTTGAAGTCAGATATTAACGACTAAACGCTAATGCTAGTTTATATTTGATTCTAGTGGCAAGAGAAGGCCATTAAGAAAGGGTCAGATGCATGCTTTATGAATATTAACTTGTTGGTATGTGGAAGAGATTGGAGAAAGAAACTTGAAGTAAGGATACAAATTAGGAATCTATTAGAACTGCCCAGAAGAGAGGTGACAAGTGATTGAACTAGTGTTGTGGCTATGTGAGTAAGGAGAAGAAAATGGATGAAATAAATGCTAGGGAGATCAAAATAATAAGACTTGGCAATTTATTGGATAGGGAAGTAAAGGCAAGTAAAATGTGGAAGATGTCTCTGTGGTTGTGAACTTGAGTAAATGGACAGATGTTGGGGTTTTCAACCAAAGGGAAACTGAATAGCAGTGGATATGAAGGAGTACATATTGAGATCCATTTTGGATATGCTGATTTGGAGATGACTATTGCATATCTAGGTGAAAATGTGAAGCAGACAGTTGGTATTTCAAGATTAAGACTCTGGAAAGAGATGAAAGTTGTATATAAGAATTGAAAGTGATCTTTATGGAACTGATTATTGAAGCCATAGGAACTTATGAGATATGTAGAAGGAAGACATAGATGAGAGAAAATGGCTCTGGCAGAGTCCTGAGGCACATTCAGTCATAGGAGGATGAGATATGCATAATGACTCATAAAAGGAGATTAAGGAGAACCAATAATTCAGATAGAAGGAAAACCAGGAGAAAATAGAGTCACAGCTGGCTAAGAAGGAAAGGGTAAATTGATTCAAATACTGAAGAAGAGTTTAAGAACCATGAAAGTCAAACAATGCTCTTTTTTTTAATTAAAATATTGTTGATGATCTTGGGAAAAGAATTTTGATCAAAAGCAAAACTGCCATGGGTTGAGAAATGGAGACAAAGAATGTACATAGTTTTTTCAATGATTTTGACTGCAAAAAGGAAAGATACAAGATGATCAATGGAAGCAATGGCAGGGGTCAAAGTGAAAGGTTGTTTTTTTTTTTCTTCATAATGGAAAAGACTTTAGCATGTCTATAGGTATTTGGTAAGAAGGCCAAAGGGAAGAAGAGATTAAAGATCTGAGAAAGAGATGGGATGACCAAAACATCAGCTCCAAGAAGAGTTGGGAGGCAGTGGAGTCAGGAGCATAGATGGAAGGCTGGCCTTGTCAAGAAAAAAGACAACTTCTCCCTCTGTGACTGGATCAAAGGAGAAAAGCAAGTGGGATGAGCTTGAGAAGATTTAATGTTTAGTATTGGGAAGGGATTTCATGACAAATGATCTATTTGTATGTTTTAATGCCTATTTATGTAGATCTAACTCCTATTTGAAGACAGTGGAAATATTTACATTTGGATCTCCTTTGAATCTAACAACCAATCAATAAATTTTTATTAAATGCCTAATATGTGCCAGGTACTATGTTAGGTCATGAGAATATGAAAAGAGACAAAAGATAGTCGCTGCCCTCAAAAAGCTTACAATCTAGTGGGGAAGACAATATGCAAACACCTATGCACAAGGCAAGTTATATACAGGATTAATAGGAAATAATTAACAGAGGAAAAGCACTAGAATTAAGAGGCGTTGGGGAAGGCTTCCTGTAGAAGATGGGGTTTTTGTTGGGATATAGAGGAAGCCAGGTCCTTTGCAGCTTTTATAATAGAGTTAAGTCAAAAAGCATGTTGTTATCATGTGTCAGGTTCTGTGCTCAATACTGGGAATTTTTAAAAATAGACACTTTTTTTTTCCCTCAAGGAGGTTACATTTTAATGGGAAAGACAGCAAATAGAAAGAAGTAGAAAAGAGAAAGGGTGGGGTGCTTAGGCATGGTGGAGAAAGAATCCCAGTAAGTCAGGAATAGAGCTTGGAGAGGAATGAAAGATTGCATGTGACTGACCCAGGCATAGTCTTTTAAATGGAGATTCTGGAAGAAACACAAAACAGGAAGGGGCTACAGGAGCAGAATTTATCAGGGTGAGAAGGTTACTGTAATATGATAAGACGGAAATCCAGAGAGACCAGAATACAGCCCAGACAGGGATGGAGGAGTGGATATGGCTGACCAGGGCACTTTCTTTAAAGTGCATTGCACATAGTGGACACAGTAATTTTTTGAATCAATGGATGTATGGTTTAATAAGCACACACAACTTTAAAGTATATTGCAATGACAACAGTTATGAAACTAGCATCATTGTCATTATTTCTGTGTCTGATGAAGGCTATACCATCCTTTCCATTCCCCAGATTTGAATGTTCAGCACTATCCTTTACTTCTCACTTTCAGTTCCCTCATATACTCATTCATTTGTCACATTTTCTCATTTCTACCTCCACCATGTCTCTAACACCAGATTTCTCATCTCTTCTCACCTGGAAATGGTCTCCTAATTGGTTTCTCTGACTTAAGTACCTCCCTATTCCATAGTAGCCCCTACACAGCTGTAAGGTGGCTTTCCTAAGTGCAGGTCTCCCCCTCTATTTTCCCTACTCAGTAAATTTTGGTAGCTTCCTATTTTCTCTAGAATCAAATATTAACTCTTCTATTTTACTCTTAAATCTTTCAGCAACCTGACCCCAACGTCCCTACATTCCAAGCCTTATTATGCATTACTACCAATAACACATCTTATTTTCCGTCCAAATTGTCCTTCTAACTGTTCCTCATACATGATACTCCATCTGTCACTTCCTTGCCATTGTATTGACCATCTCTCATACCGGGAATATACTTCCTCCTCCCTTATGCTTCTTAGAATCTATAGTTTCTGTCAAGAGTCAGCTCAACTGCCACTTTCTATGCAGCAGATCATTCTTGATCTCCTTATATGCTAATGATTTTCTCCACTTTCCCCAATTATTTTATGTCTATTTTATTTATATCAATGTGAGTATAGGTTATCTGCCCTGGCTGAAATGTTAGCTCCTTGAGAGCAGGATTTCTTTTACTTCTGTCTTTGCATCCACAAAATTCATGCTTAATAAAAGATGGTTGATTGATCATTCAAATTGTATATATTATTTTGATTTCAAATTTCAAATATATACCTAAATATAATCTTTTTACTTTTATCTTTACTTTAAAGTCATTTCACCAAATGTGAAAAGCCCTAAAATCATAGAATCTTTCAACTGGAAGGTGTCAGTACTTATCTGATGCAACTTAATACTCTATTAGAGGTGTTTGTATGACAGCATCAAATATTGTCAGAAATTTTCATTTTATCCAGAACTCAAAAGTTCAAAAAGTTGAACTTTTACAATACATGTATAGTTGGGAAGAAGGGTAGTCAGGATTGGGCAGGGGACTGGATGAGGTCAGAAAGATCACATTCTGTAATTGTTTAGTATTTATTCCAAATCAATACAGCATAGAAAGTGAAAGGGAAAAGAAACAAATAAAATAATTGCAAGTTTTGGGGCTAAGCTAAAAGAGGATCAGAAGCTAATATTCATTTTTAATTCCCTATGTGGTCATTGTAGGGCCTTTTCTTGCTACTTATAATAGGCTTAAAATAAAACTGCAGTATTGAAGACTAAAGGGACAGGGGATGAGGGAGAGATGTGCTTTTTTGCTTCTTATTGAAATAATAAAGTGTAATACTCTTTTTTTTTCTTTCTAATGACTTTTTAGTGTCTCACTAGAACTAAAAACCCTAGAGCACTTAGAATTGTTTCAAACCGATGTAATTACCATATTATATGCAGTATTATATATGGCATCTGTAAAATATATACCAATAGAGAATGATATTTTCAAAAGTAATTATTTCTCCATTTACTTTCTGGCTCAAAATAAATGTTCACAAAATCCCACTTTAAATAAACACTCTTGATAGCATTAAAATAAGTTAGAATAAATTTTTTTAGAATTTCATGAAAAATTCTATTTCATTATGTTTTACACATTCTTATTAGAATTGATTCTGCCATGAATCTGGGTAAATAACCCATGGCATCAAGTTTGCTGCTTTTAGGTAAGCAGTAGGGTACAGTAATAATAACTGAAATTTAACTTATGGTAGTACATTAGGTACAAAGCATTTAGTGTACATTATCTTGTTTGCTATGTAATGCAACTCTGTGATATAGATAATCCAAGTATTATATCTCCACTTTATAGACAAGGAAAATGAAGCTCCTATGGCTTATATGAGTTTTCAAGGGCTAGGTTGATTGGAAAGGACCCAAATTCAAACTGAAGTTTTCCTATTAGAAAACCAATAAACTTGCCACTACAGTAACTATACCATTCTATATTCTAAGTAGATTTGGTGTATAGTCCTCATTCTTCCACTAATTAGTTATATGATTTTGGTAGATTACTAAACTTTCTAGGTCTCTATTTTCACCTATAAAGATTAAGTGGTTAGACTAAATGGCCAGTCCATCTAGTCATGATGGCAGAGAATGGGGTGGGACCCAACTGAACTCTCCCAATATTCCTCTCCAAACAAAAAATTAAAATATGGCTTCAAATCAAATTTTGGAGCAGCAGAGACCACAAAAGTTCAGAGGGAGACATTTTTCTAGCCTAAGACAACCTAGGAGGGCCACAGGAGAAATCTGTAACACCAGGTGACTGAAAGCCTTGAACATGGCTGGAACAACAGCGCTTGACCTTGGAGGCCCCCAAAACAGCAGCAGGAGAAGACTTTGAGGCTCTCAGCCTCAGTTTACTACAGAAATTTATCTTACCCAATAAAGAAATAGGAGGGGAAGGGAACGAGAGAAACTGGGGGTAGAGGGAATGATCAAAGGGAAGCAGTGATCAGAAGCAAAACAAGCTTTTGAGGAAGAACAGGATAAAAAGAGAAAGAGAAGGATAAACAGAAGACAATAGGTTAGAGGGAAATATATTGTTAGTAGTCATAACTATGAATGCAAATGAGTATGTTGACTCATAAATCAGAAGCAGATCAAAGAATGAATTGGAAACCAGAATCTAACAATATGATGTGTTTAAGAGACACACTTGAAACACACACACACAAACACACACACACACAGTTAAAATAAAGAGCTGGAGTAGAACCTATTATGCTTCACCTGAGGTTAAAAAAAGAAGGGGTAGCAATTATGATCACAAAAAAGGCAAAAACCTAATTAAAACAGATAATCAAGGAAACTATATTTTGATAAAAGGTACCATAGATAATGAGGTAATATAAAAATTTACAGTAAGTCTCTCTGATTAAGTCCTCATTTCTCAAATTTATACAGAAATGAGTCAAGTTTATAAAAATAAGAACTATTCTCCAATTGATAAATGGTCAAAGCGCTGATATAGTCAAAGCAATAGAGAAAGCAGTTTTCAGAAGAAAAATCAAATGTATCTGTAACTATATGAAAAAAATTACTCCAAGTCACTATTGAGTAGATAAATGTAAACTAAAACAATTCTAAGGTTGTTATCAGATAGGCCGATATGACAGAAAAGGAAAACAATGAATATGAGAGAAGATGTGGGAAAATTGGGACATTAATACACTGTTAGTGAAGTTGTGAACTGAACTAACCATTCTGGAGAGCAACTTGGAACTATGCCCGAAGAGCAAACTGTGCCTACCCTTTGATGCAACAGTACCACTACCTGCATCCCAAGGAGATCATAAAAAGGGGGAATGAACCTACATGTACAGAAATATTTATAGCAGCTCTTTTCGTGGTGGCAAAAAATTATAAATTTAGGAGGTACCCATCAGTTGTGGTATGATTGAATTGTGGCATGTGATTTTGATGGAGCACTACTGTGTTATAAGAAATGTCAATGGGGGTGGCTTCAGAAGGAAAAAAAATGGGAAAATCCATATAGAATGATGCAAAGTAAACTTAGAAAAAACTCCTAGATGACCATTGTGAAGAATAACAGCAATGTTGTAATGATCAATTGTAAAAGATTTGACTACTTTCTTTTTTTAATCAAATTAACCAAAGGTATGTCATTTTCATTGTGGTTTTTTTTTTTTCATAAAACCAGCTCTTAGTTTTATTTATTAGTTCAATAGTTTTCTTAATTTCAATTTTATTAATCTCTCCTTAGGTTTTCAATATTTCTAATTTGATGTTCAACTGATAATTTTTAATTTGCAATTAAAATTACTAGCTCTTTTAGTTGCATTCCCAACTCATTGATCTCCTCTTTCTCTATTTTGTTCATGTAAGCATTCAGAGATATAAAACTTCCCCTAAGAACTGCTTTGGCTGCAACTCATAAGCTTTGGTATGTTGACTCATTATTGTCATTCTCTTGAATGAAGTTAATTATTATTTCTATGAGTTCTTGTTTGACCCACTCATTCTTTAGATTTAGATTATTTAGTCTATTAATTAATCAATTAATTTTAGTCTATCTTTCCATGGCCCTTTATTACACATAATATTTATTGCATCATGATCTGAAAAGGATGCATTTAATATTTTTGCCTTTCTGCACTGAATTGTGAGGTTATTGTGCCCTAATATATGGCCAATTTTTGTGTATGTGCCATTTGCCACTGAGAAAAAGGTATGTACCGTTCTATCTCCATTCATTTTTCTCCAGAGGTCTACCACATCTACCTTTTCTAAAATTCTATTCACCTCCTTAACTTCTTTCTTGTTTATTTTGAGGTTAGATTTATCAAGTTCAGTGAGGGGGAGGTTGAGGTACCCCACTAGTATAGTCTTGCTGTCTATTTCTTCCTGTAACTCCCTTAACTTCTTGTCTAAGATTTTGATGTTATACCTCTTGGTGCATGTATGTTTGGTGATGATATTACTTCATTGTCTATGGTGCCTTTTAGCAGGATATAGTTTCTTTCCTTATTTCTTTTGATTAGATCTATTTTTGCTTTTTCTTTGTATGAGATTAGGATTGCTACCCCTGCTTTTTTATTTTTTTTTTTTGCCTTAGCTGAAGCATAATATATTCTACTCCAGCCTTCGCCCTTTACCCTTTTTGTGTCCCCATTTAAATTGTGTTTTTTGTAAACAATATAGTGTAGGATTATAGTTTTTAATCCATTCTGCTATCCACCTCTGTTTTATAGGAGAGTTCATCCCATTTACATTCACACTTATGATTGCTATCTGTATCTTTCTCTCCATCCTACCCCCTCCCATTTATTCTTTTATTTCTCCCTTCTCCCTTACCCACCTCAAAAGAGTTTTATTTTTGACCACTGCCTCCCTCTATCTGCTCTCCTCTCTTTTCTTTTCCTTTTCCTTTACTACTTCTTCCTTCCCTTTTAACCACCTCTCTTTCTTTTCCTTTTTCCCTCCTACTGCCTGTATGGCAAGTTAGATTTCTACACTTAACTGAGTATGTTATTCCCTCCTTGAATCAAATCCAATGAGAGTAAAGTCCATATAATGATCATATCCCTCCCTTCTTTTCCTCTACTATAATATGCTTTCTGTCTCTTCATGTAATGTAATTTACCTTTTTCTGCCTTTTCCTGTCTTCTTCTCCCATTGTAATCCCTTTGCAGTCCTTAATTAGGCTTTTTATCACATCAGTTAATTTATATCCATATCTTTTGTCTATTTATATCCATTTTAAGTGTTGTAATAAAGATACAGTTCTCAAGATTTACAATTATCACCCTCCCATGTAGGGATATAAACAGTTTGCTCTTATTGAGTACCATATATGTTGTTGTTGTTTTTTCTGTTTACCTTTTTATGCCTTTCTTGAGTCTTGTATTTGAAGGCCAAATTTTCCATTCAGCTCCGACCTTTTTGTTGGGAAGGTGTGGAAGGCCCCTATTTCGTTAACTGCCCATCTTTCCTGAAAGATTATTCTAAATTTTGCTGGGTAGTTGATCCTTGGTTGTAATCTAAGCTCCTTTGCCTTATGGAATATCACATTCTAATCCCTCTGATCTTTTAATGTAGAATCTTCAAGATCCTGTGTGATACTAACTGTAGTTTCAAGATATTTGAATTTTTTCTTTCTCATTGCTTGCAGTATTTTCTCCTTGAGCTGATAATTCTGGAATATAGCTGTAATATTCCTTGGCATTTTTAATTTGTGATCTCTTTCAGGAGGTGATCGGTGGATTCTTTCGATGACTATTTTACCCTCTGGTTCTAGAACCTTGGGGCCTTTTTCCTTGATGATTTCTCAGAGAGAGGAGATATTCTATGAGGGAATGGTGAATCAATCTACCATCACTTACAGAATATATGCTTATCTGCAGAAATGATTTGTCTCAGAGTGTCCCTCAGGAGGTTGCATGTAGGCTTCCTCTCCTATGGAAGCATTTATAAACATATTTCATATTATATTATTGGTTTTAAATGATGTGATTCTGCATACTAAGAAACAGAGGGAGAGGGAAAGTTAAATATTGGAAATGACACTAAATACTTAGTCATGTCCTCCTGAGCAAAATAAAAGCAGTTTTCTTGATAAAAATTAAGCTTAACTTGTGAGAATTTCATCAACAGTGATGAGGTCTCAAATGTATAACCAATAGTAAAAGTTCCATGAGGCACATGTCAGCTAGAGCCTCACTAAGATAGCCTGTGGAAACACTGGTGTTCAAAATGCATAGCCAGTCCTTTGCCTTAGCCAGAAGGCTACAAGCTGAAAGAGCTTTTCGACTTTATGACATTCCCCATGAATCATCTTGTGACATTACCTTCCAAGGTACCTCTCATCCCTAGCAGTCACTAGTGAGATGATAAGAACCCTAAAGCATTACAATACTATCTGTTAACAGACAAAATAGAACAAAGAAAGATTCAGAATTCTTTTTCAGAAAATGAAGTTCTATGCTTTATGGCATAGTCTTTTCATTACAAAGATTTAAGTTACAACAGTTCCCATTAAGTATGACACAGAATATGGCAATGAAAACTTTCATTATGTATAGGTAGGAGACATCAGAAAAGTTATTTCTCACAACCCTTTGCAATAATTCAAAGAGAAGAAAACCCCATTCATCAGAAATGTTTTTTTTTTGAAAGGTAAGCATAAAAAGATCCTGAAAGAATCTTGTATTTTAGTATATTACAATAAGAAAAAAGTCATATGGTTTGGATATATGTTGGATATATAGTGGATATATAGTGGATAAATAGTGTATAGGGGATAAAAAGCTGGTCTTAGAACCAAGAGGGTCACCTCTGACTCACCTCTGACAAATACTGGCTATGTGACCCTAGGCAAGTTGCTTACCGTCTTAGTGCCTTGGACAACTTTTTAAGACTATAAAATTTCAGAGAAGGTAGAGCAATGCATTGTGATGTGATCAGGAGTTTTCTTAATAGAGTTCCTCATACCTGTTGAAATCTTAGATTCAGTACTATTCTGGTTTCTATAATAAGAAAATTAAGTAGAAAGGCAGAGCCAAGATGGCAGAATAAAGCAGGAACTCCCAAATTCAGCTCCAAGCAACTATAAAATAAAATCTCAAAATGAATTCTGAAGCAACAGAACCAACAAAAAGACAGGGTAAAACAATTGTCTAGCCCAAAACAACTTAGAATGTTGGCAAGAAAGGTCTGTCTCACTGAGGTAAATAGGGAGTGCAGGAGGCATCAGAGCATATCAGCAGCAGTCCCTGTCCCAGCAAGTCAGTAGCAAAGTTTCAAGCCTCAGAACAGGCCAGCAGCACCTGGCTCTGCTCAGCAGTGAGGCTTCAGACCCCTGGTGCAAGAAGCATGTGACAGTAGCCACTTATTCCAGGAGCAGAGCCCAACTTTAACATAACCTTAAAAGTCATGAAATATAATGGGGAAATGACAAAAAAAAAAATCAAAAATAAAAGAACCTGACCACAGAAACTTATTATGGTGACATAGAAGATCAAAACACAAATTCAGAAGAAGGCACTAATGTCCAAATGCATACATATTAAGCCTCAAAGAAAGTTAAGAATTGATCTCAAGACCAAAAAAAAACTTCTGGAAGAGCTCAAAAAGGATTTTAAAAATCAAGTAAGAATGGTAGAAGAATAATTGAGAAAAGAAATGAGAGTGATGCAAGTGACTCATGGGGGAAAAGTTTCAATGGCTTGGTAAAGGAAGTATAAAAACATGTGGGGAAATGTAAAAAAAAAATGCTGAAGAAAATAACTCCTTAAAAAGAAGAATTGGCTAAATGGAAAAGAATGTGCAAAATTTAACTGAAGAAAAGAGCTTCTTAAAAGGAAGTGACAAAAATAAGGAGATACAAAAGCTTATTGAAAAAAAAAGTAATTCTCAAACATTAAAATTGGGCAAGTAGAAGTTAATGATTCAGGGGCAGTTAGGTGGCTCAGTGAATAGAACACCAGCCCTGGAGTAAGGAAGACCTGATTTCAAATCTGGCCTCAGACACTTAACACTTACTAGCTGTGTGACATTGGGCAAGTCACTTAATCCCATTTTCCCTTCCTTTGCCCTACAAAAAAGACCAAAAAAAAAAAAAGATAATGACTTCATGAGATATCAAGAAACAATAAAAACAAAGTCAAAAGAATGAAAAAAACAGAATAAAACATGAAATATCTTATTAGAAAAGCAGTTGATTTGGAAAATAGATATGAAAGACATATTTAAGAATTATTAGGCTACCTGAAAACCATGATTAAAAAAAAAGAGCCTGAACATCATATTTCAAGATATTATCAAGGAAAACTTCCCCAACATCCTAAAACCAGAGGGTCTTAGAATCACCTCCTGAAAGTGATCCCAAAAGGAAATATTATAGTCAAATTCCAAAGCTCTCAGGTCAAGAAACAATTCAAATACCATGGAGCCACAGGAAGGATTATACTGGACTTAGCAGCTTTTACATTAAAGGATTGGAGGGCTTGGAATATGATATTCCAAAAGGAAAGGAGCTAGAATTACAACTCAGAATAACCCACCCAGTGAAACTGAGCATAGTCCTTCAGGGGAGAAATGAATATTCAGCAAAATAAAGGAATTTAAGCATTTCTGATGAAAAGAACAGAGTAGGACAGAAAATTTGCTTTTCAAATACAAAACTCAAGAGAAGCATAAAAAGGTAAATAGGAAAAAGGAAACATAAGGGAATCAATAAGGTTAAACTATTTATATTCCCACACGGTAAGATGATACTTGAGAGTCTTAAGAACTTTATAATTAATAATGCATTTAGAAGGAATATACATGATATCCAAAAACAAACCAAATTAAGGAATGAGAAAAAATATATATATATTTCACTAGAAAAGGTCAGAGAGAGAGAACAGAATAAATTATCTCACATGAAGATACATAAAAGAGTTAGGAAACAATGGGCCTGGGCAGGGAGTGATGGGGGAGATGGCAGGGAATGCTTGAACCTCACTCTCATCAGAATTGGCCCAAAGAAGGAATAGCATACATACTCATTTGGGTATAGAAATCTATCTTATTGGGAAGTAAGAAAAAATGGGATAAGAGAAGGGAGGGGGACCAAGAAAAGGAGGGCAGAGTGAAGGAGGTGGTAGTCAGAAGCAAAACACTTAAGGGAGGGACAGGGTGAAAGAAGAGAAAGAAGGATAAATGGGGAAGAAATAGGTTAGTGGGAAAAACACAGTGACAGGACCTGTGAATATGAATGGGATGAATTCACCCATAAAATAGAAGTGAGATAGCAGAACGTATTAAAACTATAATCCTACAATATGTTATTTATAAGAAACACATTTCAAGCAGAAGTTCTAACACATTAGAACTAGGAGAATATTGTACACAATAATAGCAATATTGATGATCAACTATGAATGATAGCTATTTACAGCAATATAATGATCCAAGATAATTCCAAAGAACTGATTATGAAAAATGCTATCCACCTCCTGAGAAGGAACTAATGGAATCTGAAAGCAAATCAAAGGACACTATTTCTCACTTTCTTTGTTTTTTTCATTTTTTTAACCTGTCTTCTTTCACAACATGTCTAATATGCAAATATGTTTTGCCTGATTACACATGTATAACCTATATCAAATTGCTTACCATCTCAGGAAGATGGAAGGGAAGGAAGAGATGAAGAAAATTTGGACTCCAATTTTTAAGAAACAAATTTTAAAAATTATTTTATGTGTAACTGGAGAAAATATTCCAAAAAAATTAAGGGACCTTTTTATTTTTGATATGATGTTTCAACTCAATGTCAAGAAAAAAAAAGAAATTCCAAAGCATGTTGATTGAACTCTCTTTTTTTTAAGAAAGTCCATTTTTAAACATTTACGAACAAATCACTGATTAGGTGATGTGTCCAAGTGTTTGAACCATGATTTAAACCTAGGTCTTCTGACTCCAGTACCAGTGTTCTTTTGACTATAGTATTCATCGGATTTCCAATAATTACGAGATCACAGATCCATTGGCATATAAAAATAAAAGAGAGCTCATGAGTGAGATAGAAAATTAAATCTCAATTATCCAAATATTCAATTTAAAGAATGCATTACCCTCTTGGCTCCACCTTCTCTGTGAACTCCTTGCCATCTCAGCCTCTTTTCCACCTCCCTATGTATCAATATTTTAAAATCAGAGTCCCCTTTCTCAAATGTTCATTGTTAAATGTCATACCGCTCCTGTATAGATAGTGGAAGAAAATAGAAATCTCAATTTCAGTCTTAATCAAGATAATATATTCATGACAGTTATCACCACCCCAGACAACACTAATAAAGGAAGTTCATTCATGTCCATGGTGTAATGGTCCCTGATGTGCATGATTAAACTGAGAAAGATAACATACTTTCCCTATAAGACTTTACATTATGAAGGGGGGGATACAAATAGATAGATATTAACAGAGTTCCATTAGGTGTTTTATTTCGTTTGCTTTGTTTCACTTTAAAAGACACAAAAAAGTGAAGAAACATATATTCATGACCAAAGTAAATAGTTTTGCTGCTGTAACTTTGGTGATATCTGATCGGGTTAGCTCTAGCAGAAGAGAAAGGAAACCTTTCTATTCCTTCTTGACTGTCCCAGAAATTTATTCTTCCTGGAATATTATTAGAGCCCTGGAATTGGAAATATTCTCTGTCCCTGTAGTATTTCCCTCTGATGGAATGGCTCTTTCCAGAACCTCCATTTTAAGGAGGAATCCCAGATCATTCATGTCTTCATTTTTCACCAAGTTGTACTTCTCCATCTCTCTACTATGCCCTCTATCCATTATACCCTGTTTTCACTTTCCTTTAAAATAGCTTAAAAGTTATGTCTTCTCCCATTAGAATGTAAGCTCTTTGAGAAAGTATGCAGTAAAAATTTTCTGTCTGCAGATAAAGGGAGAGTGCAAAAGAGTTTCAGTTCCTTCTAGTCATGTGTCTCCTCAGGGTCTGTGTTGAGGTTTAGTGGTGACGGGTCCCCAAAATAGTGATATGCGGGTCCTAACTCAAATGAATTTGACCCAAGCCTTCTTTCAGTCAAAGACAAGATTTATTAGAACACTGGTTAGAGTAGGCATGATTCTAAAAATCCACAATATTGGCCAGCCTGAATCTGAGCCATTGGTTAAACTCTTAAGGAATCTGAGCAATTTAACGGAGGACAAGATGGACCTTATATACAGAAGGACTGTGGGAAAAATCTAGGAGTGGCCAAGTAGTCTGGACTGACTGGGAGGGAACAGAGAAGGACCTGGAAGGGCTGGGTGGTACAGATTAACACCAGGGACCTGGGCCGGTAGGAAGGGCTCTAAATGGAATGAAGAAGTGAAGACCTAGGGTGGGGCTAGGTGCAGACAATGAGGGCCAAAATGAAAGAGTATTAACTGAAAAGAACCAGGTGCCTCAGGCAAATGCCAGGAATCTGGGCAGCATGGGAAATTTTGGGTCTTTTCTTTTTTGGGGTTGTAATGGCAAGCAGAGAAGTAGTTCACACATTATTTCAGCTATTGAATTAATACCTTGTTTCAGTTCAAGTTTCTTTTGAGCCTTGTATCAAGTCTGTTAAGAAACAGAATGTGTGAACTCCCCAACTTGTGAACCCTAGAACTCATGAACTCCTGCAACAGGAAGGGGAGGAGCTCCACTGTATATCAGGAAGAGCACAAGCTAGACAGTCAGAACTTCTTAGGATAAGCATGTGGAGGCAGGGCAGCTGCTGCTGCTGGACTGAAAACTGAACTGAGAATTTAGAAGAATTGAGAAGAGGAATGAGCATTAATAACTGAGACAGAATTTCTTGGAGAAAGATATGTGGAGGCTGGATAAAGTGATTTTGATTTTTTGAACAGTTATGGTGCTGAAGACTTTCTAGGGGAATTGCCAAGGACCTGCTGAGGAGCTGCCGAGGATTTCCCAGGGCCAGCCGAAACTTCTGCTAAAATCTTCTGAGGGCCATCGTGGAGCTGCCAGAGGGAGCATGATTGTGGTGTCACTACTTTGTCTGTTTGTGGCTTTGTTAAGCCTTAACTTCCCAGGAATAAAGACTGTGAAGGATTTAAGGTGGACAGGACACTGTGAGCTTCAGTGTGGAACAGGAACTGCATGGAAATCTGGAGAAGAGAGCTCCCAGCTGTCTGCCTTTGAACCCAGGTGACAGTTGGGTGAATTCAGGTAGGAGCTGGGACCATGGAAGGGGAAGGAGGGAATCTGAGAGCCTACTTTGGGTCAAGATGAAAAAACCTTTCCATGGATACTGACTAGTGACTGATAAAATTGTAACTTACTTCTGAGTGGTGAATGGCCTGTGTATTTTCCACTACCCCTTAAGAGAGTATTGAGAAGTGACTGATATTGTAACTTAATTTCACCCCATGAGTAGAGAACTTTGACTATTATACTTTGCATCTCTTAAGGAGGCCTTTTAAGTATGAGTGAGTTAAGGATTAAGGAGGCTCTCTTCCTTGACTGATTAAATTAAGGACTTAACTAAATGATTGATTGTCTAAATGAATGCACCTTGTTTAAAAGAGAACCACTGAATGATTGAGTTACTAAGTGATTGATTGACTAAATGATTGTACTTTGTTTAAACTATGTGACCACTTTGGTGAAAACTATGTGGCCATTTTAATGATAAGTTGTTGAGTTATGATGTCATTGTGAATGCTGTATTTTGATTTTCTGAGATAAATTGTAACATTGTGAATGCTGTACCTTGATTTTCTGTGAATGTTTTGCTCTGATTTGTTATTGACTAGAGAGTTCACTATACTATGTAATCAGAACCTTGAAAAGCTGTTCACAGCAGCAGTCCTCGTCTTTTCCTTTTGGGGATTCAGATCCCATCTCCATCATCTGGACATCCCAAGGGAGGGGACATAACCAAGCTGACACTCAGCAGCTTGGTGTCTAGCTTTCCAAATACAGCCTCCATTCTACCTCCTCACTCTCATTCACCTGACTCCTTTCAAATCACACAGGCTCAGCATTTCTCAATGTTTCTTTGATCAGGGGGTGTCTTCTTGTACCATTGTTTCTCACAAAAGCCCTACTCTCTTCTAACAGTGAAAAAATAATAGTGTTCAGAATTATATCTCCTAGAAACTTATAAATTCTGAAAACTTGTCTATTCCTGCAGAAATTCATTTCCAAAAGCCCACTACACTGGAAGTCAGTTTCTGAAAAACTAGGACATTCCAAGAGGCAGGACAACTTTGGAAAATGTATAGATGGGCCAGAGGTGGATTTTCCATGGAGAACAACCCAATTGTACTAAATTAACTATGAAGCCGGGAGAGCAATTTTGTAAATTAAAAAACCAGAATTAAGTGATATTTTGTTATCATAAAAATTGTCTAAATAGTGGTGTTTTGTGATTTTAGTTATCTATGTGATGACATTTTGTAACTGTTTCTAAAAGAGTTTGAAAGTTATGTCAGGTTGCTTAGCAATTTGTTTTGTTCTTTTAGTACCTGGGCTCTAGATCATGAGAAAAAAGCTCCTCATTAGCTCAGCAGCCAAAATTCCAGAGCCTCCCTTCTTAGCTGGTACTTCCTTATCTTGTGCCTCTATTCTGGTGAATAAAGGAATGGGCTCTTCATATAAGACCTAGTCCTGACTAAAGCAGTGCCTGTCCCTACCTGTTGACAGGCATCACAGATCAATCTCAGCCCAGAGGGTAGGAAAATAAGAACTGAATCTCTAAATAAGTATGAGAGAAGATTACATTCTCTGAAAGAAGAGCAGCTTTTAAGGAAGCATCACTGGTTTTAAGAGTACTTGATTTGGAATTGAAAGACAAAGTTTGGGATCATGATTTTGCCTCTAAAACACCCTCCTCTCCCCCAATGCATTTGAGGGCTGCCTTTGTGCATTCTGCTTTGATTATTTCTTTGGTTGTTTTCAGTTGGATTGTTTTTTATTAATGAGGAGCCTAGCTTTGGAGTAAAATTCCATTATTCTAGCAATGGGTTTCAAACAGAACAGGTTGATTGTTATATGAGTTTGAGAACTCACTTTCCCTTTTTAGGTCTCAATTTGTCCTTCTATATAATGAAGTGATTGAACTAGATTATATTCTGGTTCTAAATACAAGAAATCATGAAATGTTGGGGGGTTTTTTATTGTTGTTTTTTCTCTAAGGGTCTGTGGAGGATGTTTTATTGTACTTTATAAAAGAAAAAAATCAACTTGACATCAAGTATCAAAGAATTCTAGGGCTAGAAGAAACCTTGGAGACCAGATAGTCCAATCACCCCACTTTACAGAAAAGGAAAATGAGGCTGAGAGGGGAAAAGTTGATGGGGTACAGGCTCTGGCAACCCCCTTGAACTCTCCGAATCTTCCCACTGGATCTGGCATTTGCCTGAGGCCATAAGCCTTCCATTCCCACTATGACTCAATCTCTGTTACGCTTAACCTAGCCCTAGCCCTCCATCCTCCTTTACCTCAAGTTGTTTCCCACCCTTGATCCCATCAAAATCCCATTCTCTTGGTCCCTGGAGTCTGACCTTCCATCAAGATCCTCCTTAGACTCCACCTCAAGACTCTCCCCAAACCTCTCCTCTAGACCATCCCTAGAACCTTCTCACAATCTTTCTATGTAAGATCCTCCATGAAGTGACTCAGATTCATAGTGATAATGGAAGGCTTATGGCCTCAGGCAAACACCAGATTCAGTGGGAAGATTCAAAGAGAGTTCTAGGCAGTTCCCAGAGCCTGTACCCCATCAAAGTGACTTGTCCAAGATCATGCAGCAAGTTATTGAAAGAACCAGAACTCTGGTCTCCAGACTACCAGGCCAATTCTCTTTCCACTACACCAAGATATAATTCAATCCAATAGGAAAAGCATTTATTAAGTGCCTACTATATGCCAGGAACTGTGCTAAGCACCCCTGCCTCAAGGACTTTACAATAGAATGAGGGAGAAAATATGCAAATACATATATACAAAGGAAGCTACTTGCAGAATACATAGAAAAGAATTGACAAACTCAGACTCTGTAGCCAACCTTAACCAAAAAAAGTATCTGATTTTTCAATTAACAATTTTTTTTTATTTTGTGATTTTTTGCTGAAATGAGCTTTGTTTACTGCCTGGAGGCAAGGGCATAACTAGATAAGCTGTGAAAGTCACCAGCAGTCTGTTATTCTGCATAAACACAGCTGTAAACTATCTTATGAGGAAGGTCAGTTTGTTCATAACACAACTGTACATAATGGTACTTAATAGAAGGCATCCCAATAATCTAGCACATGGTTTTTTAGAGCAAATTTTCTTCTGCATTGATAGCAGTCATTATAAATCTGCTGACTTCCTGGCATAGATAAATACAGTTGATTGCTCAATCTAAAGAAGTACATGATCTTTTTTTTTTTTTTTGAAGCCGCACTTTTGAGATTCATGTTAAAGCTCAGTACAAATTTTTGAGCATACAGAATTAACTTTTCCAAATAGCTGGTTGGCCAACTTGGTATAAGTCAATGAGGCCAAGACATATTCAATTATAGTTAATTAAGTAGAATCCTGTGGTGAAGTTTGCACTTGGTTACTCCTTCCTAGCTAGGGAATATGAAGCTACAGAGCTTAACTTTTGCCTAACAGATAGAGCTAAGATACAGGGGAGAATTACATCTAAAACTCCCTCCTTTCCCCAACTGCATTTGAAGGCTACATTTGTACATTCTGCTTTGAGTGTTTGTTTTTCAGTTGATTTGTTTTTTGTTGATGAGGGAGCCTAGTATTGTAGAAAAATTCCATTATTCTAGTGATAAGCTTCAAATAGGATAGGCTAGTTCCTGAATCTTGCTTTAAAAATAGGTATGAAGAAAATTGGGTGAGCTGTCTTCCTTCAAGTGAGAAAAATTTTCCTAAGGCAAATATATTTGTAACATTATGTTTACTGCTGTTTCACTTACTCCTCTACAATGGTTGCTATAAGAATAATTGACTCTGGAAAAGGAGAAAAGAGAGGAAAATAGCATATGTTGGAGGGGCTGTGGATAAACAGGCATACTAATATACTATTCATGGAGAAGAGAACTGGTCCAGGCAATTTGGAACTTTGTCCCCAAAGTTACTAAATGTATATACCCTTTGAAACAGCTGCCATTACTAGGCCTATCCTCCAAAGAGATCAAAGACAAAAGAAAAGGATCTACACATGCAAAAATGTTTAAATCTTCTCTTTTCAGCTATAAATTAGAAATTAATATAGTACCCTAATAGGGAATGTCATATGAATAAAATGGAATATCATTGCTCCATAAGAAATTATGAAATAAGTGATTTCAGAGGAAACTGAGAAGATCTCTATGAAATGATGCAGAACACAATGTTCAGAGATCAATTTACATAATGACAACACCATGAGGAAAAACTGAACCAATGAAAAGTGCTTTGATTGTCTCTGTCCCAGTCTCCCAAGATGTTTGTATGCTAAAGCTAATAACCAAGAGAGAAGGCTTCAACCTACCCAAGACTCCTGTTGGATTAGCATAGAGTTAAGTTTCCTATGTCTTTGCTCATCATTATTGTTGTTCAGTCATTTTTCAGTTGTGTTCGACTCTTCCTGACCCCATTGGGGGTTATCTTGACTAAGACACTGGAGGGGTTTGCCATTTCTTCCTTCAGCTCTTTTATAGATAAAGAAACTGAGGCAAAGAGGGTTAAGTGGCTCACCTAGGGTCACATAGCTAGTGCCTAATCTGAACTCAGAAAGATGGATCTTCCTGACTCCAGTCTGTATCCACTATATCCACTTAGCTGCCCATAATTCCTAACTCCATGTTAGGCAATTTGGAAAATATCCTCAAGTCTCTAGTCCTTTAGATAACAGGGCAGTCTTTTATTGGTTTCATGCTGGCTTTGTCTAAAACTTTACATAAGTCTGAGGCCTAAGGGACTCTGGGTCATTGAGTAGAACATGAATTTTTCTCCCTCCCTTCCTTCCTCCACACTGTGTACTGCCCATTGCAGACATGACGGATGAAAACTGAAACTGCACCCTCTGGTAGGCTTCCTCCTCTTGGGAGCAGCAATAAAGTTTTGTTGAAAGTTGTCTCTGCAGTGTTATCACACTTCATTTGAACTCTAATGGATGCAATGACAAACCATGAGTCCAGACATTAAAAGATGCAACATTAACCTCATTTCCTGCCAGATAGCTTGGTGACCTTAAAAGTACATTTGAGGGCACAACTGATTGTAGAAATTTGTTTTGCTGAACTATATATGGTTATTATGAGGGTTTTAGTTTTCATTTTTGTTGTTATTGTTGTTAATGATTGTGATGATGTTTTATGGTGAGGGCATTTTAAAATTTTTACAATTCATAAGAAATAATTGACACTCATTTTATATATGCACTTACACATTCTGTCAGCAGAGAACCCAAAGAGGTTCACCTATTTCTCTCCAATCTTTAAAATGATAACAAAAATAATCATGACAATAACAAATATTTGAAAGATGGCATAATATTACTGACATGTAGAATTCTAAGATTTGCTTCTAGAAGATATGTTATTAGATTTATTAATATTCATCAATGTTTTGGAATTATATCTCAAATACAGTTATATCATAGCCCTCAAAGTATGTGAAAGGAATGCATATTTAAAAGGTCCTGATGCTCTGGGAGAAATTTCAGAATAATTTTATTCATTGGTAACATGATGATTTATTCTTTGCAAAGGTTAATAGAGAGAACTTCTTCCTTAATTTCCCAAATGAAAGTTGAATCTCAGAATTTTGAAAAATTGGACATTTTTATCTGTCTTCACATTGAACTTCTTTCGGTGATTTGAAAGAGATCAGACGATAGTTCAGAGGAATATTCTTGAAAAGGGACAACCTACCTATAGCAAGCAAGTGAGGCAAGCATGTAGCGTATCATTGTGGAGATCTGAGTATGAAACAGCAAGGGAAAAACTTAGGGAAGGAAGGCACAGAAAACCAATGGACAGATAAAACAACTTCTGCATTAGTATAGTGAAGGACAGGAGTGAGGTTGTGCTAGATGCAGGAAATCAATCATACAATCAAGCTCTACATGGTGGTGATGTGAGATGTCCGTGGACTGAGGCAGTAGCTTTAGAAGCTGAAATGAAGCTGTAGCAATTCAAAATATGCTCTTGAGGAGAAAGTGACCTCTTGTGATAGAGAAGACCAGAAAATGACCTAGAAGTACTCTTCTTAAAAGAAATGTCAGATGGTGGCATTGACCATTGCTATAGTGAAGGTTGCAGAAGAAATAAAATCAACTCTTTTCATTGAGTTTGACCTCATGGTCAGTGAAATACTCTGTAGTATCTTATAGAGAGAATTTCCTGTGATGCTGGACCAAGGGGTGACCTTCAGAAATAAGCAGGATTCAGATTAGATACCACAAGACACCGTATGCTCTATCTTCCTCTCATACATGACAAATATACTCTGTTGCAAGGGTTCTTAACTTGGAGTCTGTTACATTATTTCCTCAATATTTTGATAACTATATTTTAATATAATTGGGGTTTTTTTGCAATCCTAGGTATTTTATTTTATACATTTAAAAATTATTTGGGGCTCTGTCCTGAGCCCTCATCTCTTATCCTTCTATATTACTTTACTTTGTGATCTCATCAGTTCTTATGGATTCAACTATTGTCTCTATGCTAATGATTTTCAAATCTAGCCCTAACCTCTCATCTGAGTTCCAGTCTCCCATGTCTAATTCTCAAACTAGAAGTTGTGTGGACATCCTAAACTCAAAACATCTAAAACTGAAATCATTATCCCAAAAATCCTCCCCCAACTTCCAAACTCTCCTATTACTATCAGTTGATCAGGTCTGACCAAGTCAACTCTACTCAGTAAATTCTGGTGGTTCTCTGTCACTTAGAGATCAAATATGAAATCCTCTGTTTGGCATTCAAAGCCTTTCATAATCTGCCTTCTACCCATACCTTTCTATTATTCTTACCCCTTGTGACATATACTCTATATAATCCAGTAACATTGGTCTCCTTCTTGTTCCTCAAACATCTCCTGACCCTAGACATTTTCATGGGCCATCACCCCATGTATGGGATGCTCTTCTTCCTCATCTTTAGCTCTTGGCTTTCCTTTCTTCAAGTCCTAGTTTTGTTTTTTCTTAAAGCTACCTTCTATGAGAAATCTTTCCTAATCTTTCTTAGTCCTAGTGCCTTCCCTCTATCAATTATTTCCCGTTGTCAGATATATAGCATGTTTGTACAGCTATTTGCATGTTGCCTCCACCATGAGACTGTGAAGTCCTTGAGATTAGAGACTATCTTTTGCCCTTTTTTTGCATCCCCAGTGCTTAGTACAGTGCTTTGTTCATGGTATGCACTTAATAAATGCTTGCTATTGTTGTTTTTAATTGCTTATTCATACACTGACGGGACCAAATGCTAAGACTTCATCAGACTGTGAAATGAGTTCAATTAATTCTGTTCTCCTATGTTTAAAGGATAAGATAACAATATATTTTTTTAAAGAATGCTAAGTCAATGTTAGTCATCCTACTAGGTAGTATTTCAGTATTTTCAAAGTTAAGATAAAATATAGTTGCATTTTATTATCATTTATCACAAAATACATGATATTTCATTTAAATTGCATGATTCTATATCCAAATAACTTTCCATTGTGCCTGGCACACAGTAAATGCTTAATAAATTCTTTATTTCTCTATCATCTATCTCATTATGGTATGGATATGGCCCTAGTCTCTAGAAGACTGTCAGTTGGGAATAAGCCTTCACAGGTGCCACCAAATTGAAAAGGCTTTGAGAAAGCCAAGGAAGGGCCTTGTCTATAGACTAAGGATTAGCCTAGTTACTACAAGAATGCAGCTGTACCATTTATTTATGAAGATGTTCATACTTTAACATTAAAGTTTCAGAAATGCTTTAGGTGCCAATAGCTACTGTACATCAGGACATATAGCTCATCATCAGATTGTTGTCCACCAGGTCACAATTTTTTCCCTATACCAGTTCATAAAGTCTGTCTCCTAAAGTATAGAGTTACTCTGTAGAGAATTCTCATAACAATGAAATCACACACAGTTGAAGTAGGCAGATTAATATCAGAAGTATAATTAGGTCAAGCCAACAATTCATTTCTCAATTCTGGAAATCATCCTTTTCATTCTCACATCTATAAAAAACAAGGTGGATAGCATGTAAGAAACACCGTGAGACTGTTTGTCTATAGGGGCTTAGTGAAAACTTTTCCTAGATTTCTTTAAATTGTCCAAATAATAGGACCAAAGGTTATCAAATCAATCTAGATTGCTAAAGATAGCTTAACTGACTTTCAAAGTTTCCTGGAATGACAAAGAATTATTTCCTTATTTTTTCAAGATCATTTAAATGTTGGAAAAGTACAATGGGAATAGTGTGTATTTCTGTGAATGGTATAAAATGGTATAACTGTACCTATGCATACTTTTGAGTGTACTTGACTAACTATGCATTCCATTCCTGAATATTTAATAAGTTTTACCTGAACAACAAAAAGTCTTGTTTTGTACTTTAATAAGCCTGATTCTCCATCTTTAATTTTAGAAAGTAAATGCACTTAATCTCAAGTAGTAAACATACTATTATTGTACTATACAACCTTTAGGTTATGGATTCAGACATTGTCTTTCAAAAGAGAACCAAACTAACACCATGGAGAAAGACATCATCAGAAGATTTTCCACCTTTTGAAGAGATGTTCAGCTGTGGGAATTCATGAACACCATCTTCCAACTCAATGGGTTGGGTAGATGGAAGGGCAGAGTAGGATTGCAATCTGTATCTGTGAAAAGTATACTCATATGGAATGAAATAACAAATTTTTAAAATTTATTCATATATTGAAAAAAGATTGGACAGAATCCCCACTACACTCATGAATGAAGCTCCCAGCAATGTTTAAACTCCTTTCAGAAACCCACCTGTACCACTCATTTATTTGTGTTAATGCTCAGGCTTTAAGGTTGCTTAGGCCTCAAAGTTGTGTTAAGTTCCTATATTAGCCAATAAGCATGAAGATATTCCGATCCCACAATTCAGATGAATGAGCCTCATAGAATCATAGGATTTCAGATTTAAAAGAGTCTTCGGTAGCCATCCCAACTCCCTACCCTTCAAAATCTCTATTACAATATATTTAACAAGTGGTCATTTAAACATTGCTTATAAATTTTGTGTGAAAGGAAATCCACTACTTCCCAAGGCACCACTTTCTACTCTTATGTAACTTTTTCTTGATAGCATATCTAAATTTACTGCTTTCTAACTTCCACCCTGCTTTGCTCCTGATTCTGCCATCTGGGATAAACCACTGTACCTTACTCATCTGTAAAATGAACTGGAGAAAGAAATGCAAACCACTCTAGTATCTTTGCCAAGAAAACCCCAAATCAGATCACAAAGAGTCAGATATAACATAAAAAAAAAAACTTACTGGGAAATGAATGTACAAGAATAATAATATATAATATGATAATAATACTAGTATAATAACAGTAATAACAATATACATAAAAATATAATAGTAACTAATAAACAACAATAAAGCCCCACATATTTAGCATTTAAAATTCATAGAACTTTTTCTTCACAGCCACACTATAGTATACTTAGTGCAGAAGTAAGTGCAGAGACCAGATGGGTAAAGATATTTGCCTGTTGTCCTATAACTAGGGTCAGAGCCAGAATTCAAACTTCAGTGTGGGAACAGACCATAAAAATTAATCAGTCCCATCCCCTTATTTTATAAATGAATAAACTAAGGCTAAAACAGGTAAAGTAACAGCCGAGATCATGAACCTATTCAGAGGTAGAGCACAAAAACTCCTTCCTCCTAGCCCCATGCTCTTTTCACACTCTATGACGCTGTCTTCACTATGCCATAGTATCCTATAAATAAACAAATTTGGTGGATGAAGTTAGTTTCCTTTGTGAATTGAGGGAGATTTTTCTTCCATTCATGGGCTTAGAAGATATGCTGTTATATATCTCATAATCATTAGAGAAAAATCCCCATATTGAGACTTTTCTCACACAAAGTGAATGGGATCAATCCTTCCAGGACCCAGATGTGAGGGACAGACAGCTATAGGATAATGAAACAAGATGATTTGGAGGAGAGGACAGATGGAGAAGAATGATTTGATTTGTGGAGGAGTGGAAGGTGGCTCAGTAGTTTTAAACTAAAAAATACCCAAGCCTATAAAAATAATTTAAGCCCCAAAGTTGGAAAGCGTTAATCCCCTAAAATGTCAATCTTGCGCTTACATATAACGTTTCTAGGGAGGCATATAAATATCCAAATCTAAAAACTCTGTTTTCAGTTGACAGAATAAAAAAATCAAATAGATTTCTCTATAAATGCCATATATTTATAGAAAGACAGCTCTATATTTTTGACTGAAGTCTTGCCCATCAAGATTCACCTATGGTGAATTTGAATGACTGCTGAGATGAGTCAGTTTAACCCAAGTGAGGAAAAAGGACTGGTGATAAGGTGGGGAGAGGAACCAGGAGGTATAATGGAAACAATGACAAATTTAAAGACATAATAACAAGAAATTTCTCTTATAATTAGATGCAATACAAAAAGGGTTGTCGACCAGGTAAATATACTGCCATAAAAAATTCTCTTTTGTTAAACTTAAAAAAAAAATGCAATGTGATTGTCAGGCAACATCAATCACTCTAAGAGTGGACATTAGTTTAATTGATAGCTGCCTAGAAATCAACATAATTGTAGGCACTATAAAAAGCTCCCTTTGTTATTAGCCTTCAGAATGTCTCCCAAGTCTTCTCTTAGTTGAAACCTATGCATTTATATCAAACTTGCTAAGAAAGTTTTGTTATTTTTGTAATTTCTTTTGTACTTTCTACATAATTCTTGCTAGAAATCTATATTCATATTTCTCTGAAAATGTATAAACTAGCCAGCATAATTTTTCATGGACTGTGAGTACACTCCCATCCCTAACCTTGGGCAGCTTATTAAGTTGTTTTTACATACAACTGTACCATTAGGTTCTATGTGAACCTGACCTATTTATCAACTGTCTTAAAAAGACATTACCCCAAAATTCTTAATGAGAATGTCAAAAAACTTCTTCCTTAAAATGCCCAATAAAATTACTTTCAAGTCTACTATCAACTGCTAGTTATAAAATATATAGCGACATAAATACATCCACATTTCATGTTTATAATAATACAGTAATCATGACATAATAATACTCAAATGATTATGATTCTAAATTCTTGTCTGTGTGTAAACTTTTTAATATATCTATATCCAATGGAAAGTAGGAGACCTTTACAGCAATAACTGGACATAAAACCCCTTAGACAGTTTGCACTTTGGATTTGTACTGTTTTTCTGAAGGAAAGTTCCTCCCCACTCTCTTTGCACAGGACTGTGAAGCTGGCAATCTTTCTGATACAATATTTACTTTTTAAAAGTGTTTATTTTAGCCACCTGTTCCACCAATCGAGTTTAGATTTCATCCCACTACCTCTACAATTATTTCTTCCGATCTCATTTACTCTAACTTGCATATTAAGATAATGTTGTGTCCACAAGGAGTCACAAATTCAAATGCTTTGATCAACTTTTTTCTTCTGATACCAAGCAGAATATTTGACTTGCAAACAACAGAAACACAAGAAAGGTGAATAAGTTCTACTATAAAGAGAAGAATAATTAATGAAACCAAATGCTTCATGTTTAGAGGCTTTGTTTTTTGTTTGTTTTTAAGAGAGAAAGGAAGCCTGTTCTTTTGAGAGGTCATCAAGAAACTTTTGAAAAGGATACAAGCAGATAAAGATACTTTCAGAAATTAAAGAAACAGGAGAAATGAAACCTAATGGGCTAAATCCCCTCTCCCTCCACAGGTGAATCACTGTATTTTGAGGCTCAGAAATGAAGAGTTAGAAAGTGCAAAAATGGGGAGAGGGAGGTGGAGGATTCTGCCCTACCAAGTCCATGAGTAAACACTGAAGGAATAGCAATTCCTATAGACTCTAGGCAAAGCTACGGGGGTGGGGAGGAAACTGCAGGAGAATGAGGAAGATGGAAAAAGACATGAACTGATCCTGAGGGCTGGGGAACCTGTGAGCCTGTGATGGGAAATGAGGTTCTCCTAACAGAATTATCAGAAATGGGATGGGGGAGAGAAGTGTTGTGCATGGAGCCCAGGAAACAGGATGTGTGAGCAATTAATGATAACTGTGCTCAGAGGCATGAGCAATGGGACAAGGACTCAGAGATGACATGGCACAATATTTAAAAAGGATATTTATCATGGTACAGGCATGAGGTAAGATTGGATTTTGTGATCTGAAATTCAGGGAAATTCCTACCATCTGACTTTGCTTCTACCTACCATTTTTCCCTCATAAATTGATACTTCTAAGAATGAAACAGGAAAGAAAAAAAGGAATCTAAGTACAAAGACAATCATATAGAAATTGATTAGAAGAGGTAGCTCTGTAATAGCAAGCACCCTAGCATCCCCAGGATGTCTGCTAGCACAGATTCTTAGATCTGCTTTTCTAAAGGAAAGCAACTCAAAATGGGTTAACAGTCTTACATTAATCAATCAAACATATATCATTTACTTAGTTCAGGGGGAAAAGTCAACACCCTGAACTTCAGAGAATACAAACAAAATACAAACAGAAGTTACAAGCAGCCAAAGAAACAGATCAGCAGATGGGCTTCCAGTCATCTGACCGTGACATCCATACCTATTCAGTTACCAGAGAGGGAAGCATCAACATCTGGGTTTGCAAAGCCAGGGGGGCTCAACAGCTTCCCAGAGTCTCATCTGGCCAAATCACACAACTCTTCTCAAAGTGAGCCCCAAAGCAAAACCTCATATCAGGGTGTATATATAGCCTTCTTCTGGATCAGAGAATGTCACAGCCCTCTTGACCCACTGCCCAATCACAAATTAACAAGGTGTGGGCATTCCTAAAAAACAAGCTTCCCTCCACAGGCTCCATGTGATCACATTCAGCCTATCAGGGGGCAGAGTATATTTTCAAATCAGGGAAGGTACTCAGAGTCACTTAAGCCTAACAAAGGGCCAAGGGACGGGGAAGATCTTCAGATTCCCATTCCCATAACAAGCTCAAACCCAGTACTTTATGGTCTGCAACATTTTAAGATTAAATGGAGGCAACTTTCCATCAGTAGGTTTGCTTGGTTTCTATTCCACACAGTTAGTAAGTTCCTCAGATGAGATTTGAACTCAGGTCTTTCCAACTCAAGGGCTACCTGAGGGTAGCAGTTGTCCTGTGGGGACCCAACCTATAAAACCTCAAGTAAGAACTGAGTAGAAACAATATGAGGGATCCGGGTGAGGGTTGTATACAAATTAGTACAAGGTAAAGAGTGAGGAGATAAAGGAGAGATTTGGACAAACTGCCCTGTAAATATCAGGGGAAGGAAAGAATACTTTTGTTTCAGAAAGTGGTAAAGCTTATACAGAGAAGGTGAAACTGACCTGAACCTTGAAGAAAAATGAAGAAAGGCAAAGATGAGGAGGAGATATATTATTGGGTTCCTTTATGACTTCCTCAAAATCTTTTTGAGATTGAGCTAGGTCCTCCTGAGAAATTGTGCTGCTTCCTGTAGAAGTCAAGACTCAAATCAAGACTTTTTATAAGGTGCCAACATCCAGAATATAGCACATAAAAGTGAGAAATGGAACTTTCCCTGCCATGGAAATTCATATTGCTTGATCTACCTTCTAATAGGTACTTAATAATGAAAATTTATTAAGCCATGATAAATAGAACCATTTATTTTTGCATAGTGAGGATTATATTGGAATAACTGGACTAAAGTCTTGGTTCTGCCTTCAGCTAGCTGTGCAACCAAGTCACTCCATCTTTCAGAGACTCAGTTTCCTCATTTGTAAAAGTAAGAGATTGGACTAGATAATTTAAAAGATTTGAACTACGTCTAACATCCTTTACTCTATGATTCCTTTACTTTATCCTAAAAGAGCAGTAACTTCCTATGAGCTTTAGTCTCTGCTATGATTATTTGCAATTGTATTCTAAATACACATGATGCGTACTTTTTAACATGTGGCAGTATTTACATAGATTTCCATATGCTACATTATTTATTGTTTCCAATTGTTGCTTTAAGTGTTATAGAAGTATGATGAAATACAGGATGATCTCTTTGTAAAATATCTGGGAAAGTTCCAAGAAAATCTTAGACAATTACAGCAGACAAATTAACAAGCTTATAATGGGAGATAATTCCAATCTTCATCACATTTCTCTTTATCTCAACAGTATGACAATGAGATATGTTCAGCCTTAAAGAAAGTGTTATTTAGGAGGTAGTGATCTTCAGCCTGTTAAGAAAATCCATCTCTTTAAAACACCACATTAGTGAAAAGGAAAAATGACCTTCTTTGGTAACTTTATGCCTCCAAGATATTTTGTCAAAAATCCATAGAACAAATAAAGAGGCTATTAAAAAAAAATCTCTGGTAAGACTATACAATCAGGTCCATGTTTTACTTTCAATTATAAACTGTTTCTACAAAAAAATTTCTACAAAATACAAAATATCTTAAAAGTGAAAAAATAACAAGAGGCAATAGGTGATTCAGATGGACAACAGGTCAGGCTATAGAAATGAACCCTGAAAGTGTAAACTTTAGCTTTAGCCTACACAGAACTCATCAATCCTGTATTTTTTTCCCCTTAAATCCAGGTTTTACTATCTCATTAAGGAATAGATAGGACTGCCAGGCATTGCGTTGGAAATAAAGATGTGTCAGAGCCCTGGCTAACGGCCCTACCCTTGGCCAAATGAAGACTGTGTCCCTAAAGCACACATTTTAAGGTAATGAAA
Source organism: Pseudochirops corinnae (assembly GCA_028646515.1). Taxonomy (NCBI): domain Eukaryota; kingdom Metazoa; phylum Chordata; class Mammalia; order Diprotodontia; family Pseudocheiridae; genus Pseudochirops; species Pseudochirops corinnae. Next base: position 218,907,627 of record CM053588.1, on the reverse strand, counting down.
AAGACACATTGGCCCCTGATCTGCAAGCCAGATTTCCCTGGAGACATGGACACTCTGGAGGTTCTCCAAATCAGATCAGAATATATCATTTTTCCATAGAGAAATAACAAGCTGTTTGGTATGCTTAGTGCTCCTGAATGTAAATAATACAGATGCATTGCTGTTCTCTAAGACTATCAATTGCAGAACAGTTGCCTATGTACATTAATAGAGAGAGTTTACTCAGCTTGGAGCTCTCTACACAGGTGAAATCATAGGTATAAAAAAATCTAACTATAATACAAAATATAATGTAACAAATGCTAAAAAAAAAATGCAAACAAAATAAAAGTGAGATTCAGAAGAGGAAGTGATGATTTTTAAAAGTTTAAAATAAGAGAAAGTTTTAGGTAAAAGGTGGCATTTACAATGACCTTCATAGCTAACCTTTATAGAGGACTTATGATGTGCCAGGCATTTTGCTAAGCTTTTTACAATTTTTATCTTATTTGATTTTTACAACAACTCTGTGAGGTAGGTGTTACTATTAGACCCATTTCACAGATAAAGAAACTGAGACAAATGAAAGTGAAGTGATTTCCCCAGGGTCACACAACTAGTAAGATCTGAGGTAAGATTTGAGCTCAGGTCTTCCTGATTCCAAGTACAGCACTCTGTTCCAAGAATAGAGAAGATTGTAACCATTCAAGTAATAGGGTACAGTATGAACAAAAGTACTGAGTTAGAAAAGGGTGGAACATTTTTGTCCACTTTAGTGGATTTTGTGTTAAATATATCAAGCTTGGGGTGGCTATGTAGCGCACTGAATAGAGCACTGGTGCTGGAGTCAGGAGGACCTGAGTTCAAATCGGGCCTCAGACACTTAACATTAAAAGTAGCCGTGTGACCTTGGGCAAGTCACTTACCCCCAATTGCCTTCCTCAAAAAAGGCAAAAAAAAAAAAGTAAATAAAGAAATAAATATCTCAACCTTGAGATGAAGAGGCAGCTTGGTATAATGGAATAGAATGCTAAATGTGCAGTCAGGAAGAGCTGAGTTCAGGTGTTGCCTCTGCTATCTAGTAGCTTTGGGACCCAAAACAAAGCATTTAACCTCTTAAGGAGTTCTCTAGTGTTATGACAACAGACAGGTCGGAATCTCCTTCAATTGAGAGTGTCCACTTTAGCAAAAATCACATTTCTTTGATATATTGATATATTTAGCATGAGATAGCAGTAGAGTACACATGTCTAGTAGGTAGCTGGGGTCGAGAGTTTGGGACTGGAGATTGTTTTAAAAAATGAGAAATCTTGTACTTAGAGATTAATAGTCAAAGGCACAGAGAAATCACTAAGACAGATGGCAGCATATTATCATGGAAAAGACACTAAATTTAGAGTCAGAGGACCTGGATTTGAATCTCAGATCTGCCATTTACTGCTTTATGTAACTTTGGATCTACTATTTCTTACTTATGTGACCTAGGGTAAATCACTTCCTCTCTTCACACTTCAGCTCCCCATGTGTAAAATGAGGAAGTTGAATTATTAGATGCTAGAATGTGACATGTTTACTATATGATAAGATATAGAGGAGAAATGATCAAAATGGACTTTTTGCTTTTCCTTAATATAAGCCTTTCCAAAGTCCATTTCTGCAGAAGAATATAGACCCAAATATTCTAATTCCAAGAAAAAATTATATATATATGTATATATATATCTCCCAGGAGGTTTTTAAGTTGGGGTCTATGAACTCATCTTTTAAATATTTTAATAACTATTTCGATTAGTTTTCTTTATAATGCTATGTGTGCTATTTTGTGAATTTAAAAACTTCATTCTGTGAAGAGATTCATAGGTTTCAATAGAATGCCTTAGGGGTTCATGACACAACAAATATTAGAAATCTTTGACATAGAGCATATCCAGGGGGCTGTAGTCAGGTGGCAAAGGCTGCAGAATGACTGAATGATGAGGACTCATACAAATACAGTGAATTTAGTGAATCAGAAGTCATTAATGACCTTGGAATGAATAGTTTCAGGAGTGTGCTTGGGACAGAAGCAATAGACTAAGGAATGAATGGGTGGTGAGGGAGTGGAAGCATGGAATATATAGGTGATTCATTCAAGAAGTTTGACAATTTACGTAAGACATATGGGGAAGTTTCTGACAAGGTGGCAAGGTCAAGAGAAAGATTATTATGTTTTTAAGTATAAACATGTTTGTCATCAGAAAGGAAGGATTCACTGGGGAGAATATGACAGAGGAGAAAAAAGGGATGATAGATGGAGCAAGGTTCTAAAGAGGCAGGAGGGGAGAAGATGGATGAACTGGAGAGGTTAGCTTTGGAAATAGAGGGACTGCCTCTTCCTCTGAGACAAGGAGGGGGAGTTGAAGACACATTTTTGGAATATGAAGAAAGGAGAGATGAGGGAGATCATATCTAATGAGGTCATTCTCTTCTGAGCAAAATAAATAAGGATGTCTGCTAAGAGTGTGGAAGGCAAGATAGAGACTCGAGGAGAGAAGAGAATGTTTGGAATGGGCCATTTTGGAGAATGTGATGAGGGACAAATAAAAGGATGGTCAAAAAGCAGTAAAGGCCTGAGAGCTTATTTAAATGAAGTCATAATGGATAAACAAATGAATAAAAAGTATTTGTTAACCACTTACTATGTGACAAGCACTATATTAAGCCCTAAAGTTATAGGTATAAAAAAACCAATAGCCTCTGTTCTCAAGGAGACAGCAACTATAAAGGAAATCAGCTGCAGGGTGATTGCAAAAGGTCCTAAAGGTACAAAGGTGGAGCAGATGTCAAGGCCCCAGGGACAATGAGAATAAATGGAGTACATATAGATTTGTGATTTATCCTGGACTTTCAAAACTTGAGAGGGGAGAAAGTGAATAACGACTATTATACCAGTATGGGTATTTAGGATAGGGACTGGAACTACAATTTCATTGACATAGGGAAGCTTCCTTTACCAATGCAGATCAATTCCTCTTGGGTAATGTATAGTGGTAGAGTGTTGCCTGCAACAGAAGTGTTAAAGGGCCATATGGGGACTGGCAGCACATCTCAATGTGCACCAAGCCAGATTAAATTGTATTTGGGAAAGGTTTAACAGAATAATTTAAAATGCAATAAAACATATATAACATTAATATGTAGTTGTCAAAGTCAATACCTAGCCTGCAGGGATCTTTCTGGACAATTTAGTGGCCTTTTCTCTTCACTGAGTTTGACACCATTGGCTAGAGCACTATAAGGTTAAGAGACTTGCCCAAGATAACGCAGTCACTATATCTGAGAGGTAGCACTTAAACCCAAGTTTTCCTAGCTGGAAGACCAACTCCTTATCTACAATGTCATATTTCATCTTATTCACAGAAGGGGAAAGAGATCCTAAAGTAGCAGTCAGCATATCTTTGAAGGTAACATGGTACAACGGTTCGAACAACAACTCCTCCTGGAGTCAGAGGGCCTGGGTTCAAATCCCAACTCTAAGGTTTATTACCTAAAGTATGTCTTTGGGAAAGTACTAGGGCCTTATTTTCCTTCTATGTAAAAGGTAGAATTAGGACTAGGTCATCTCTGAGGTACCTTTCAGCAATTGATCTGGATCCATGTTCCAGTGATCCTATGAAGTTTTATAGCATCAAGGGCACAGACAGAGGTAATAATAATGAAAAATAACAATAATAAATAATAACTAACATTTACAAGGTTTTTACTATGTGTCGAACACTGTGATAAGTGCTTTAAATTTCTATGTCATAAAGAAAGCCAGAAATAAATCAGAGAACTGGAAGAGGTTGATGGACTGAAGAGTGTCAATGGAGAAAGGCATAGAAGGTAGATTTTTATAGTGTGGTGGACAGGTGCCAATTTGGCTTGGGAATAAGTGAAATTAAGCTAATTTGGGAATCTAGAAGTAGGTCACTTGGAAAGAGGTTTTTCATCCAAATCTGTAACTCATTATAATATAAGTTTGGAAACAGAGTATTTTGAAGCAAGTTGAAGGAGAACATTAACCACGGAATAGGATAATAGATAGGAAGAAATTAGTGGGTGAACCTTTTGAAAAAAACAGTCAATGGATTCCAGTTAGAATGTTGATGAACAAAAGGACTTCACTGACCTCCTAAGAACTCTACAAGGTCTTAGATGTGTTGGTGTCAGCTGACTATATGTGAGGCTATTAAAGAGTTCTAGCAGGTGAAGAGAGTCAGACAGGTAGGCCTGAGGTTCTGAGGAGGAGAAAGTCTCTCAATATATTACTGGACATTGTCAGAGCAACTTCACTCCTAGGAAGATATCCAGGGTCCTTAAGTTGTCTTTTCCTGGCCTCTTTCTGACCTAGTGACCTAGGAACCCAGTCTTTATGTCACAATCTGACTACCTTAAATTGTACCCTCATAAATTTGTATTTTCTTAAAAATGCCAATCCTAGTCCAAATCCTTGGACTTGACTAATTTTTTTAGCCAAAAAATTTCCTATAGAGCATCTGGTCTGTCCACAACTTCTATTACTGTCTCCTCCTCCAAGCCAAAGCCTCAACTATAACCTTCTATTAGTATAAGAGGGGTGAGGGGGGCAAGTGTCCTTAATCTTAGGGGGGGGGTTTGTTTAAAACTTTAATAACTCGATTTGAATATAATCAGTTTCCTTTGTAACCCTATGCATTTTATTTTATGTAATTAAAAACATTATTCTGAGAAAAGATACATAGATTTCACTTTACTGTCAAAGTGGTCCTTGACAGAGTGAAGGTTAAAAAGCCCTGTCCTAGACAGCTATATTATCTTGACAGTTTCAGGCCACTGCACAGCTCTTTGTAAATGGAATTGAGGATTGAATCCCTAGTTTCCTTCTAATTCATCCCATTCACCAGCATCTACACCAAGCTTGTCCTGATCCCCTAAGCTGCTGTGCCCTCCCCCATCACAATCACATTATACCTATTTTCTATATAACTATATATGTATATGTTGTCTTCCCTGGGAAGACTATAAACCCAAAAGTTGAGAACTATCTCATTTTTGTATGTGCATCCCAGTATATCACGCAGTACTGGGCACTTAATAGATACTTAATAAATACTTATTGATTAGCTGGTTACTAAATGTAGTATTTTGACAACTATACTTCAAAGTTAGCTTAGGTTATATCATTTAAGGTTACAGGTCTATTGGATTAAGTATTTTCAAACCACAAAAGTAGTTATTTTTGCCCTTGAAAATTGTGTTCTTGTTGCTATGTAGAGAGGAGAAAAAAAATTTTATCAAAATTGAATCAGTGGCTCTGAGGAGATATAGCCCCAGTAATAAAGTAGAAATGATATCATTAGCCTGGTGTGACATTTCTTTTATGAATCCAGATTGTGATGGTTTGGAAACTTGACTCAACTAGAGTGAGCTGACTTCACTGCAAACTGTTTGCAACAAAAATAAAAGGGTAAAAAATGAGGTCTTTATTAAATTGTTTTAAAATAATTAAACAGCAAAAATAGCATAATTTTGCTGTATTTCAACTTTTAAAGACATAGACACAAAAAATGCTTAATTTTTAAAAGCTTATTTGTTCTGATACTTGAAAAACTATCCTAAAATATGCTTAATAAAAAGTGAATATTTTCAGTAATATTAGAAATATGTATTGTTTCTTTTTTGACATTGTATTATTTATTTATTTTTCCCTTTTTTCTTTTGAAAACTTGAGTTCAAAATATTCTCCCTCCCTCCCATACTTCCCCCATCCATTGAGAAGGGAAGCAATATAATATCAATTATACATCTGAAATCATGCAAAATTTATTATATTAGCCATATCACACAAAAAAAAAACAAAACAATAAAGCAAGAAAATTGTACTTCAATTTGCACTCAGTTCTTAAGTTCTCCCTCTGGAGGTGAATAGCATTTTTTCATCCTGAATCCTTCGACACATCCCATTCACATTCAGCTACGATTGCTTTTCTCTCTGTCTCTGTCTCTCTGTCTCTATCTCTGTTTTTCTGTCTCTGTCTGTGTGTATGTCTGTGTGTGTGTGTGTCTGTCTGTCTCTCTCTCTCTTTCTTTGTCCCTCTCTCTCTTTCCCTCCTATCTCTCCTCAGAAGTTTGCTTTGCTTCTAACCAATGCCTCCTCTCCTCCATCCTCCCTTTTATCATTCCCTTTTGGCCCCATAATTATAATCTCCCCCCTCCTCCTTGTTTTATTATAGGGTAAGGTATATTTTTATACCCCATTGAATGTATTTATATGTTCTTCCCTCCTTGAACGAATTGTGATCAGAGTGAGACCCAAGCATTGCCCATTCCACCCACATTTCTCATGCCACTATAAAAGCTCTACAGTTTGTATGCCTCTTTGGTGTGAGAAAATGTTCCATATTCTAACTTTCCCTTCCCACTTCTTCCTTTTTCTCATCCCTTTATATTTTTAGATCATCCCAGCATACTCAACTTCCACTTGCATTCTCTATGTAAAGACTCCTATTAACTGCCCTAGTAATGATAAAGTTCTTCGAAATTAAATGGATGACTTTCCCATATAGGAATGTCAGCAGTTTAACATATTAAGTCCCTTATAATTTTCTCTTTCAGGTTTACCTTTTTATGCTTGTGTTTCAATATTAAATTATCTATTTATCTCTGTTCTTTTCCTCAGGAATGCTTGAAAGTCCTCTATTTCATTTTTTTTTTTTCATTTTCTCCCTTGAAGGATTATGTTTAGTTTTGCTGGTTACGATATTGTAGGTTGTAAACATAGCTCCTTTCCTTCCAAAATATCATATTCCAAGTTCTCTGTTGTTGCAGTTTTGCTGTTGTTGTTCGCTTAATACAGAAGCTGCTAAATCTTATGTGATCCTGACTGTAGCTTCATCATATTTGAATGGTTTCATTCTGGCTGCCTGCAATATTTTCTCCTTCACATGGGAGTTCTAGAATTTGGCTAAAATATTCCTGGGAATTTTCATTTAGCAATTTCTTTCAAATGGTGATTGGTGGTTTCATTCAATTTCTATTTTGCCTTCTGGTGATAGGATATTGTAGCAGTTTTCCTTGTTAACTACTTGAAATATAATGTCAAGGCTCTTTTTTTTTGGTGGCTTTTGGTAGTACAATAATTCTTAAATTATCTCTTCTCAATCTATTTTCTAGGTCAGTTGTTTATCCAGTGAAATGTTACACCTTCTATTCTATTTCTTTCATTGTTTTGACTTTATGTTTCTTGACATTTTATGAAGTCATTAGCTTCACATACCCATTTATATTTTTTAAAGAATTATTTTCTTCAATGAGATTGTGTACCTCTTTTTCCATTTGCCCAACTCTGATTTTTAAGGAGGTTTTTCTTTAGTGCATTTTTGTACCTTTTTCATTCAATCTATTTTGATTTTACCATTAGATCAATTCAATTATTTAAGGTATTGTTTTCTTCAGTATTTTTATGCCTATTTTACCAAGCTATTAATTTAATTCCTTTTTCATAATTTTCTTGCATCATTCATTTCTTTTCCTCTACCACTTTTATCTCTTTCTTTTTCTCTTCTGGAAATTCTTGTTGGGCTTTTGTGTAATTAGCATTTTTTTCTTTGAGTTTTTGCTTGTATTATTTTTACATTGTTGTCCTCTGAGTCTATGTCATGGTCTTCCCTGCCAATGTAGCAGTTTTGTTTTTTTTATTGTCAAGTTCTTTTTTTGTTGTTATCATTTGCTCATTTCCCCAGCCTATCTCTTCACTTTGAATTTTATGTTAAAGTTGGGTTTTACTCACCTGTGGTAGGGAGGCATTGTCACAAGTTTTATCCTTTTTTGTACTGCTGTTTTTGGTGCTTCCTAGGTGGTGTGATCTGGGGAGAGGTGTGGTCATTGCTTTCCTCTTCTGAACTTTGGCATTTAGCCAGGAAGAGCTCCTACTAGCCTACAACCACTGGTGCCTGTGCTCCTTTCCATCCTGGAACTGTGACCCACATTCTAACTCTCCCTTCCCACTTCTTCCTTTTTCTCATCCCTTTATATTTTTAGATCATCCCAGCATACTCAACTTCCCCTTGCATGCTCTATGTAGAGACTCCTATTAACTGCCCTAGTAATGATAAAGTTCTTAGGAATTAAATGGATGACTTTCCCATATAGGAATGTCAGCAGTTTAACATATTAAATCCCTTATAATTTCCTCTTTCAGGTTTATCTTTTCATGCTTGTGTTTCAGTCAGTGCCAGTTGTGCCCACTGCTGGCAAAAGGCTTCATGTAATCTCTTTCTGACTCCCTTATTGTCTCGGCTGAGAGATCCTGAAACTGCTGCTGCTGTCACAGCTACCTCTGTGGTCAGCAGCTGGTACTGCTGCGCTCTGGGCAGACTTCTATCCTAGTGTCACAAACTTCTGCCAATCTCCTAAATTGTCCTAACATGAAAAAATATCTCACCCTGACCTTTCGTTGGTTCTGTCACTACAAAATTTTATTTGAGAAGTTATTTTAAAGTTGTTTGGATAGTAATGTTGGGAAAGTTCAGCCTGTATTCATCCATCTTAGCTCCACCTCCCTCAGAGGTACCATTTCTAAATTTGGAAAATCACATAGCATATGGAGTAACTATGTTCAGAGGATGTTCTAAGATAATGTGGCATTTGTTAGCTACTTCAAAGAAATTTAGGTCATGTCTAAATATTGCCAAATACCTAGGTAAAAGGAAGGGAAATTAAGAAAAGAATCTACATTTTTTTACACAAATTTCATACATCCAGATGATTAGAAACAACTAGAAACCTGAGTAATGCATCAATTTTTATCTTTTTCTTCATCATCCTCAGGATGGATTTACTTTGTCAATATTTCTATGCATGGACGATTAGGGTGTCTTAATAGCCATCAGTGCTAAGTTACAAATTTTGGCAAAAAAGAACACATTCTGAGGCATCCTTAGGAATCATTACAAAACCCCTTAGTTACTTACGAGGATGTGACAGGGAGCAATGAGTATGTGGAGAGGGTGGTATGATAGGGCCAGTATCTTCTGAGGGTCCTCAAGAAATGACATAAGAAAAGGAGTCACTGAGATCAATGCAGAGTGCAGCTTGAAAGAATGAGGTGAAGACACTAGATCAAGGCTGACTCAACAGTTTTGAAGATGCCCTCAGATCTAGATACTGAACAGGAGGAGAGGCCTTGGGGGTCTTCTCCCTTCTGAGCCCATGTGGTCTGTGAAAGGCCTTTGATCCTTGCCCTCAGCATTTGTACTTTTTCCTATTTGGTTTAAGGAGATTAATCTGAAGGGCAAGATAGAGATCCAAAGGACAGGAGTTGGAGCTCAGGCTAGATTTTGCAGATAGTTCAGACAGTACAATAGCAGCATGCCCTGAGGAACAAATAACAATCTTAGGAATTTGGGCCCATGGGAGCTGATGAATTAGCTAGCAATGATGCTGAATATGGACATCTGCTCCACAGGGCCAATGTTATATAGGAGCTAGGGGAAGAGTAGCTCCCCATGGTGTTGGGAGGAAATGTTGGTACTGTGTTCTTGATGCATCTTTGAAGTAAATTTCTCTTTGTAAAAATTAACTAATATTAAGTAGTTAAATGGAACTAGGATACTACTCAATGGCACCTAACAGTAGAGAAACGGTAGCTGGAAGATGCTTGAGCCAATGACACCAGAGAAGAGACACTCCCGAAGTCTGTTAAGTTACCCTAAAACCGTGACAAGACTTACCTGGCTCCAGGAAAGTGAGCTAGAGATTTCTTGTTGTAAGAGTCATTTACAAATATGTGAATATGTGAATCACACAAAAACATTTTCCCCTTAGGTTGTTTCTAGGAAGGGCTAATGTGCATCATTCTCTACTACAAAATTAAAATTTATGAATATCTCTGAGTTACCTAGGATTTGATAACTTAGTTTGAAGATGTTTTAAAATAAAATTACATCAATTGTGAGTCATCACAGAACTAACTGATTTTCTACAGCCTCTAGGAGCCTGTATTTCAACTCTATAAAAATATATTTTTCTATTTTTATTATTTGTCAAATGTCTGTAGTAAAATAAATATCCAATACTGAGTGACATTTTAGATTGGTTGAAAACTTATTTTGATCCTAGCATCAATCACTTGCACAAAAACAACCATGTATTATAAGTAGAAAGATGAATAACATGAGTAAATGAGTCAATGAGTCATTAGGTGTACCTAAAATGGTAGAAAGTAATAGAAACATTCTAAATGTCATAATAAACAAGTGGTTGAAATTAGAAAAGTAAAGATAGTGACTGTCTAGACAAGAGTAACTCATAGAGGGCATTGAGTCTCGTCCTCTCATTCTACAGAGAATCCCTGAGAGATTGCCAAAGCATGCATAGCTAAGCATAATTTTAAATTATGGAAGAAAAAGAAATTAATCCGAAGGCACTGACATGGATATATACAGGGAGTTCCCCAATCAATTTAGATTTTAAAAGATGTGTACAGAAAACAAAAACAAAGGCATGAATGAACACGAAAGTTTGAGATAATACTATGAGAAGCGTGTCACCAGTGTTAAAACTCAGAATAAAGTAAAGCTGTTATGTCTTGGATTTATGCCCTAGGAAGTCAGCAGAGCTCTCTATTGTTGTTATCAGATTGACAAATGTTTGTCTCAGCGATCCTGAGCAGGGAATCACCAACTGTCTTCTCTTCTTACTTCGACTTTTACTGAACAATCATTCACCTGCAAGCTTCTATGGTTCTATTTTATCATTGTTTGGAGGACAAGTAGTTTCTTCCTCCTCAGGGCCCCCAGCTCCCTTCTCCTCAGGGAGTGCCTCAAATCTTTCCCACTTATCTCCTTCTGTAAAATTCTTGCATTCCCCAACATCTTGACTTCAGATACCTATCCTCCTCCCCAGTGCCACCCTTTTGCTCAGAAGCCTCACTTCTATTTCCTTTAGGAATACTTAATTCCCTTTAGCAAGCTGGAACATGGAGAAGTATTCTTTGAGAACCTATACTTTTACTTCCAGTTTTGCAAGATCAACCTACACTTGGAACACAGATAAAAAGAGGCACTCAGCTGTGGCAGAAACACAAACACTGTATATTCCATACAAGTCACTTGTTATAAAATACCCTCATTTTTTATACATGTGATTATTTTCATATTTGATTTTTACATTATTTGTGGGTATTTACATTTCATAAGAACCTGGTTAAAACTCTTATAGCCAATTATCATCTCTAAATAACTTGAGAGGACCACTCAACTGCTTTTTCTTAGTCTTGACAACTACTCCTCAATGATACCAAACTCTCCTATAGCTTTATGCCAAACTCCTGTCCATTTGTTAATCTCTTAAGCTTTTGATAAAGTATCTCATACTATTTTTGTGGGAAAAATGGAGAGATGTAGACTAGGCAGTAATTCAATAGATTCAGACCTGACTGATTGGTCAGACCCAAAGAGTAGTTTTTAGAAGTTCAAAGTCAGCATAGCAGGAGGATTCCAGTGGGGAGCCCAAGGCATCTGTCTTCAACTTTGTACAGTTTAACATTTTTTATAAGAACTTGAATAAAGATATAGACAGTATCTTTACCAGCTTTGTAGATGACAGAAAGCTGAGAAGAAAGTATACATAATGTATTACCCTATACTTACTGACTTGTTGCTTGTTAGTGCTTTCTAAGTAAATAGATATCCTTAACTAGACTGCAATCTCCCTGAAGGCATGCTTGAAAAATGTTTTCAAATTTCTTTGGTTTCCTTTATAGAACTAAAAGAGTTCTCAAGATAAATGCTTGTGGATTCAACTTTGCCTTAAACCATATCGATTTAGGGTTATGTTGAGTGATCTGTCTTTTGGACAGATCTAAATTTGAGAGAACCATCTTTTAGAAAGATTTTTAAATCAATAAAAAAAAAAAAACCTAGGTAACTCTTTGATAAGATTATGGAGTAAAAAGAAGCAAGACAGCAATTTTTACTGAAGGGAAGAAGGAAGGAAGGAAGGAAGGAAGGAAGGAAGGAAGGAAGGAAGGAAGGAAGGAAGGAAGGAAGAAGGAAGGAAGGAAGGAAGGAAGGAAGGAAGGAAGGAAGGAAGGAAGAGACTGAAGGAGAAATTAAGGAAGTGAGGGAGGGAGGAAGGACATTTATTTAAGTATCTCTATCTCTAAGAAAAAGGGGAAGGGCAGATAGGTGGAGCAGTGGATAGAGTGTTTAGCCTGGTGCCAGGAAGACTCTTCTTCCTGAATTCAAATCTGGCTTCAAGGATTTACTAGGCTGTGTGACCCTGGGCAAGTCACTTAACCCTGTTTGCCTCAGTTCCTCATCTGTAAAATGAGCTGGAGAAGGAAATGGAAAACTACTCCTCCAGTGTCTTTGCCAAGAAAACCCCAAATGGGGTCACAGAGAGTCAGACAGGTCTGAAACATCACCCACTACCAAGAGAAAGGAAATCATGAGAAATTTCTGAGCCTGATTTTGCTATCATTCTACTCAGTAGCTACTGTCCTTAAAAATATAGTTCCATCCCTGGCAGAGCTTGATTTTCACAGCATTAAACCTAGTAACCCTCTATCTCTTATTGTTTCCCCTTTCATCCTTGCAAGTTTCAGCTGTCCTTTTGACATACACATCCAAACCAGGAGCTCCTTTGCTACCAGAGCCCTTACTTAACAACGCTAACATTGAACCACTGTCCTCAGTTTGGCTGCCCCTCTGCTATAGGAATAAGCATTCCCTGTGGAATTCTATTGCCAATGTTCTCATTTCTAGTCCCCTGATCACAAATCCCACCCTGAGCCTGAAGCCCTCACTCAAGACCTTCTCCACCCACACCCTCCCCACTTGGCAATCACAGCTTAAATCGCTAGCACTGCATTATAATTATTGCAGCTTTTCCCATAGCTTTTGCTGCTCCAGTTTACTGTTGGTTCATCCATCTTATTAACAAGCACAGTTAGGTTTTTTGCACCTGCTGTTTTTCCTTACATAATAAGTTCTTGTGTCCATCCCTTTTCAAAGCAAGTTTCAAACTCTCTTTTCCTGGCAGAGAATACTAATACAATCATAGCAGCTTGAGAAACACCCCCCAATCAAATCTGGACCAAAACCCCTGTACCTGAGGGCACCATGTATTGTGAAATGTTTCTTTTCTCTTTTAAAAAATGTTTCCTTGACTATTTTACCTTTGTCTCATTCTTTTTGCTTGTGTCTATGGCCAAATCAAAGAATCACCTTCCATTACTTTTTTAATTTAGATTCAATTTCATAAGGTTCAATGAATGCATGAAAAAAATTGTTAAGTAGTATTGTCTGCCAAGTGCTGTATTAAGCAACAAGGATACAATTTTAAAAGTCACCCAGTTTCCACTTTCAAGGCATCCACAAGAATTAGGGGAGACAACAAATACAGGATAGTTCAGGGAGGATGAAGAGGACAAGTGGTCTTTAGGTAAAGTAACAGAGCAGACAGCAAAGTCTAGGCATCTTTAGGGTGAAGCAGCAGCTCAGGTAGGTAGGGCATGGAGAACAATATAAGAGCAGGACATTTGGTATTTCTCAGTGATTCTTCCTATAGAAATCACTGTAGTTAGCAACTCCCCACTGATCTAAGCAGAACGAGGAGCCAGGGGCTAGGTTGGAGAGGCCTGGCCCAGAACTTTTAGGGAGGAGGTAGTAGACCTGAGAGTCAGAATGGAAAAGATATTCTGGATTCTGTTATGTGCAGATGAGAGGCAGCCATTCAGGGAAGAAGGGGAAATGGGGTTGAGAGCCTGGGTAGGAGGGTTGGAAGGAAGGCCTTCCTATAGAGTTTGTACCTGCTGGCACCTAGTGGTATCCTTTTGTCAACCTTTTAAAAAAAAATTTCATAGGAAAAAAATGTGGAAATTTTAATAGATGCAGATTCCTTATGCAATTGTCCATATTTTTAATAGTATTTTATTTTTTTCCAATTATATCAAGACAATTTTTAGCATTCATTTTTACAAGATTTTGAGTTCCAAATTTTTCTTCCTTCTCCTCTTCCTAAAATGACATGCAATTTGATATAGATTATGCATGTGCTATTATGTAAAACATTTCCATATTAGTCTCAGTTGTGAAAGAAGAAATAGATCAGAAGGGGGGAAAAACACAAAAAAGTGAAAAAAGTATATTTCAGTCTTCATTCAGAGTCTATTAGTTCTTTATCTGAATGTGGATAGCATTTTCCTTTCTGAGTCCTTTGCACTGGTCTTGGGCCATTGTGTTGCTGAGAAGGGCTGAGTCATTCACAGCTGATCATCATATTGTGTACAAAGTATTCCTGGTTCTACTCATTTCGCTTTGTATCAGTTTGTACAAGTCTTCCCAAATTCTGATATCTTACTCTTCATTATTTCTCATTGCATTATTTCTCCATTGCATTCATATACTTGTTCAGTCATACTCCAACTGATGGGCATCCCTTCAATTTTCAATATTTTGCTACCACAAAAAGGGATCCTATAAATATTTTTGCACATGTAAGTCCTTTTCCCTCTGAGATACAGATTTAGTAGTGCTATTGTTGGACTGAGGGATATGCACAATTTGGTTGACTTTTGGACATAGTTCCAAATTGCTCTTCAGAATGCTTGGATCAGCTCACAATTCCACCAACTATCCATTAGTGTCCCAATTTTCCCATATCCTCTCCAATATTTATCTTTTTTTTGTCATATTAGCCAATCTGATAAATGTCAAGTGGTACCTCAGAGTTGTTTTAATTTATATTTCTCTAATAAAAAGTGATTTAGAACACTTCTTAATATGCCTATAGATAGCTTTGATGTCATTATCTGAAACCTTTCTATTCATATCCTTTGACCAAATATCAATTGGGGAATGGCTTGTATTCTTATAAATTTGACTCTATTCTCTATATATATGAGAAATGAAACCTTTATCAGAGACAGTTAATATAAAGATTGTTTCTCAGCTTTCTGCTTTCCTTTTAATCCTGGTTGAATTAGTTTATTTGTGCTATAGCAATTCAGGAGCTATCAGCGAAAGACTATGGGGTGGGGGAATCAGATGGCTTGCCAGAAAGAGATTATAGGTGACCCTTTGCTGGTACTTAGTATAGCAGATACTGATTAGCAACTCTATTGCCTATACATAGTCTAGGTTAATGTTCCAGAGCAGGGAGGAGAGCTGGAGGTTGGTTACCAGGGAGCAAGGACTTTGGTAATAGTTCCAAGGCAAAGAGGAGCTCTAGCGATTGTGGTTGTCTGGGGCAAGTGGTCCTTCCTGGACAAAAAACAGAATTCAGAACAGGAGAACAGTGAC
>CM053588.1:218873758-218891843 GCA_028646515.1 Pseudochirops corinnae | reverse complement strand
AGCCTGGTGCCACAGGCTCCACGTGACCACATTCAGCCTATTAGGAAACAGAGTATACTTTCAAATATCCAAGGGTCCTCAGAGTCACGTAGCCACTTTAGCAAAGGGCCTAGGGACAGGGAAGATCTTTAGATTCCCATAACAAGGCATTAAAAAAAATAAAGGAAAATCCTAACCAACATCTATGATAAAATCTCTAAAGCACTTAAGGACCATTGTATAGACAAACTGGTGACAGGAAATTAATTTACACCATATCAGAAAAGGACTTGACTAGACTTTACTGAGTTCCTAGCTGTCAAGAATGTGAAACAATGTTATGATCATATTTCTCAAGGAGATTGCCAAATTTTCTTCTTTAATGATTTTCACCAAAAGGGTACCATCATATTTCTGTTCTGATTTAAGTCAGGCAATAAGGATGGAAAGTAGGAGATTAGGCTAAGTGACCTCTTGAGGTTCTTTTCAGTCTTATGATTCCATTTTTCTAGAAGTCTGCAAGTCATTGGGTACGTGGGGGAAAAGTTATAATATCCTGTCTCTTAATTCATTATTTCAAAACTCCATGCCCAAAACAATTTCCCGTTTATGTTTTCAGTATGATTTGAGATTGTTGAATTGCAACATTAAAGTTAGGCATGCCCACACCCTCCCCCACCACTACCACCAAAAAAATTACTGAGTCACTGTTGATAAAACTTTGATAAGAATTTGTCACTTACTAGCTTTGTGATAATGGAAAGTGATTTAATTTCTCTGAAAGTCAGTCAATGTTTTAAAACAATTTATTTGGTCCATGCAATGGCAATGAGGATTGGCTAAAAATCAGGAAGAAGAGGAAAAGGAGGAAGAGGAGGACAAGGAATATTAATAAAAATGATAATAATGTTGTTGTTCAGTTATAGTCATTTCTTTGTGACCCCACCAGGGTTTTCTTGGAAAAGATATTCGAATGATTTGACATCTCCTTCTAGAGCTCATTTTACAGATAGAGAAACTGAGGCAAATAGCATTAAGTAATTTAAATAGGGTCACACAGCTAGTAAATATCTGAGCCTGGATTTAAACAAAGATCTTCCTGACTCCAAGCCCAGCACTCTATCTGATGTGGTTACCCATAAAGAGGGTTAGGGTTGCTCTAGAGACCCCAAAATACCAACATGCCAGGTGCTGCCGAATGAATTCGACTCAAGTCTTCTCAGCCAAAGAAGAGTAAATTAATAGTTCATTAGAAGTTCACCATATGGGGTAGATTCTTAGGGAGCTTAGGTATCGATGATGCTTGCATTGGGCAAGCAGGCCAGAGTAAGTCTCACACAGAGTAAGTCTGTGCTAGGTCATTCTATGGCACTCTCATGCCACATGGAGGGAAGATGGGGTCTTATGTACAGAAGAATCAAGAGGTGGTCTAGAGGAGAAGCCTAGGGAGGGTCTTCAGGAGGAGTTAATGAGGTCAATGCAAGGGTAGATTGATATTTTGATAGGCTCAAGGGTGGGCAGTAGATGGAGAGGGAGGGCTAGGCTAGTAACAGAGGTTTGGGCCCAGCCACAATGAGAAACTTATGGCATCTGCAAATGCCTCATCAAATGGGAAGATTTAATCAGACTTCAAGGGGTTTCCCAGAGCCTGTACCTCAAAGATTCAAGGAGAGCTCAAGGGGGCTCCCCGAGGCTGCACCTCATCATATCCACTGTGCCACTTAGCTGCCCTTAATAATAACTAACATTTATGTAATCCTTTAACATTTTCAAAGCACCTACATAAAATCTCTCATTTTATCCCCACAACAGCCCTGAGAGATAGGTGTTTATTATTATTATTATTATTATTATTTATTATCATCCTTATTCTACAGACAAGTAAAGAGATTCAGTCAGAAGCTAAGTGCATTAATCAGGATCACACAGTTAGAGCTAAGATTTGAAATCACATCTTCTGATTCCAGATCTAGCACTCTAGACACTAAGACACCTAGTTTCAATGGCTCTAAATCGGATGGGAGATTAGGCAGAGATGGTTAACAGATAAGTAATCAAAAGTTTGCCCTGGAGCAGAGGCAAGTATGAGACAACTGTTTATTTAACCTTAGAGCTATTAGTGCAGAGTAGAGGACCACTCACTTGTAGGGTCTTCCCTTTCAATTTGTTTAGTATGGATCCATATCTTGACCCTGGGTCCAGATGGCTCTTAAGGAGAAAGAAGGTGATGCCATAACTTGCAAATGAATTGGATATAGTGGGAGACCTTGGCCTTTTTAAGCTAAGGTCTTTCCCAGGTCTCTGACTGAGGCAATGCCCTTTCAGTGATTAAGGCTAGGTAAGAAATGAGATAAAGAATGGCTTCTTTTACCTAGTAAAAAAAAAAAAAAAGTCAGTCTGGGAGGGGAAAGAAACAGTTACTATTTACATTCATTCTGAGCCATCAGGGCCCAAACTATGCTCAGCAGGGGCTTGGACTGTGATCTATTGTTGGTCAATCAAGTAGAACCAGAGCGATTTGGATTAAAGTCCTGGTTAAGAAAGAAATCTAACCTGCAAACCTCAAGATATCTTAGCTTAAAAAGGCCAAGGTCTCCCACTATACCCAGGGCCCTCTCCAGTCATCCTGACCTCTATCTTGCTAGTGGGTCCAGCCCTCTCTTACTTAAATCCAAGTCATTTGCAAGTTATGGCATCACCTTCCTGATGTCATGGTTCTTTTCAAGAAAGGAGGAAAAACAACAACAAAAATAACAAGAAAAAGTCTTGTATGTAGCTTTATATATGTATATAGTCTTCCTCAAAACTCCTTGAGGGCAGGGAGAGTTTCAATTTTATTTTTGTATTCTCAAAGATTATGTGTCTTACACATAGTAGAAGCTAAATAAATGCCAGTTAGCTGGTTAATAAGCTGATTGGAAATGGTATTTATTGTAAAGTATTACTTTGTTACTATGGTAACTCACAGTCAAATAATGCTTTGTTCATTGAGCATTCTATTTTGCCCACAACAATCTCTTTTTCATGATAAGGCCTACTAGTCACCTAATCAGAACTTATCAAAACATTATGGATAAACACGGATAATTAAAACTTTTTATCAATTGGCTAAGCTTAAAATTTTTAAGAAAAGCAATAAAAATTATATGAGATTTTTAATGCTAAAATATGAATTCAAATTAAGGAAATACATAATTTTCAGTCTAAATTTCTGAGTGTACAATAACATAACAAAAGGAATCTTTTGTGTGTAAAGAATAAGAATTCTGTTTTATTTGTTAAGTAACAAAAATGACCTCTCTTTAAAAAACCCCTTTAACCCTTTAATTTAATTCAGATACTGTATTTGAATTCATATGTTATACAGGGTTAATCCATTCTCCACAGTGAACTGCACAAATTTTAGCAGTAACATTTTCGGTTCCACTGTCATCCGTATAAAATATTGTTTACACTCCAGGCCTATTGCTTCAGGAAATTATTGATGAGAGCAGTTGCTTCTTCAGAAGAAAAGTAGAAAAGTCCTTTTCTGTCCAACCAGGGGCACTTTTCAATCCTCTTCCTTTATCTCTATGGCACAGAGGCAGGCAAGATTGGATTTCAGACTTTGAATAAAAAATAAAATAAAATAAAAAATCTTTGGGAGGAAATTCTTTAAAACTTCACTTGGGAACTTTTGTCAAGCTCTGAGCCATCTCCCTGCACTCAGAATCTTTTGTTAAAAACAAAATGAAATTCATAGCATAAGCCACATAGTACAATCATCATTCAGCTTCAAATGCAACTCATTGCTACTGAACTGAACATTATAATTGCAATTATAACTCTACCTTGCTTTATGCATAAATTATTCAAATTAAAGCACATAGATTATTCACACATTATCTACCGGAGACACTTCTGAAAGCTCACTAACAATTATGTTACAACCTCTAGCTAACAAATGCCATGCCATTAAAAGTTTGATAGGAAAAAAAAAAATCCAGAACCATCAATAAGCAATAAATTGCTTTGTTTCAAGTCAAACATATTTCTGAACTCAATTTGCTTTTTATTTCTCTTTCTTGCCATATTTCAAACAGCTTAAAGCTCAGTTCCTGGAAGGAGAAGAGGTAAAGTCTATTAGCGATGTTTTGCTTTGGTGTTTATACTGTCTGCTTCAAAAGTTTTAAGATATTCACAGTTCTCTCTGATGAAGATATGGAAATATGAATGCATATACTACAGAGCAAATTCTCATCTTGTCAAGATCATCGAAGAAAGAGAGTTCAACACAGAAGATAATGAGTGGCTTAACTGAGCTTCCTTGACACAAATAGATACCATATCCTATGAGCTAGATACCATAGAGAATAGCTACAGCGCAAGAAGAATAACAAGAAAGATACTGAGAAATCCACAAAAGATAAAATATAAGAAAGGAATTATAATAAAAATAATGGCCTGTCATGTCAATAGACAAAGGTATAGATAACAAAAAAAGGCAAGCTAGTGATTTTAAAGAAAGGAGGCAGATTTGCCTCCATAGGTATCACTGAAACTCAGAGGAATGACTGGCTGTGACTCTGGAAGGGTCTTTATTCAAATGTAATATGATAGATTAAAAGTTGGAGGTAGAGGACAAGGAGCAGGATAATATTGAATATTAAGAAAATACACTGATGCAAGGAAATCCAGGAAATGTGAGGAAGAAAGAAATAGGAACAATGCAAGAGAGAGTAGTTGAATGAAAATCAATAGAGGTTTTAAAAAAAAGCAAGTGATGTCATCATTGCTGTATACTACAGGCCATTCTGGGCAAAAAGAGGGAAAAAATGAGGTCAGGACACAGATCACAAACACGATATTGAAGCATGATGAAATTGTGAACTATTTTACAGAAATCAGCTGCCAAAGGCAAAGTCAAAATGGTAGATTCCTTTACTTTAACGATAATTTTATTCTTTTTAAAGGTGGAGAAGTCAATGAAGAGAACTTCTCAGATAATTCTCACTGACAGGTAGAAACTGGGGACTAGAGTAGAAATTATGGGAAACTTGAAAGGAACTGATCACTCCATCTTAGAATACATGGAAGAAATAGAATGAAAAGACAGGCAGAGAATACATTGCATCCTAGATTATGTGAGAACAGATTTCAAAGAGTTCAGAGATATGATGGGTAGGATCCCATGGACAAAAATTCTGCTGGGATGACAAGCCAGAAGGAATTGTAAGCTTTCAAAAATTAAATTCTGACGACACAGAGAAAAGCAACTCTGATGAGGAAAAAAGGGGAAAATCCTAAAGGGAACCAGGGATGTGTGATGAACTCAGTGACTAACATTTAAAAAAAGAAAGAAAAAAATACACAAAAGGTGAAAACAAGGACAAGTCACGGAAAATAAATTCAAAAGTGTTGCATGGTTCCATATAAATAATATCAGGACTACTGAAACTCTGAATAAGCTGAAACTGGTAAGGAAAGTTAAGAGAAATTTTAAATGGCTATATAAAGCTATATTAAGAAAAAGAGGAAGATCAAAGAAGGGATAGGACCACTGTTCAAAGTGAATGGGAGCATGATAATGGACAAAAGAGAGAAAGAGAAGTTTTTAGCTCTCAATTTTGCTTTAATTGTTCTGCCCAGGAGAATGATTTGTGGCCTGCAAAAGACAGAAAAACAATATCTAATTAGGAGTTGAAATCAAAGAAGAAGGAGGTAGCAAGAGAGTACCTAGCTATCCTTGTTAAATTTAAGTCACCAGTCTTAGACAAATTATAGCCCCCAGAAACTAGCACGTGCAACTATACAACTGCTTTCAGGGATATTTTAAAAGCTCACAGAGAAAAGAAAAAGTGTCATATGCCTGGAAAAGATCAGATGTCCTAATTTTCGAAAAAGGATGGGCTTGTAAAGTATTGACATACAATTTTGATTCATGGCAAAATTTATTAATTATGATTAAAATTCCAATATTGTTAAAGGAAAGGTCAGTGAATGCCTAGAAAGGGGAGCAGTGATCACAATTCTCTTCTCTCTTTTTAAGATTTTATTTGGTGATATCATCACCTTCCATAGAAAAAGTTACCATCTTTTTGTAGATGATTATCAGAACTGTTTATACAGCCCAAACTTCAATCCTGATCACCATTAGTCTCCCATCTCCAACTGCTTATTAGACATCTCTAACTGGATGTCTCATAGAAATCTTAAAGTCAATATGTCTAAAACTAAACTCATTATACCCTTCCCCTAAACCTTCCCCTTTTCCTAATATCCCTCTCACTATCAAGAGTACCACCATTCTCCCAAATCGCCCAGGCTCACAATTAGCTCAACTGCTAACTCTCTCACAACAGTCCATGTGCAATCTGTTGCTAAGTCCTATGGAATCAACCTCCATGACTTCTCTAGTATATGCTCCTTTCTTTCTTTTGACACTATCACTACCTTGGTGCAGACTCTCATCACTTTACACCTAGGATATAGCAATGGTCTATCTGGTTAGTCTTCCTGCCTCATCCTCTCTCATTACAACCTAGCCTCCACTCAGCTCTCAAATTGATCTTCCTAAAGAGCAATTCTAATTATGCCACTCCCCACTCAATTAGCTCCAGTGACTCTCTAGTACTTCCAGGATCAAATTGTCTGGTTTTTAAAGCCTTTTATGACTTTAATCCTTCCTACTTTTCCAGTCTTCTTATGCTTTACTCTCTGCCATATACTTTACAATTCAATGATCCTGGCATTGTTATTCTTTAACAAGACATTCCAACATCCCACTTACTGGCTGTCCTCCATCCCTCCTCATCTCTAACTCCTGGCTTTCTTCCTATCTAGCTAAAATTCCATCTTCTGCAAGAATTCTTTCCTGATTTTCCTTAATGCTAGTTGCTTCTCTCTGAGAATTATTCAATTTGTGTTATATATGTCTTGTTTGTACACCATTATTTAGCATGTTGTCTCTCCCAGTCAAGTGGGAGTGCCTTGAGAACGGGAACTAATTTGGGTCTTTCAAGTATCCCCAGAACTTAGTACAGTACCTCGCCCATAATAGGCACTTGATAAATGCTTGTTGACTTGATTTGGCTTTATCAAGAAAAGGTCATGCCAGACTAACATAATTTCCTTTTAAATATAGGATTACTAAAGTTGTAGATCAGTAGTACACCATAAATACTTAACCCTGATTTTCGTACAACATTTGACAAAGTCTCTCATGTTATTGTTGAAAACAACATGGAGAAATGTGGACTAGATGATAAATGGATTCAGAATAGATGAAATGGTCGGACTTAAAGAAAAGAGGTCCCTAGTGGAGTACCCAGAGGTATTGGGCTCTGTGCTCCTTAACATTTTATTGGAATATCAGACTACTAGAAAACAACAACTTAAAAACAAAACAACTATATATGATATTTCAAAAGTCATGAGTTAAAACTTTCTGATAATTCTTGGATATTTTATCCTTGACTGACTTTTCAGACCATTTGTTTTTTGTTGTTGGGTTTTTTTTAAATAGGAAATGTCTTGTATTTTCTACCTTTTTTTAGACTTTAGATTTTATTCCAGTATTTCTCACTGTCTGATGGAGGAGTCATTTCCCCAGTCTTACTTCTTGAATTGAAACTTGATTAGCAGGGCCTGGCTCTGAACTCTTCTAGAGACATGATGGGGTGTTGTTGGGCCCTGATCTATATTATCTGGAGTCCTGACACTATTTCCCCTAGGTATTCTTAAAGGACCTCAGGGTAAGAACAGGCTAATGAGCTGCAAACTTCAAGTGCCATAATTTATTCAATCTAGGGCTCAAGTCTGATTACCATATTCCTGCCTAAACTTTACAAAATCCCAATCCTGATTCTATGTCTGGGCAAGAGGAATATAGAGTTTTCTCTGATCAGAGTTTGAGTAAATGCCTGCTAGTCTCGGCTCTTGAGAGTATGACCAAAGCTCCACCAAATCAGAACAATAGAATTGCAGATGATTTAATCTTTATTAAGCACTTTCTAACCTTAAAAATGCTATACAAACTCAATTATTATTATTAATTGTTTTTGTTCAGTTGTGTTTGATTCTCCATGACTACATGTGGGGTTTTCTTGGCAAAGATAATGGAGTTGTTTGCCATTTCCTCCTCTAGCTCTTTTTACAGATGAGGAAACTGAGACAAACAGGGTTAAGTGACTTGCCCAGGGTCACATAGCTAGAAAGTATCTGAGGCCAGATTTGAACTCAGGAAGATGAATCTTCCTGACTCAAGACCTGGTGCTCTATCCACTGTGCCATCTCGCTGCCCACTATTAGGAGTAGCAAATATGTAAAAGTGGGTTTTTTATGATAGAATTCCACATTATCTAAGCTATACACACATGTTATCTGAATCTTTGCAGTGCTATTAGCTTTCCCTGTAGCTAATTAAAGTATAAACTCTTCTTGTGCATGCCATTCATAGGTCTCAGACAAATAAAACTCATTTCTAATGCTGTATATTTTATGTTTTATTACATTCATATGAACTTTTTTTTTTCCTTTCTGGCCTGGGAATTGCACAAATCCCACCTCCCACTAGACTCCTACATGAAGGATTGAATTGATAGTTTGGTGACCTCAAGAATTATACATCAAGCTCCCTAGTCTGGATGACTAATAGGACTTTCTTTTCCTGGATATATATTTTCTCTTCATGGAAAAATCATGTATACAGGAAGAGCTAGGCAGATAGTCCACTTCTTTATTTATTACACATATTTCATTGTGTTAGCATTCCTTACTGGGCTAGATTCACTATGTGCTTTAGCATCCCCAGTTATCTGCCTTTGCCTCCATCTTCTGAATGTGTATTTGTTTTTTAATGGAATTTGCTCAATGAGTTATATATCCACATCATCTTATTTAGACTACTGTACATTTATCTTTGTCAGAATTTTCTCTCTGTGTTTCAAAAATGTCATTCTTGCCTCTGATATCTTCTGAGCTTCCTTCATTGAATTGTGGAAGAAATGCTACCTGTCCTTTCTTGGTATATGCCAAATGTAGCTTGACAATTTTCTTCCTCTGTCAAAGATTCTAAGATAAAGTAGTTGCTTCTTTTACAGGGTTCCCATCATTTCTACTTCAGCAATTGGTTTCTTCTTTGTTGATAAAAAATAGATCTCAAGTTAAATTTCCAACAACTTTGCTCAATTCATCTTTAAGAAAATCAGTATATCAACTGCCCATCTTAAACTTTGCTTCCAGATTTCCCATTCCCTACAATTTTTTGGTGAGCATTGATTGGTAGCTCATCCATAACAATAACCAGTTCTTTCAGTAATTTATCATAAAAGTCCTTTGAGTCTAGTGACTGGAATTCATGGAAGGTTCATGTGTAGATGTGTATATGTATAACATACACCTTTGTAACTAATAGCATGCATTTTTATGAATTTTAATTTACATTCTGAACAAATGCCAAACAGAATGGGCATTTGCATATATGTAATAAAACTGAAAAAAAGAGAACAAATTATTCATTTCTAAAAATATGCTATCTCTATTTCTCTAAGTGGTCTTCTACTTTGTCCAAGTCATACCTCAAACCAAAGTACACATCACACGATGAACACAAATTATAGTGTGGATAAAGCTGTGGGGTCAGAAAGACCTGAGTTCAAATCCTAACTCAGACAATTAGTAGCTGTGTGACCCTGGGCAAGTCACATAACCTCTGTTTGCCTTAGTTTCACCAACTATAAAATAGAAATGATAATAGCAATCCCAGGATTATTGTGAAGATTGATGAGATAATATGTGCATATTGTTAGATTATGTGTAAAGTTCTTTACAAATAATATGATCCCTAATAAATGTTTCCTTCTTTTCTCTTTCCCTTTTTTCCTTCTTTTCTTCTTTCTTTATTTCTTCCCTTCCCTCTTTCCCTTCTTTCTTCCATTCTTTCTTTGCCTGTACTTCTTCCTCCTCTACTTCTTTCATTCCCTCCTCCTTTCCTCTTTCCCTTCCTCCCTACATTTCTTCCTTCTTTATTTCCATAGATTTCGTATTAGAAGGGACCTTAGAGGTATGTGATATGATTCCATCTTACAACTATGGAATCAAGATTTAGGGGTAAAATGACTTGACTAACATCACATAAGTCGTAAGTGACCATTACAGGAGTTAAACCCAGGTCTTCCGACTCCAAATCCTGCACCCTTTCCATTAGAACACAAAGTCTAAGGACAGTGCTACTATGTAAGTGGTTGAGAGAAAGAAAATGAAAGAGAAGCCAGAAATTGCTCCATATAGAGCAAATATTTACTGTATGTGTTAATGAATATGTATGGATACCTTCCAAGGAGAAACTTGGAAGTGAATTGGGATCAGTGTGTCAATATATCATCTTCTTCCATAGATTTATTATATTTCTATGATATGCATGTATTCATCTTTCTTTTTGTTATTAGAAAATTTTAATGGCTGCAGAAAGCTTTCATGTTAAAATTATATTTATCTACATTCAAACACATCAAATACAAAAGAACCAGTGAGTGCATTTTAAAGAAATAAATAGCATTAATTTTCTTCTCTCAACTTTGCTGAAGTATAAAGTGACTAGATTTTGGATTTGCATTAATGAATAATTTAAGGGTTGTGAAGAAGACACTAATTGTTGATGAAGCAAACTTATCTAAAGAACACTGTATTTGAAATAGGCAAAATGCCTAAAGACTTTTTTCCATAAGTCTTCTAAGACCTATTTTATTTCTTTCTAGAATCTTCTATAGCTCAATGATGCACTGACTGCAGAAAAAATATTATTAATATTAATTACTATCAAAGACACCACTATCTTCCCATTTACCCAGGATTGCAACCTAGGTGACATCCTTGACTCTCACATCCACCATGTACAATCTGTTGCTAAAGTCTGTTGATTTTACCTTTGTGACACTCCTCATATATGCCCCCTTTTCTCCTCTGACATGGATACTTGGCTGAAATAGGCCGTCATCACGCTCACATCCGGACAATTGCAACAGCCTGTTAATTGATCTCCCTGTCGCGAGTCTCTCCTCATTCTAGCCCATTCTCTACTTAACTATCAAATTTATCTTCCTCAAGCACAGATCAGATCATGTCACCTCTCCATTCAACAGATTTTTGTGTTTCCCTGTCACTTACAGAATAAAAAATAAAATCCTGTGTTGTCATTCAAACCCCTTCACAACCAGACCCCCTCCTATATTTCCATTTGTTAATACCTTCCCCAACCCTTCACATTCTGCAATTTAGTGAGTGGCCTGCTTGCTGTTCTTCCCAGAAGATATTGTATCTTCAGATTCTGGGCATATTCACTGACTCTTCCCCATCCACCCCTTCCTCATCTCTGCTTCCTAGACTCCCTGCAATTATTCAAATTGCAGCTAAAATCCCAACTTCTACAAGAAGCCTTTCTTATCCCACTTAATGTTAGCACCTTCCCCAAAATGATTATTGCTCATTTATCCTGAATCCTGATTATCTCTAATTTATCCTGAATTTGTCCCCCAAAGTCCTCGCTAGTCATTTTGGTGTTGTGTCTCCCTTTAGAAAAGAGGCTTTTTTCTCTGTTCCTTGAGAAAAGAGGCTTTCTTTTGCCTCTATTCATATCCCAAGTGTTTAGTACCATGTCTGGCATATAATAGGTACTAATTTACTGACCAGTCTACTAAAGAATAGAATACATCCTAAATATCTCTTTTTTAATCTGCATTTCTCCTCTGAATTTGGAGGGAGAATTTCAGATGTGGTCATAAAAGATGTAAAAAGGGTCTTCCGTTCATAGAAACCATAAAATTTATTCTGAGTTTCACAAAGTTAAGCCATTAACCTAATGCTATATAATGTAAAGAGAGGTGAATAAACAACCAGCTTTAGACACAGGAAAACCTAAGCTCAAGTCCACCTCTGACATATTTGTTGCATAACCTTGATTAGGTAAGACTTAATGAGGTTAAGCAACATAACCCCGAGATGGTAAAGTTATTGTCTGAGACTAAAAGTTGTAGAAAAGATGCTAATCTACATTGGTACAGAATCCTCCTCACCAGGAAATGAATATATTAGTAAAGTCACAGGGCCAGTCCCCCAGGGTATCCCTATAAAATGAGAGAGTATTTTGCATTCTTTATATTGATGTTTTCAAAAGTATGGTACGTCAGATAGAGAGCTAAGCATCAGCTTCAGGAAGATATCTCCTTCCTCATCTTCATCTGGTTTCTCTGTCTTGTTGGCTCTTGTTCATCCTTCATTTTCTTTTTTTTTCATCCTTCATTTCCAAAAAGGATCAATGACATCATGAGATGATGTCTTGACTCATGTGTGAATTGGATTTAAGTGAGGCAGAGTTGCACGAGGTTTTCAGTCTAACTCTCTCTTCCTGAGTCGTCAAAGTCCAGTGACAAGACAAAAGTCAGGATGACTGGCTATGGCTTGAGATATAGTGGATGGCTTTGGCATTTCCAATGTCTGACCACGTCTAACCACTCCATAGCACCTGCTGAAGTTGCCTTCATTACTATTTGTATGGGATAAGTGAAAACTTCTCATTTTTGGGTGGTTAACTTTCCCTTCCTCCCCCATCATTTCTGTCAATCACTTTTATCTTCCTTTGTCTGTTTTCCTGCCTTGGTGGGACCCTTTCCCCCTCTTTCCTTGCTGTCCCAGGTGGGGAAGAATTTGGTGAAGTATGCTTCTCCACCAATGAGAGAGGAAACAGTCAGGGAGGGGTCTTGACTAAGTTAGGTTATAAATTCCAGTACTAACTTTTATAACTTGCCTCTTCTCCATGATGAGTCATGGGGAAGACCACCCTCTTCTCCTGGGGAAGAGAATAAAGTCCTGTTCTTATCCTAAGAAATCTCTGTGTTTATTTCTTTTCATTAAATTAAGGATGAAGGATTTTTCATAACAAACATATTGAAACAGATTGCTCTCCTCTGCTCATCATGCTGAGGGAATTTTTCATGTATTTGGGACAGACACATCTTGAACTCACCTCATTTGGTCCATCCATCTGCTGAGAAGGTTTTACTAGGGTATGATTGCAAAACATGCAACACCTTCTTGGAGCCACAGACGAAAGTTGAGGGCCAGATAGAGAGCAAAGCTAGATGAGCAGCCCTGAAAAGAACCCAGCAAATTCTCACACCAGAGAGTGCTAATCTTCCTTGAGCACCCTATATACTTCATTCTATATAAATATATGGTATTTGTACATAGTTGTCTGCATGTTGTCTCCTCCATTAGACTGTGAGCTGTTTGAAAGCAGGGACTGTTTTTGTCTGTTTGTTGTTTTGCTTTTTTTATACATATCCAGGACCTGGCACAGGGCCTGAGACTTAATAAGTGCTTAATAAATGCTCATTGACTAACTTGACTTTGGTTTAAGCCTAATCTCAGACAAGTACTGACCCTTGACACATCAATTAACCATTGTTGACTCTGAACAATTCTCTGTGAATATAAGTTGCACAGGGTTTGCCTTGGTAGAAGCAATTTCCTGACTGGGAGTTCCCTATTCCAATAAGGTCACCAAAAAAAGGAACAAGATTTTATTAATATTGACCTTAATAGCCATAAATTTATCATCAATTTGTCTGTCATTAATACCTCTAGAATTCAACCCCAAACCTCTGAGGAACCACTGAATAGTTCCCAGTTGTAGTACAAAGCCAGTGAGAAACATACTATAAGAGATAACCACCAAACAGAGCCAAAAAAAACAATTTTGAGGACCTGAGCAAGCTTCACAAAATGTACCTCCAAATCAATCCTTCAGGAAAATTCATTTGGGGGTGGGGGAGGCACCAGTGCATAATGCAGTAGCCTTTTCTTTAAACTCTGTGACTCATCTCTCCACTCTACAATCTATCCTCCACCTTGTTACTAATGCGATTTTCCTAAGGTGTAAATCAGACCACATTATTCCTCTACTCAATAAACACTGATAGCTGCCTATTGCCTCAAGGATCAGATATAAATTCCTCTTTTTGGTATTTAAAGTATTTTACAATCTAGTTCTTGCTTATCTTATTCTTTATTCCTATAATAAAAAAATAAATCTTTTTAATTTTTTTTAAAAGCTTGAAATTGCTTTAAGAGAACAGCAAGAAATATATGATTATTTAAAGTATACTACATTGATGGCCAGGGGCCATGGAAACTTTTTTTTATAGCATTCTAAAGTGTTAGTAGTTTTCACAGCATGACCACATACTAATGGTCCCTGGTCAATTGCACACAAAAGTGGAAATCAATGACTGTGTTCAGGGTATGTATGTTCTAAGTATAAACTGGGTCTTATTTGAAAGTGATTTTTGTTTGGAGGAAGATGAAGCAAATGTTCAACTATTGTTACTAATCCTGATTTTTTAAAATATGTTTGATTTTTAAAATATTTGACCAAAAAGGGATGGAGTGGACATTTATTGATCCTACCTTCCTGTCTTGTTTGAAACACTTTCTCAAATACAATTTTAAAAAAGCATATTTATTCTAAAATAAGTTTGTCCTGTTTATTTACTTTATACCAGAAAAAAAATAAATGAACAACTTCAAAAATGAAAAATTGGTCTCAGAGAAACCAGTAGTGCAGAGCAACCCTTTGCCCCTCTTTTCTTTCACTAGGATCAAATCTATGTGTTTTTATTACACCGAGAGAGAAACAATTCCATACACTCTGAATGCCTGAAGACATCAAGAGTGAAAAAGCCACTTTGACATTTTTTTTTCCCTTTTTGGTTTGATGTGAGAACTGAAACCAGGGGATCAAAATTTATAGAGGCCTATGCTTTTGGCAGCATAGAAATAACTGAGCTTAGCGAGAATAGGAAGCTAGCAGATTGTATGCTTCCTTCTCTTCCTCCCCCCATTTTTGGCCCATAACTACTCTGCTACTGCCACCCCTACACCAAGCAATTATATCCCCAGTTATATAGTGCCTCTGTTTCCTAAAGGCTTTATCTCCAGAGTCCAGGGGGTCACATTGTCTCTCCCTGCACAGAACCAAAGGATTTCAGAACTGGAAGGGGCCTCAACTGTCATCTATCTCAACCTGTAAATAAAAATCCCTATACCTTCTGTAACATACCTTTACTTGAAACCTTTGCTTGAAAATATCTAGTGAGGGGGAACCAACTACCCTCTGAGGCATTTCATTCTACTTTAGAATTTTCTGGAAAGTTTTTCTGGACATGAACTTCCACCTACTTCTAGTTCTTGCCTCCAGGGTCAAACAAATGGACAAGCATTTATTAAGTGTTTAGTATGTGCAGAAGATGTAAAAGAATCAACAAAACCAGTCCCTGTTTTCAAGGAGTTTACATTCTAATGGAAAGAGACAACAGTTAGATAAACAGCAGTGTGGTGCCCCCTAAAACAGAGGGCAACCAGACTACCTAAGAGAGACAAAGGAGCCCAGGCCAGGAAAGTGGAGCATGTCAAATCTTCTGTGGTGACCCATATCAAGATCAGGTCACATATGGTCACTGGTACATTCATATGACACACACATATACATACATATATACATTGTGAGCCACCTAAGAAGTTTAGTCTGTACCTGACAATGTAATTATGCAATTTTGTAAAACTGTGAGAAAACCTTTTTGTATTGTTTGAGCCTAGCCCCATGTGGCTAGAAAACTGAACTGTTTGTTATACTGTTTGAACCTAGTGTTGCATGGCTAGGAAATTGAACCATCTCTATGCACCTTTGGTGTCAAATCATATGTTTCTGGGAGCCCCTGTCAGGTCTGTCTGACTACTCCAGCTTGTGGATATGGACTCTGGAATCCATCTGTCTCACCTAAAGGTTGCCCCTATTCCTAAGTGGACATCTGAGCCAAGGAACCTAAAAAGGATGACATCAGATGTAGATAGCTTTCCCAAGAGTCCAGAACAGGCCCACATAAGAACCACTCCCTCCCTGGGGCCCCTTACATACCCAAGACTTGTTTTTTATATCTTTTTGCAGCTTTAGCTTATTTTTACTCAATTGTTCTATATTCCCATTGTGCTCCCTACCTTGATCCCCCTTGCAGCCTGCTCCTTTTGATTATATTGCAATTACCTTGCAGTAGTTAATTATCTCTAGGGATGCCCAATCATTTGACCATTACCTTTAGTGCCCCCTATTTCAAATGGTGATTGAGAAAAACCTGAATTCATCTAGATAAGGATTTGGGGAAACCCCCCACCAAGAAGAGAGGTTTTTTTTTCCCATACCTTCTTCGGCCTAAAAAGCAAAATCTTGATAGATTTGTTCTTGATCAAAAGTGGGGGGGAGGGGAATGATAATCATTAAATATCATATTATTTTTTACCAAAGTCTGAATTAATCAAACAAACTGCTTTGCTTTGCTTTAAAAATACCTTTTCTTGTGTCAGCAACTCCAAAAACCAGATAAGATTGGAAATGGGATTTCCCCTTATCTTGGTAC
Organism: Pseudochirops corinnae; assembly: GCA_028646515.1. Lineage (NCBI taxonomy): Eukaryota > Metazoa > Chordata > Mammalia > Diprotodontia > Pseudocheiridae > Pseudochirops > Pseudochirops corinnae. The sequence continues at coordinate 218,875,419 of CM053588.1, read as the reverse complement.
ATATTCCATATGGGAGGCAAACAGAGACATACTGAGACCATAAATTCCAAACAGACCCATACTCTGTCCATTGTCTTGTTAATTTGTGTTTACAACCAAGAAACTTCCTTTCTCATGATATACATAGTAAACATATGAAGATCATAAAATTGTGTGACACAGCCACCCTGAATTAGGATCGTTCTAAAAGGCATTTAAGCTTTCTCATTCTTTTGTTCAGCAATCACACTTAGTCTGGTTCCTTGTACAAGTTCGCTAGTTTTAAGGGAATAAAATGAAATTACTGTATATCACTATTTGTCTCCTTTAACCAAACTTTTGGAGATTAACAACATACAGATACATACATACACTTATAAACATATATACATACACATACACATATATTAAGATAGGGAAACCCAGGCTCAAAAAAAGGTATAAGAATAGAAAGATAGATATATATTATTTTCTTGTTACTAACACCCTCTGAAATTCCTTGTTAATCTTGTAAATACGTGTAATACTAATGAAATTTGAAGTTCCTTTTGTATTGCTAAGCTGAGAGGTACTTAGCACTTAGTAATTAATCAAGCCTCTGTTAAAGAAATAGAAGGTATGAACCCCTGTTGCTGACATAACAGGAAAGGGTTGGCTGAAACAAGAAGGATCTAGTGCCATGTGTGTATATAAGGAGAAGTCCCTGCTGGGTCAGAGAGATCTTCTTGGAGCAAGCTTCATGGAGGCAGAAGCTGCTGTTGCCAGGGAGGCTGAAGAGGAAAGCCTCCCTCCCCCCACCTCAGACTGGAGAGAATGATTTTGATTTTGGGAACCTGGGTGAAGTGACTTTGATTCTGGGAACCAGCTGGAGCTCCTGCTGAGGAGCTGCTGAGTCCAAGGGCCAGCCAGAGCTTCTGGAAGCTGCTGAAGACATCCAAGGACCAGCTAGAGCTGCCACAGACTGAGGAAGAATGACTGTGATGCTGGTAATTTCTATGAACCTGTTTGTGGCTTTGTTAATCCTTGATTTCACAGGAATAGAGACTGTGAAGGATTTAACATGGATTGGATATTGTGAGCTTCAGTGTGGAACAGGAACAGCACAGAGAGCTGGACAAGGAACTGGGAGCTGTCTGCCTTTGAATCCAGGTGACAGTTTGGCGAATCCAGGTAGGAGCTGGGACCATGGAAGGGGATCCAAGGAATCTGAGAGACTACCCCAAGTCAAGCTGAAAGAAGACTTTACTTGGATAACATGTACTGACTAAGAAGACTGTAACTTATTTGTGACTGAGGGGTGGATGGCCTGTGTGTTTCAAACTACCCCCTAAGAGAGTGTTGAGTGTGACTGATATTGTAACTTAGTGTGGCCCATGAGTGGATAACTTTGACTATTGTGTCAGGCAAGCCTCCTTAAGGATGATTGAATGATTGAGTTACTAAGTGATTGATTGACTAAATGATTACACTTTGTTCAAAACTGTGTGATCACTGTGGTGAAAACTATGTGGCCATTTCCTTTGATAAGTTGTGAATGCTGTATTTTGATTATCTGTGATAAGTTGTAACATTGTGAATGCTGTACCTTGATTTATTGTGAATGTTTTGCTCTGATTTGTTATTGAATAAAGAGTATTCACTATAAGAACTCATTATTTGACAAAAATTGCTGGGAAAATTGG
>CM053588.1:218829347-218873258 GCA_028646515.1 Pseudochirops corinnae | reverse complement strand
TTTTTTTTTTTTTAACTTCAGCTGAAGTATAATAGTCATCTCCATTTTCCCCTTTTAACTCTGTATGTGTGTCTTTCTTTATCAAGGGTATCTCTCGTAAACAGCATATTGTTGGATTCTGGTTTCTAAACTGTTCTCCTATCCACTTCCATTTTATGTGTCAATTCATCCTTTTCATGTTCATAATTATGATTGCTTTCTCTGTACTTGCCTCCATCCTATTTTCTTCTTCTCCTTCTCTTCCTCCTCCTCCTCTTCTTCCTCCTTCTTCTCCTCCCCCTCCCCTTCCTCCTCCTCCTTCTTCACCTTCTCCTTCCCCTTCCCTTTCCCCTTCTCCTCTTTCTCCTCCTTCTCCTCCTTCTCCCTCTCTCCCTTTGTCTTTCTGCCTCTCTCTCTTCCTCCCTCCCTCCCTCCTGACAAGTCAGATTTGTTTCTCACCACTGTCTCCCTTTATTTGCCTGTTAAGGTAGATTTGTGTATACAACTGAGTGCATGTGTTTAAATACACACAAACACATTCTTCCCTCTTTGAACCAATTGCTATGAGAATGGTGTTCAAGTATAATTTGCCATTCCCTTCCTATTTTTACCTCCACTATAAAAGCTATTCCTGGTGTTTCTCTTTTATGTGAGGCAATTTCCCTCTTTCTATCTTTCTATCTCTCCCTCCCCCCCTCCCCCCCACTTCTCCCAGTGCTTCTTTCTCACACTTTCACTTTTTGGAGAGTTTTTTGAGAGTTTTTTGAGAACATAACTGACTTACACCCATGCATTCTGTTTATGTAGACTCCTTCTGACTACTCCAATAATGATAAAGTTATTAGGAATTACATGTATCATCATCTCATATAGGAATATAAACAATTTAACTTTATTGAGTCTCTTATGATTTCTGTTTTATGTGTACCTTTTTATTCTTCTCTTGAATCTTGTGTTTTAATGTCAAAATTTCTATTCAGCTCAGGTCTTTTCATCAAGAATTCTTGAAAATCCACTATTTGAATAAATGTTCACCTTCCCCTAAAGATTTATACTCAGTTTTGCTGGGTAGGTTATTCTTGGTTGTAATTCTGGTTCCTTTGCCTTCTAAAATATTATATTCCAAACCCTTCATTCATTTAACATGGATGCTACTAAATCTTTTGTGATACTGACTGAGGCTTCATGATTATTTGCATGGTTTTAATCTGGCTGCTTGAAGTATTTTCTGTTTGACTGAGGAGTTCTGGAATGCGGCCATCATATTCCTGGAAATTTCATTTTGGGATCTCTTTTAGCTGGTGATTGTTGGATCTTTCAACTTCTGTTTTACCTTTTGGTTCTATGATATTAGGGCAGTTTTTCTCAATGATTTCTTGAAATATGACATCAAGGTTCTTTTTTTTGGATGATGATTTTCAAGTATTCTAATAATTCTGAAATGATCTCTTTTCTATCTATTTTCTGAGTCAATTGTTATTCACTCTTTCATCTATTTTTCATTCTTTTGACTTTGATTATTTCTTGATGTCGCATGGAGTCATTAAGTTGTACTTGCCCAGTTCTAATTGTAATGAAATATTTTCTTCTGTGAGTTTTTGTACCTGTTTTTCCATTTCACCTATTCTACTTTTTAGAAACTTCTTTTCTTCAGTGAATTTCACTTTTCTTTAAAACCATTTGGCCAATCTTATTTTTAATATTTATTTATTTTCTTCAGTGTTTTGTGTGCCTCCTTTACAGTTACTAATTTTTTTCCACAATTTTCTTGCATTACTTTCACGTCTTTCCCCAATTTCTCCTCTACCACTCATCTCTAGCTTTGGGTCTTCCAGGAATTCTGGTTGAACTTTTGTTTAATTAGCATTTTTCTTTGAGGCTTTGTCTGTAGCTGTTTTTACATTGTCTTCTTCTGAGTTTGTGTCTTGATCTTTACTGCCACTATAATAGCTTTTAATAGTAAAGTTCTTTTTGTTGTTGCTGTTTGCTCATTTTCCCAATCTATTTCTTGACTATGAGTTTCCTTTTAAAGTTTCACTTTGCTCCCTTGAGGGTGAGGAAGCATTGTGTTATGCTTCAGGATCTTCCCTTTGCTGTTTTGAGAGCTAGTTCTGGGTGTTCGTAAGTTTTTGGCTTCCAATATGACAAGACCCTGGGGGAGGTATGGCCCTGGTCTATGCTCTGATCTTTATCCAGGAAAATCCCCTGCTCCTTTGCAGCCCCTGGCACTACTGCTCCTTTTTGCTCCAGAACTGTGATCAGGTGCCCTGCTCTCCTACAGATGCTAGTGTTTATGCTCCTCTTGACCCTGGAACTGTGACCAGGTTCCTCCTTCTCTTACACACACAAGCACTAGTATTCCTCCCTGCCCTGGAACCATAATCCAGGACTTTTTATGTCAATAGAGTTGCTAATCAGTAACAGCTATACCCAGTGCCTGCAGAAGGTCCTCTGTAGTCTCTTTTTGATCAGTTGTCTGATCCACTTATCATTTCTGAGTAAAGAGCTCCCCAAACTGCTGCTGTCATAGCTATCTCCACTATGGTGCTGGCCTTTACCCCTTTTTCACAAACCTTTCTTGCCAACCTCTTGAGTTGTCTTAGGCTGGAAAAATGTCTCATCCTGACTTTTGTTGGCTTTGCTGCTCCAAAATTTGACGTGAGGTGTTATTTTAAAGTTGTTTAAAGTGTGATACTGGGAGGTTTTGGCAGGGTTGCTGCTTCTAATTCAACATTGTGGCTCTGCCCCAAGTACTTTCCCCCCAACCCCATTTGTTGTCATTATTGTTCTTCTTTTTCTTTTTTCTTAGTTAATTTGGAATCTGTGTCTGTGATTATTTCATGACAGTACTCAGCTCCCAGTGAGGAAAGTCTCTTTATCAGTGATGATCTGCAACTGTTTTACAGCTTCAATCTTAGAGAACTACTTACAGCACTGATATGTTAAGTAACTCACTAAGGGTCACACAACCAGTATATGTAAGAGATGGAGCTAGTAGTCAGGGTGTCTTATGTCTAAATATGACTATTTAATTTTGGTCTATGCATGTATTGCTCTTTTGGTTCTACTTTTTTCACTCTGTATCACTTCACATAAATATCTTATTTCTTTGAATTTCTGGTGTTTGTTACTTGTAAGTGTAAGTTACTTATAAGATATGCATTTATTAAGCACTCAGTATAAGCCAGGCATTCTACTAAGCCCTGGTGGTACAGAGATGTAAAAGATAGTCCCTGACTTTGGGGAATTCACAATCTAATGGAAGCATCAACAAACAAACAAATATGTATAAACAAGTCACATACCAGACAAGTAGGAAATAATTGTCAGAGGAAAGCCACTAGAGTTAAGAGGGTTAGGAAAAAGCTTCCTGTCAAAGGTGGGCTTTTAATTAGAATTTGAGGAAGCCAGGAGGCAGAGTTGAGGAGGGAGAGCATTTCAGGTATAGGGTACAGTAAGAGAATGTACCTGGAGCCAAAAACTGGAGTGTTTCATTTGTGAAACAGCAAGGAGACCAGTGTTATTGGATCTTGCAAGACTTAGGGTGACTGTCAGGAGTAAGAACAATGGAAAGGTGGTGAGAGGATAGGACATGAAGGTCTTTGAATGCTAAACAGAGTTTTGTATTTGATCACAAAGTGACAGGGAGCCACTGCCATGTATTGATTATGGAATTGACAGGGTTAGACTTGAGCTTTAGTAAAATTACTTTGGCAGTTGAACAGAGGATAGATTGGAGTGGAGAGAAACTTGAGGCAGGTAGACAAATCAGTAGGCTATTGTAATAGTCTAAGCATTAGATCATAAGGACCTGTACCAGGGTGGTGGAAGTATCAAGGCAAGAAGGGGGCTCTATTTGAGAGATGTTGCAAGGATGAAATTGACAAGCTTAGGCAAGAGATTGGATATGGTGGCTGAAATATAGTGAGGACGTAAGGATAATCCCTAGGTTGTGAGCCTAGGAGATCTGAAAGATGGTAGTACCCTTGATAGCAACGGGAAAGTTTAGAAAGGAAAAGGGTTTTAGAAGAAAATAAGTTTAGTTTTGGACATGTTGACTCTAAGACATTTATTGAACATTCAATTTGAGATGTCTGAAAGGCAGTTGGAGATGTGAGGTTGGAGATCAGCAAAGAGTTGTTCAGGTAAATTTGAGAATCATAAGCATACAGATGATAATTCATGGTGAATACTGCAGCTTTCTATCAGCAAAGTAAAAAAGATAGAGGGCGTAAGGTTGCATCTCACTTTTTCTCTTATAAGGAATATGGAGATGAAGCAGGTGCACCAGGAGATGGAAATTGCATCATGTAGTGAGGGATAGAAGTATTATAGCTATATGTCACAGCTTTTATCAGCTATTCTTAATCCTTGTATATATAAGCTACTTCCATTTTTTGCTATTATAAATAGTGCTTCTTGTAATATTTTTGTCCAGAAAACATTTTTCTTGCCAATGGCATCCTTATCAAACACCAACACCAATTATAACAATTTCCTAAATATATTTAACCAATATAATTTGATTGCCAAAACAAAGAGACCAAAAGAGCCTAGAAATTGCTTCACTGAGCCAACTTTGATCTTCTTATCAAGTGGAGAAATACAATGGCCAAAGGCAACACTAGTATGAAATATTAAACTCATTTATAAAACTTTGCCTAGAAGACTGGTGGAATATTATGAGAAGTATCACCTTATAAAAGAGCAATAAGAAGTATATGTGTGAGGAACAAGTTTAGAGACAGCTTGGCAAGAGAACTAAGCAAAAGCATCCCTAGGGCATTTAAGGATGAAACTAGAGGGAAAAACCAAACATATGAAAAATGAAAATGATTTGAAAACATTTTTATATAAAAAAAACAAACCTTTATAACACCATGGACTGTGGAGCCACCACATTTGAAGTCTAACATTATTCCCCAATGTACTACTGCCTGAGAAAGTGGAAATGGCCCTGAAGAAACTAAAAATGGGGGAAAACCAGCTGGACTAGACAGATTTTTTTTTCACAGAAGAGGTCCATACAGTTTTGAGGATCATGACTCATCTTAGTAATATACACAAAGCATAAAACAGGGAGAAGTATGCTTACCAAAATTGTTTGCTAGTATCATGAAGGTGGTTTAGCATTAAGTCCAAATTGAAGAGGGATTCCCTATAAATAGTGAGGTCCTACAGATTTCATGCTATGATATATGAGTGGATGGATAAATTAAACCACAGAGCTTGTCTATCATTATACTGTCATGAAGAAATGCTATAAAGGGACAACTGAGCCTAGCATTAAACAAGAAAAGCAGAGCTTACTGGATTGCTTCTGTGAAATTGCACAATTCTTTTAATGATCCCAGGCTACTCCTTGAAACAAAAAGGCCCATCTTTTAAAAATACCATTATCCATTTGCTGATGTTGCATGACTTCATATCACGGACCAGTATATACCTCCAAAACTGAAGTTGAGGATCTCTGAAAGCACAGCAGAGATACTATGGTGAACTTGAACAGATTGAAAACCAGTATACATGGTAAAGTATTCAGGCAATATGAGATTAAAGGTAACGGGAAGTGTTTGAATAAAAGATGGCTTATTCATGTGAGTACAAAGGATAACTGATCAACAGTATTATAAGGATTTTATTCATGTCATTGGTGGGAAAGATTTTAATGTTTCTGCTTTACATAGCTCTTGACTTTCAGATTCTTGTGTTTTCATGTTTTACTCATGCGTATTGAGCTACCCAAATACAATCTGTCAAGTCATATCAAGCTGCAAAGGTTTTGAGCCTGGTTCCAGAGATGTTCTCTATGTTTGTAGCCTTAGGTCCAGGTTGGAAAGGCTTAGAAGGCTTGTCAACATATGATTTTTTTTGGTCTGTTTTAAATTATTATGTTTTGTATGTATGTATGTATGTGTATATATGGATATATTGTAGTCTGAATTGGTAGAGAGAACATTCACAATTATGGTGATGAACTTAATGGATCTTAGGAGGTTAATGAAATATTTGCCATAGTACTTAGCACAGGACTTTGCAACTATCTGCCCTCAATAAGTATTTGTTGAATGAATGAATTTAATTCATTCAAAATGAATCAGCCAATGAACAGTGCTCACTATGTGCTAGGCATTGTGCAAGTTCTAGACATACAAATATTAAAAAGAAAGACAGTCTCTAACTTCAAGGAGTTTACAATCTAATAGGGGAAGAATACAAAAAAGGAAGCTGAAAATTGATGGTGGGGGAGGGGGAGGTGCCCTACATGGCAGCTAATGGAATCTATTCCAAAGAAGTATAGCTAGTAGGAAATGAAGAGATGGCTGGCTTGGGAACCCTTTTAAATGTAGGTTTTGGGACAAGACATTTGTTCTGTATGCCTGTGTTCCAATCAGTAGAATAGAGGATACTGATGAGATATTAGCATGAAATATGATGCAAATGTGAGCTCTGAGGAAAAAAAATCAACAAACAAATAACAGGGACAATTTTGTTTTTGTCTTTGTATACCTAATACCTAGCACAAAATGATACAGGCACTTCAAAAATTCTTGTTGGATTGATTAACAATCCATCTTAGACCTGGAAAACGGATGGGGAAACACATTTCCCTTCTTACTGTAAAGAAGTGGGTACTGTTGTAGTAGAAGTGCATACATTGGGAGATGTGACCATTTTGTCAGTTTTACTTTGTTAAAAGAGAAAGATATAAAATCTGTGGAAGGGTATATCAGGAAATCATTATGCCATAAAAAAGCATAAATACATTTAAAAATTGTAATTTAATTTTAATGTTGAAATTGTTTTTTTTTTTTTTTGTCTTTTTGGAAAGGGGAAGGTAGGACAATGGGGATTAAGTGACTTGCCCATGGTCACACAGCTAGTACATGTTAAGTGTCTGAGAATGAATTTGAACTCAGGTCCTTCTAACTCCAGGGCCAGTGCTCTATACACTGCACCACCTAGCTGCCACCTAGCTGCCACCTAGCTGCCACCTAGCTGCCCCCTACCTATACCCTTTGATCTAGTTATATAAATACTAGGTCTATTTCCATGATTAAGGAAAAAAGAATATAAGTTATATGTTCTAAAAAGTTTATAGAAGCTTTCTTTGTGGTGGCAAAGAACTGGAAATTGTAGGGATGCCCATAAATTGGGGAATGGCTAAACAAACAAGTTGTGGTATATGATTGTGATGAAACAATATTTTGCTATAAGAAATGATGAGCTCAATGATCTTAGAAAAAACATTAAAAGACTTGCATAAAATAATGAAAAAGAAAATGAGCAGAACCAAGATAACATTATGTACAGCAGTAACAACAGTACTTGAGTGAACAAGTTATTTTGACTATTATAAATACTTAAATTAACTATAAAGGATATATGAAGAAAGATGCTTTCTCCTTCTAGAGAAAAACTGATAAATATAAGTATGTATGGAATAAATTTATATATGTATGTGTGTGTCGATATGTATATACACACATGCATACACACATATTTGTGTCTAATGGTGGATATCTGTAAGGCAGGGGATGGTGGTGTGGAGAGATATAAAAAAAGAAAAAATATACAATAACTTTCTTATATATTTAACAGGAATAGGAATGGGTACAGCATAGGTACAGTGGATTTGCCATTTCTTGTGCAATTATCTTTTTTATTATGTTATGGAAATGCTTATTTTATTTCATAAATTTTTAAAAAAGACTTGGAGTACCTTGCTTTACAGTTTTTGTTTTTAGTGCTTTTCATAGTGTAGATAAAGCAATGGTGCTATCACATCAGTCAGTCAGTCTGCTTCGATGTTTAGAATGGGCATCTTTTCATTGCAAGAAGAAATTTTCTAGTGAACATCATAAAAATTATATAATGTTTATTTTCAGGGAAGCCCTAAATAAGCATAATTCAGAGCAATTACTTCCCATGTCAACTTTAATGTCTGTCTTATTTTTGCATTAGGTTTTATGAAAATTTCTAAGGAAAACATGTGTTTGAATCAAAATAAAAGTGTTAGCTTGTCTGAGCATTTTTATTGTCATCATTAGCATTAGGAATGGGACAATTTTGTCTTCCTTAAAACAAGTACAAATACAAGCAATTCAAACTGAGTACCAAGAAGAACTAGGAAAGGTTTATTAGGTCAAGATACCATTTCCAAGTCTCATTTGACGAATAACATCACTGAAACATTGGGCAAAGGAAAACTTTATTAAACATCTTCTTGTCTTTTCATTCTTGTAGAACATGGGAAATGGCTCAATTAGGTACCTATGCCACAGAACACACTTTAAATACTTCTAAAATTATACCTAGTTTCCTCTTTGCTAAATTAATCTCTTTTGCCATAAAATGAGACCTTTTCTTCTTTCTACAATCTTATTAATTGCGTGGCACTCCACAAGCTCTTGTTGAACTGAAGTTGCTGAATTACTCAAGAAAAGGTCACTTGCTTTCTTGACTACTCGAATACTAATTAGCTAGCAACCTCAAGAACAGCTTGTGAGGTGACAGTATACAGTACTTGAACTTTGATGTGTAAAGAACTTTTAAAACATATAGATTTAGGAATGAGGCAGCTCCAAAAAAGACTAACTCAAACTATATGAATGTCAGAAGAATAAAAGAAAAAGAAAAGATCTCAGGGTCATAGTGACCTCCATATAGACTGTGAATCTTTAATTTGTAATTTTTTCTTTTAAAAAAGGAAATGTAACACCATTTTCAATAGATCTCTCACCAAGACTACAATTACTGATAGTACCTTTAAGAGGCAATGGAATCTTAAAAATGAACCGTTTAACTAATTTTGTGAAGAATTTGTGAGGAGGTTGAAATTTTAACTGTTTTTTTTTTATAGCAACTGTTACTATCAATGACTGAAGAGAGGACAGAGTAAAAGCACTAGTAGAACTTATTCTTGGAAAGAACTGAGTTCAGTCCTTATCTTGCAAAGAAACATGAAGAGAATTCTTAAGAAGAGACTTTAATTGGTATCCTGAGAGAATTGAATGGTGGGAATGTGTTTCTAGAATTGAGAAGTCAGCATTTGTAGGGAAGGTTAAAGATGAATTTGGATGTAATATTTTCTTTTTTACAGCTGATAGATTATAAATAATTGTTTATGTCTTTGTTTTATTGTTAGTTATATTGTTAATATATTATGTTATTTAACACTAAGAGGATAGGAAGGTTGATATGTTTCAACAAATTTAACACTAATCTAAAATAAAATTTAATCTAAAGCAAAAATTTAATGGAATAGGAATTTCTTCAGCTTATATAATAAATAATATTTGCTAAGTGGGAATATGGGCTCAGAGATAATTAGAGATTTTAAAATTTTAGTCAGTAATAAGAAAATATCAACATTTATTCCTCTATTGCCTTAGACTCTAGAAAGACAATGAATAAGGAAAATGAGCTAGTAGGCAAGAGAGGTGATCACCTTATCTAAGCTACATGTGAGATTAGTTGAATTCACAATTTTAATTCCCTCTTCCACATTCATGGTACAAAAATGTATTCTATATACATTATAAAATTCATTACACAGACACAGACACACACTTTCATTCAAAACAGTGATTTCCTTGGTGTGAGGAACTCCTAAAGTGAAAACTCCCTTGACCAATGCAAATAAACAACTCATCTGTAATTTATAGTCTTAGAATGTTGACTCTGGAAAGCTAATGATCATTTAAATAATGAGAAAGTTTTAGATGTGAGAAAAGAAGTAAGGACTAGAAAATAAGATTTATTTTAAAAAAAACCTCTCCAAAACCTGGATTATTTATCTTAGAGAAGAGTAGATTAAGATAAGGCACTGGTCATTTCTATGCCTACTATAGTTAGTTTCATCAAAAATAAATTTAAAAAAACTAACATAACTGGGTTTTTATTTAGACTGAATGCTGCATTTTGGTACCAGATGGGGCATCTAATATTATAATATTTATCTCTTTAAATTGGAGGTATGTTTTTGGTAGAACAAAATATACCTTCACCAATCCATTTTTTGATCATTTTTGCTTATGAATAGTAGGGAATCTAGAAGTATCAGACATGCTGTCTTCAGGAGGTTTAGCAAATGAAACCTACCAGTTTTGCTGATTGTATCTGATTTTCTATGGTTGTAGAGATCTCAGTTTCATAGAAGATTATCTTACAAGAGATAGTGACTGACTCTTCCCATTTTCTTCTGAGGAAAAGACAAGAAGGCCATGTAAACTTCATTATAATGCATTTCCTCATAAAAATTCACCAGATATTAAGCACTTACTCTGTGTTGCATACCATATTAGTAACTAGATGTAAGATACTCTAAAGGATCAATATAACAGGCTTTGCCTTCAAGGAGCTTTCTATTTAATAAAGAGAGATTAGACACATATAAATATCATGCTAAATACAATATGGAAAGTGCCTAAAAGATTTTTTTAAAAAGTGGGAAAAACACACACACATAACTTAATAAATTATCTAGGGAAATGCAAAATCACATGGTATATTTTTCTTCTATTTTCTGGAAGTTTTGCCCATTTAGAAGAGCTGCCAAGTTATCAGAAGTCCTGTCCATCTTGTGGAACAAAGCTGTAGGCATGATTAACTGGAGCTCCACTAAAGGCCAAAGGAATAATCTTTGTAACCTTAGCTTCTTGGCATATGAGTTTTTGGCTTTATCTTTATTAGAGAAAAGAAGTCATCATCTAGTTCAGGGCTTTTTAAACTTTTTCCACTCCTGACCCCTTCTTGAACTGTGGATTGTGACCCCATTTTTTATTCCCTCAAGAAAGATCTTAGTCAACTGAATAGGCATAGAGACTGGACCTACAATTAAACTTAGGTAGGGAACTCCCTGGTGAGTAAATTCCTTCTACCCCCCCTGTAACTTACTCTATAATTTAAGGAGTTTCTTAGAGTACTGAGAAGTTAAGACAATTGCCCAAGTTTAAAAGTCAATTTATTACATTTTTAAAATTTGAGATAAAAAAAATATTTGTTTAAATTTTAAACTGATTGCTGAGGGATCCATTGTAAAACCAATTACAGCAGCATACCTGAGGACTCCTGCTGTGAATAATTTTAGGAATCTAAGTGCATAGTATAATGAACTCTCTATTCAGCAATAAATATTCAATAAAGCATAACATTCACAACAGCATAACATAACAATTTATTACTAAGGTGACCATATAGTCTTAAACAAAACATATCATTCAGTATATCTTATAAAAGAATCTCCACATAGCATATATTATTGTGTCCCCAAAGTCAGGGGGTTCCAGGCTAGGGTTTTCAGAGCACAACATGTCCTTAAGAGGTAGCAGAAGATACAAACTCCATCCACCCCTAGGTCACAGTAAGTTACAATCTCCTCAGTCCAAGTACAGTGTCCAAGTAAAGTCCTCTTTCTTTTTTTTTTTTGAGGGCAATTGGGGTTAAATGACTTGCCCAAGGTCACATGGCTAGCTTTGTGTGTGTGTGTGTGTGTGTGTGTGTGTGTTAAGTGTCTGAGGCTGGATTTGAACTCAGGTCCTCCTGACTCCAGGGCTGGTGCTCTATTCACTGCACCACCTAGCTGCCCCCCTAAAGTTCTCTTTCATCTTGACTTGAGATTGACTTCCAAGTCCCATGGTTCTTCCTCTGTGGGACTCCAGGCTCTTGCCTGAATTCGCAGGACTCTTGCCTAGATTCCCAAGTTAGGCAGCTCTCTGCTCCTGTTCCTTGTCTCAGTTCACAGGGGCTACTCCACTCCAAGCTCTTCCTTTTCCAAATTGAAAGCAGGCTCCTGGGCTCCTGTTTGCACCCTCTGTTTTTAGGAAGAGAAAGCTTAACAGGGCTACAACAGTATTTACACACCTTACCAGTATTACATTTCAATTTACTTTTTGTCTGAGAAATCAACACAGATCAACAGATAAGAGTTCTGAGAAATCAATACAGATCAACAAACAGAGCACCATTACAAACATTCTTTCTGTTAGGTCTCCCCACAAGCAAGTTCCCCTAGCCCACTCATGCTTGCTTCTCTCTCTCAACTCTCTCTCAGGTGCTCTTGGGCTTTGCTATGTTCCTTCCTGCCTCCACCCTTTTAGCAAGCTCTGCCCACCAATGGACTCCACATGATTAAATTTGGTCTATTAAAGGCAGGGAAGATCTTCAAGTTCTCATTAAGATTATGTTGTACTCTTTCCAATCAAATATTCTTAATTCTATCAAAGACCAGGCTCAACCAAAGGAACTTGATTAGCTAAAACTCAATCCAGAAAAACAGCAGAAAGTCCTACTTTGCTTGCAATTACATCCTTTAAGTACTAGCCTATTATTAAGCATGTGGTAGAATTTTTTGTTTGAAGAAGAGGCCTAGATGTTGGGAGTTGAAATGAGGAAAAATGATATTTGACAGAATCTCACTATGAAATTAAATCAGTAACATGAATACATGTAAACAAAATTTAATCTGGGGGATCTTGATTGTTATCTTAATATTAATTAGCAAAAAACATAAAATCACTTAATCTTCTAGAGAATGTAATTAGACATGTAAGGGGAGAAATGTATCCTTGTTGTGCTGTTAAGCAAACACGTGGTTGTGAATAGCCTTATGCTTCTTTTGCACTATGTGTCTAGTCGAGTAGTGTACAGTAGAGTAGCACATGGTGGAAACTATGCCTCTAGGGCAGCATCCAACCAAGCAATATCTAGAACAAAGGAGAATCGGCTAATAACTATGAAACTACAGGGGGACAGACCTGCTAGGAAAAAAAAACATACCATCACTAGAAGATATTGGTGGTCCTTAAGTATCAGAGACATAAGTTGACCCATTATGCATATGTGTTTCTCACACATGCATCTCTACACACAGCTTCATATTCTTCCTGCTGATGTATGTATTTGTGGGCTTACAACATGCCCCAATGTGACTTCAACCAGATTTAAGTATAATAGCTAAATATTTAATAAAATAAATTAAAATATAATAACACATAGATAACTTTTAAAATTAAGTTTTAATTAAAATTAATTAAATTTAATTAATTAATAAAATTAATTAAAATTAAGTTTAATTTTAATTAAATTAAAAAATTTTAAAATTAAAATTAAATTTAAAATTAAATTTAAAATTAATATGTGGCATATAGGGATCCTTATGTAGTGACTTTCCCTCTTTTTTTTTTTTTTTTTGCAAGGCAATTGGGGTTAAGTGACTTGCCTGGGGTCACAAACCTAGTAAATGTCAAATGTCTGTGGCTGGATTTGAACTCAGGTTTTCTTGACTTTAGGGAGGGTGTTCTATCCACTGGTGCTTTATCCACTGTGCCACCTAACTGCCTTGAGGTTTTATCTCTAACTGAGTTTAACACCACTTCTCTGTCTGGCAACTAAATGTAAACACATTGGTCAGAGCTCATGAGCTATCATTTTAGGAAGTATGGAGACATTAATGTACCATATACTTGAGGAAGCTTTTCTCTGAAGGCCCTGATCTATGAGTATCAAGATTCTGCCAGATGCTACATTCATTGTCATCACTGACACTAACAAGCTACACCTATCAAATTGCTATACCTAAACCTCCAGTATGACCACATCATTCCACTTCCTGAGCAGCTCTAGGGGACCCAACTTGCTTCTAGAATAAAATAGAGCTTCTCTGTTTAGTGTAAAGCCCTCCAAAATTAGACTCCAGTCTACCTTCTCAAGCTTATCATGCTTTGCTCTTCATACAACCTACGCTCCATCTGGCCCACTTCCTCTTCCCCATGTACAACATTTCATTTCTCTCTATACATTTGCAGAGGCTTGTACCTCATGCCTGGAATCTGATTCTTACCTGTGCTATTTAGCACCCTAATCTTGCAGGATCTTCTACTAGTGGCCAGAAGGAAGTTGAGAACCTTCCCCTCCTCTGCCCCAGATGACTGAGGGGAGCCATGCATGGCTTTATCCCTTGACTGACCACACCTTATTACTTCCATTTCCCATTTTCATTAGCTGCAGGATGATTACTGCTACCTGGATACTAACCCTCAGATTACTCCCATTTTGGGAGATATTCCAGAACCCCACTTCAAATTAACTCTTGAAGACCCTATTCTCTTGGTAGGAGATCATCTGTCCTAATGTTACTCCTTAAGGTCCTCTTGGCATCTGCCCTGCTGCTTTCTCTACTCAAGCAATAACTGGCCTTTTCATCTGCAAGAATATAACATAAATAAGAAACCTCCTTTATGTGTTGACTCCTTTACTCAGAATTGAAGGTCCTTCAGAGCAGGCAAAAATCTTGATTTTCTATTTTTGTCTCCAGTACTTAGCATGACTCTTGGTACACAGTAAATACTCAGGTGACATAGTAGATAGAGGACAGAATTTGGAATCAGGAAGACCTGAACTCAAATCCTGCCTCAGATGTCACTTTCTGTGTAATCCTGGGCAAGTCACTTAACCTCTCTGCACCTCAGTTTTCTCAACTGTAAAATGGGGTTGATAATAGTATCTACTTTATGGGATTTTTGTATTCCCAGAAGTTAGGACAGTGCCTGACCCAAAATAATGCTTAATAATTATTTGTTTAGTGAATCAATAGATTCCAAAGAATCTGGTCATCTTTCCTTTATATTTCATTAGTGAATATTATCACTTTGAAACTAGAGGTGGAAAAACTTTTAGGAAGCTTTCTTTTTGGATAATTTCTAATAATATTGACATTAGTAATTAATAATTGCTTAAAAAATGACAGTTTCATTAATGCTATAGCTAAGTGTAAAATAACATTTGTCACAAGAAGAGTTAAGAATCAGGACAAATGCATTGTTCTAAGCAGTAATTCATAGTAGGAAAAGAAAGAAAAAAACTTAGGTCAGAGTTTCATTGGTCACAGATCACCAAAGTTCAATGCTTTGTCAAATACTTCAAATGTTTGCCTGTAAAAATAAGCAGGAGAGAGAGTCTGAGAGAGCATGTCAATGCTAGATGTTTTGAAAGCTTAAGAAAATTAGATTGAAGGTGACAGTGAGTGAAGGGTTTGGCTGGTTTTGTTAACCTAGAAAAGTCATTTTGTCAAACTGCACTTCCTGATTTTACATTTGGAGACCTGTAATTTATAGTACCAGATTGAGCCTGTGTTGGATGTCATATGTGCTTAGGAATAAACAAGCTATTGCTGGCAGTACCAATTAGGGAGCGGCAGATGCCCAGCACTCTGTGCACCATCCGCATCCATGTTTTCCCAGACACCTGTGCTCTGAAGACATCATGACTTTTTTGTTTTTGTTCTTTTGGCAGCACTGTTGCCTGAGGTATGTTGCATTGTATATCCTGGATTCTTGCAAGTAACCTGTCAAACAATCTAAGCCAGGAAAATCCTGGCTTGGTAGTGGTGAATGTCCCAAAATCAGCAATATTCCACAAAGAAGGGGGAAAAAATGGTCACAGTTGAATTCTCTACCTTTTGGTAATTTGATTTATTTCCTCTTTGGCAGATTTTTTTTTTTCTATTAAAGCAGTGACAGCCAGAGAAGCAAGAATAGCCCTGGGGGTGGGAGGTAGAACCAATTGAGGAATCAAGGTCTTAGAAAAGAGAGGAGGAATGGGTTCAAGAGCACAGATGGAAGTCTGCCTTGAAGTGAAAGGTACATAGGAATCAAGGGAAAATGTTTAAGGATGGAGGGATAGCATGCCAAAACAATGTTAGAAAATGTGAAGGATGCAAAAGAAACTTAAATAATTATAGAATTTTAGAGCTGGAAGGGCTCATAGGAATCCCCTCCCCCAAAGTGTACACAAGGAAACAGGGAATACCCAGGTATTCTGTTCTCAAGGCATGAAACTGAGAAGACTCAAGACAGTCTATGCCCAAGTTCCAAAATGGAGTGTGTATAAGAATTAAGGGAAGGAAAAATAGAGATAAATGAAAGCGGACTTTGTGGAAGAGGTAGGACCCAAGTCTTTAAGAAGATTATTATTATTATTAAGAAGATTATTATTATCTATTATTATAGATTGGAATAGATTTAGAATCGTGGGTGGATTACCTTTGAAAAAAGAATGCTGGATATTTAGAGAGAGGCCCTGGAATCCCTAACGTTTCATTTATTTCCTGGGGGACCTTAGACAAGGCAAGACCTCAGTTTTCTCATCTGTAAAATGAGAGTTGAATTCAGTGACCCCAAGTGTACCTTCTAATTTTAGATCTATTTAAATCTATCCTATGTTGTTTACTTTGTGATTCTTAAAATAAATTTCCACTGGCCAGCAGGCAATTTGGGTATCACATTATTCTTTATGGTTATTTGGAACTGGAAATACACATGCTCCAACCAAGTATCCCTAAAATGATACTGGAATTCAAAGGAAAAGGACTGATGCAAGGTAAATTTCAGAAATTCTTCTTTTTCCCTTTTAAGAAACATCTGCATCAGATGCAAGGGTCTTTTTGAATTTGAAAGTGAAGCTTGACAGAAAAGTAAATGCCATATTTAAGAATAAGAACACCAAAACTAAAAATATTAAATAAAGCCAGAGGATTTAATTTTCAAGAAAAAAATCAGGCTGCAAAAGGAGCATCAATACTATGTATGCAGGGAAGCAACTTAATGATGGTATTAATAAAGGGAACTTTTTTTTTTAAAGTTATGGGACATACTAAAAAACAAAAGACTTTGGAAAGTTAGCTTTGGCACATATCTCTCCTTTGAGGAGAATGGAAACATGGCTTGGGTCTTTAAGAGTGAAATCATTAAATACAAATGGTTCATCATGTATCATTTGTTAACTTAACATGCAATTGCTTGTCATTAAACAAACTGCTACAAAAGTATTTAGATTATGAAACAAGACAGGCCTTTGAATTCTGGGAGCAGAGTACACCAATAACAGGGTTTATGATAAAGATAGAGTCAAAGATAAATGAGAAACTAATGACACTTTCCCCTTCTTCATTATGTACCTTATCTAATTTCTTATACTGACTATGTTGTATTCCAAATTAATGCAAAATTCTGCATTAATAAAACATAAATTCAAAATGAATTTTTTTATAATTTGAATGATGTTGACTTACTCTTCTATTCAGAAATATTGTCTACTCATAATGTTATTGATCGAGAGAGAGAAACTTGGTTTAAAGGCAAACTTTAATTCATAATACCATGATTTTAGATCTGGAAGGTAACCTCAAGTGTCACCTGAGCCAACCCTCTCATTTTTACAGCTGAGGAAAAGACAAATGACTTATCCATAGTCACACAGTAAATGGCAGTGTCAGGATTTGAACCCTAATCCTCTAACCTCCCATGTATTAACCTTTCTAGTGTCCCACACTAATGCAGTAGGCAAAGAAATGACTTGGAGTCAGGAACATCTGAATCCAAGTTCTTTCTGTGTTCATACTTTCTGTGTGAACAAGTCACTTCAGCAAGTTATATAAACCTCACTCTTCCCTCAAGATATTGTCTAAGGCTATAAATAGCAAAATAATTTTTGATCTTCTATGGTAGAAGAAGTTTCCTTACTGGAAGTTCTTTATGACAATGGAATCACAGGGCTAATCCCAAAATGGAACCCAAAATATTAGAAATCGAATTTAGACAAAGGATATGCATGTAGCTCCTATCCTTCAACATAACCGAATAAGAGACAATTTCCTTGGCCACTCATTAAGTTGCAATGCTATCCCTTCCTCAGGTCAAGGGAACAGGATGAAGAGACCAGGATTAATACCCAAATTGTAAATAGACATCAAAACTATTTGGTAGTGGCTAAGAAATAGAGTGGCGGATCAGTGGAATAGGTTAGGTACATAAGACGTAGTAGTAAATGACTAGAAAGCTACTATTTGATAAAACCAAGGACTCCAGTTTTCTGGGATAAGAACTCGCTATTTGACAAAAACTACTGAGAAAAATGGAAAATATTATGACGGGAATTAGGCATAGACCAAATTTCACACTCTATAACAAGATGAGATTGGAATGGGTACATGATTTAGACCTAAGAGGTGATACCATAAGCAAATTAGGAGAGCATGAAATAATTTACCTGTCAGATCTACAGAGAAGGGAAGAATTTATGGCCAAACAAGAGGTAAAGAACATTATGAAGAGCAAAATGGATAATTTTGATTACATTAAATTAAAAAGGTTTTGCACAAACAAAAAGAATGCAACCAAGATTAGAAACAAAGCAGAAAGCTGGGAAACAATTATTACAGTGTTTCTGATAAACTCCTCATTTCTCAAATATATATAGAGAACTGAATCAAATTTATAAGAATACAAGTCATTCCTCAATTGATAAATGGTCAAAGGATATGAACAGGTAGTTTTCAGATGAAGAAATTAAATCTATCTATAGTCATATGACAAAATGCTCTAGGGCAGACCAAGAAAAAGCAGTCACTCTTCTGAGCTTTTCCCCAAACCCCTCTGAATACCTTTAAATAATGCCAGAAAACAATTCCTGGACTGGTAGAACCCACAAAATGATGAGGTAAAATAATTTCCTAACCAAAATGAGTTAGAAGGCTGGCTGTCACACCTGGGTGAGAGTGGAGCACTGTCTAGCATAGGACACTCCAGCATAGATCTGGTCCAGCAAGCCAGGAGCAAGACTTGGGAGCCACTGAATCAATAGCAGCAGTGGCTGCTTCCAGAGCTCCTAATCCACAGGTATAAGGAGTTGAACAAGTGAGCAGAAGGAAATTACAGGGGTCTCTTTGCTGGCATTGGGGCAGGTCTCTGTTGCTTGGACCATACTCAGTTCTGGGTTGCAGTTCTGGATGGCAGTCCCCGGATGAAGAGGAGCACTAGAACACCAGAGCTGGCAGCTGCAGTAGAGCAGGGACCCTTATCACAGTTCTGGCGCAGAAAAGAGTGCTTGTGGTAACTCACAGTCCAGAGCACAGGCCAGGAGAGTAGTAAACACATCTCTCTTTAGATCATGTCACCTTTGAAGAACTAAAAACTTATAGATTCCTAAAAGTATCTCTGAAAACAGTTGCACAAAACCAGTGGAGCTTGAAACAATGTGCTCTCCACCCTGGAAGCAGAGCTCCACTTTAACAAAGAATTAAAAGTTGAGAAATAGACTGGAAAAATGAGAAAATGAGAGAAAAAAAATTCTGAGCACAGAAAGTTACCATGGTGGCAAGGAAGTTCAAAACATACACTCAGAAGGGGACAACAAAGTCAAAGCTCCAACATCCAAAGTGAGGGAACAACAAAGTCAAAGCTCCAACATCCAAAGCATCCAAGAAAAATATGAACTGATCTCAGGCCATGGAAGATCTCAAAAAAGGATTTTATAAATCAAGTAAGAGAGGTAGAGGAAAAATTGGGAAGAGAAATGAGAGTGATACAAGAAAATCATGAAATATGGGTAAGCAGCGTGATAAAGAAGATACGCACGCACACACACACACAGAAGAAAATAGAACCTAAAAAAACAGAGTAGGCAAAATGGTAAAAGAGGTATAAAAAGCTGATGAGGAGAAGAGTGCTCTGAAAAGTAAAATTGGTCAAATGGAAAAAAGAGGTATAAAAATTCAGTGAAGTAAAAACAAAACAAAACAAAAAACAGACAAAAAAAAAATCTAGTAGAACTGGCCAAATGGAAAAAAGAGATACAAAAGCTCACTAAAGAAAATAATTCTTTAAAAATTAGAATTTAGCAGATGTAAGCTAATGACTTTATGAGAAATCAAGAAACAATAAAACAAAACCAAAGGAATGAAAAAATAGAAGACAACATGAAATGTCATTCAAAACAACTGATCTGGAGAATAGATCCAGAAAAGATTATTTAAGAATTATTGGATTACATGCAAGCCATGATCAAAAAAAGAGCCTAGACATCATCTTTCAACAAATTATTAAGGAAAATTGTCCTGGGATTCTAGAACCAATGGGTAAAATAGAAATGGAAAGAATCTGCTGATCACCTCCTGAAAGAGATTCCAAAATGAAAACTCCCAAGAATATCATACCCAAATTTTATAGCTTCCAGATCAAGGAGAGAATATTGTAAGCAGCCAGAAACATACAATTCATGTGTGTGGAACCATAGTCAGGATAACACAAGATTTAGAAGTTTCTACATTAAAAGATCAGAAGGCTTGGGATATGACATTCCAGAGGGCAAAGGAGCTAGGATTGTAACCAAGAATCACCCACCCAGCAACACTACACATAAACCTTCTGGGGAAAAGAAATAAGCATTCCATGAAATAGAGCTCTTTCAAGCATTCTTGATGGAAAGACCAGAGTTGAAAAGAAAATTTGACTTTCAAAAATAAGACTCAAGAGAAGCATAAAAAGGTAAACAGGAGAGGGAAGCCATAAGGAACTTGAAAATATTAAAGTGTTTATATTCCTACATGGAAAGATGATATTTGTAACTCATAAGAACTTTCTCATTATTAGGGAAGTTAGAAGGAGTATATAGTGATAGAAGCACAGATATAAGTTTAATGGGAAGAGATGATATCTAAAAGATTAAAATTAAGGGGTGAGAAAGGAATGCACTAGGAGAAAGTGAAAGCGAAAGGTAGAATGAAATAAATTATATGACATAAAAGAAACAATGGAGAGGGAGATGGGAGAGATGGCAGTGTGCAGTGAGTGAACTTTACTCTCATCAGAATTGGCTCAAAGAGGGAATAATACACACAATTGGATATAGAAATCTGTGTTACTTACCCTCTAAGAAAAAAGGGGGTGATAGAAGGGAGGGAATACTGGGGGAGGTGGTAGTCAGAAGGAAGACATTTTTGAGGAGGGACAGAGTGAAAGGAGAGAGAGAATAGCATAAAAGAGGGGGTAGGATGTAGGGAAATATATTTAGTAGTCACAACTGTGACAAAATTTAAAGCAAGTTTCTCTGACAAAGATCATTTCTCAAATGAGAACTGAGTCAATAAAAATAGGAGTCATTCCCCAATTGATAAATAATCAAAGACATAAACAGTTTTCAGATGAATTAATCAAAGTTATCTTTAGCCAAATGAAAAAATACTCTAAATCACTGTTGATTGGAGAAATGTAAATTAAAACAATTCTGAGGTACTACTTCATACATATTAGATTGGCTAATAGAACAGAAAAGGAAAATACCCAATATTGAAGGGGATGTGGGATAAATGAGACAATAACATGCTGTTGGTGGAATTGTGAACTGATTCAACCATTCTGTAGAGCAATTTGGAACTATGCCCAAAGGACTATAAAAGCATGTATGTCCTTTGATCCAGCAATACCATTACCAGGTCTATATCCAAAAAGAGATAAAAAACAAAAGGGAAAAGGACCTATATGTACAAAAATATTTATAGCAACTCTTTTCTGATGGCAAAGAATTGGAAATTGACAGGATGCCCTTCAATTGAGGAATGGCTTAATAAATAATGCTATGTAGTTGTGATGGAATATAATTGCTATACAAGAAATGATGAGCAGGATGCTCTCAGAAAAATCTGGAAAGACTTACATGAGCTGAAGAAAAATGAAATGTATGATGTACAAAGTAACAGCAATATTGTAAGATGATTAGCTATGAATGACTTAGCTATTCTCAGAAATACAGTGATACAAGACAAATTTGAAAATGATGAAAAATGCTGTCCACCCACAGTAAAAGAACTGATGGTGACTACTAGGTCTGTATCCCAAAGAGATTACAAAAAGGGAAAAGAATCCACATTTACAAAAATATTTATAGAAGCTCCTTTTGTGGTGGCAAAGAATTAGAAATTAATGGGATGCTCATCACTTGGGGAATGGCTGAACAAGTTGTGGTATATGAATGGAGTCTGAATGCAGATTGAAGCATACTATTTTCCCTTTTTTTGTTTTTTTCTTTCTTTCTTGTGGTTTTCTCCTTTTGTTTTGTTTCTTCTTTTATAACATGACTAATGTGGAAATATGTTTAACATGATTGTACATGTATAACCTATAACAGATTGCTTGTTCTCTTGGGGAGAGGGAAGGGAAGGGAGCGAGGGAGAGAAGGAAAAAATTTTAGAACTCAATGTCTTATAAAAATGAATATTGAAAACTATCTTTACATGTAATTGTAAAAAATAAAATACTATTAAGTACAAAAAAGAAATTACAGATAATTCTGGAAAACATATTATTATATAAATGGAATCAGTGAAAAAATAGAAATGAAAATTTATAGAATACTTTCATCCTTCAAACATTGCAGAAGCATTTTAAGGTGCCTACTAGGCATAAGGAACCATAAGGTGGGAAGCTTATACAGAGAAACCAGAGATATCTGTCTGTGAGGAGCAGAGAGTGGGACCAAGATCCTGAGTCTTTGTCATCTCCAACCATTCTGAACCTGTATTTGTGTAGAACAAATGAATATAATGGGCACAGGCCAAAAACAGTTTCCTCATCACAGTTTCACTCAACTCCTTTAACCAGCTGTCCTCTGTGTGACTCCAGATTGTTGCTGTACTCCAACATTTGTTTTTTCAGTCCCAAGCAAATGCTTTGTGCTAAACCCTAATGCTAGCCTGGAGTTCTTGGAAGCACTCTTGTGCCAAGAGAAGGGTGCTCACCAGGACCCTGGTGCTTTTTACTAGTGGAGGACTTATTAACAGTGCAACTCATTGCCTCACACACAAAATGAAATACTGTGTTGTGGATAGTGACCAATAAGTTCTGAGATTCCATTAGATAGCTCAATTTCAGTTATGAACTGATAACATTTCATCAATTCACATTATAACCAATGCCAATTAGGATACTAGGGCTTTTAACAAAGGGTAGCAATACAAGCCAATAGTGAATTCATTATGCACTCTCAACAAATGAAGCCTATTGTGGGTGGAGAACCCCTGTTGTGTAGGCCATATGAAATGAATGTAATGATAGGTTCCCCACCTCACTCTCAGTTCATCTTCTGGACATATGTAGACATCATATGTTCATTCATACTACCTCTTGGATGCCAAAAGGTACTGGAAGTCCATTATGAGACTTCATCCCTTTATCAGAGTATACTCAAGAGAGGCTTAAGGGATGACACTTTGAACCTTGACATATCCATCTATAAAGCTAACAATTTAGGATAGATGACCTTTATGATTCCTTCTGGCTCTGATACTCTATGGCATAATAAACTCTTTTTTGCTTTTTGGAGGGGGAAAGGCAGGGCAGTTGGGGTTAAGTGACTTGCTCAAGGTCACACAGCTAGTAAGTGTTAAGTGTCTGAGGTTGGATTTGAACTCAGGTCCTCCTGACTCTAGGGCCAGTGCTCTATTCACTGTAGCCACCTGTAATAAACCCTTTAATAAGCCTTTCCAGTGTTTCAAAGTTTCTTAAATTTAGAGGTCACAAAATTGAGCGTTTTTCCTCTTTTCAGCAAAGTAGAAGCAAGTGGGAGGAATATTATCTCAGGCAATGACTGAGGAGCAGGAAACAGGAGGTTCCAGTTTCAAGTGGCTGTGAAGAGAGCAGGCTGCAGCTTTTCATCTCCCTACCTTTCTTCATCCATTACACAAAGAAATACCCAGTCTACCTATACTATCTCATGCCCTTTCCTAGGGATTCCCCATCTCTTCCTCCTTTCCAGTCAGCTTTCTCTCCCTTGACTAGCGTCAGTTCTTGTTTTATAAGGGAAAATAATATTCAAATTTGAAAATGATATGAAATGGAGAGAGCTAGTTGGTACTTGGGATGACCTTTAAATGATCTTGAAAGTTCTCTACAAGATTGAATGTTGGGTTGAATCTAATACTATGAAATTTAATAGGCTTAAATGTACTTAGACTTACCACTGAGGTTGAAAAAAACAGCAACACACCACACTTTACAAGTATAAGATCAGTGAGGAAGGACTAGGTTCATCTTAAAAAGACCTAGGAGTTTTAGTGTACAGCAAGTTCACTATGAGTCAGTCACCACTGATATTTTTTGTTGTTCATTCATTCATGACTCCACTTGGGGTTTTCTGGGCAAAGATCCTGGAGTGGTTTGTCATTTCCTTCTCCAGCACTGACATAGAGGCCAACAATTCTAACACATTCTGAGGCTTAATTAAGAGGATATACAGGGGTGTGTTGGTAACAGTTAAAAAAGTATTGGGGAAAAAATGGTCACTATGCATTTTTTTTATTTTTACAAAAATAAAATACTGTTTTTAATTTGGAACCAAAATCATGGCCAAACTTAATTGGAAAATTCACATTTTAAAAATATCAAATAGCAGAGAGAAGAATTAGCATATTCTAAGCACAAAAATTATTTAGATAATCCATTTACAACTCTATAGGCTTACAATCTATTAGTATATAAAAATATTTAGGGAAAAGGAGATCACAGGTATAGAAATTTTAATTTAAATGGTCCTATAATAAAAGAACAATTGTAAAAACAAAAACTATATTAAAATGATATAGTGATAAGAAGTGGGCTATCAAAACATGTTAAAAGTATAAAAAATTTACATCTAGTTTTGCTGCTGAAATTTACATTTATTTAAGAAAACATGAAAGGGAAAGGGGAATTTTTTTCCCTTCTATTCTAGGATGTTTTTTTTTATAGGATTGAGGAAACCTACAAAGTCTATTTTCAAAAGCTTCTTCAAAAGTATCTGGAAGGACACACAAAAGGTATACTCTAGTCCTTCTTAGGAAAACATTTTAGAAAATTAGGCTTGATAAAAGTGGATGACTTTGATTTTGAACTGAGTGTTAAATTTCCTTCTGAAATACTTCTCCCAAATTTTCTCTGCATGCCTGGATTTAGTTCACGGAGACTTCTTTTATGTACCTTCACTGGTCTGTTTACCCTAGAATATTCACGACCTGAAACATCCTTTTGAACACGCTTCATAGCTACAGGATCTTGCATGGTCTTTAATAAATTGCTGGGTGCAGGACTTGTTAATTTCCATTTCCTCTTGGCGGCAGCAGTCATTGCCATGTAGGATGGGGTTTCATTTGTTATGTGGACAGACGTCTTAGTCAACAATGAAGGGATGCTAAGCCTTGGTAAAATGGTATCGTTTCCATTTGGTTCTAATCCCTTTTCAGAGAATGTACACCATTTGTGTCGTTGGTGTCTTCATGTACAGTAAACGTAGACTCCAAATTCTCTTTGACACGCTCTATCCTTCTGTCAAGAGGTACACAACTTTTTCTTAGGGGAGCATGAAAGAGATTACTGTTTGTATTCAAACTGTTGATTTCCTGAAAACTGGTTCCATATGATGACTGTGAACTTGGATTTTGAACGGAGTTTCTACAGTTTTCTGGTGTATATACAATAGTTTGGAGTTCCCGTGTGAAAGAATCATTGAGCTGAGTTTTACTAGACAGTTTAAGTTCTCTGGAATGTTAGGATTAATTTCCTCCAAGTACTTTTTTTGTAAAGGAGTTTTCTATTGATTAATTACTGGCTGTATATTTTCACCGGATTCACCTGAAGGTGTACAGCTTGGAATGGATCAGATTGATTCTAGTTCTGGAAAGGTCATTACAGCTGTGATCTCTGGCAGGTCAGCTTGCTTTCTGTCCTCAAGAGTTTGGTCTGCCCAAACTACTGTTTTCTTTTTCTCCACTAAATGTTCAATTTCCTTAAAGTCAGATTCAAAATGAGAATTTGCTAGCCCAGCTTCTTTTAATGCCCCATGCTGCTTTCTTAGGACTGGGAGCAAAGCGTTCAGCAGATTTTCTGTCTGTTTATGCTGCTGCTCTTGAAGAGAGGCAAGATTTATCACGTGTCTGATTTGCATTTTTAAATCTTTTATCTCAAGCTTCAAGTGGTAGTCATGGATATCTTTACTGAGCTCCTTTGAAACGGGGCCATTTTTGCTCAGGAGACACATCTAATTCTCAACCTGATGAAGCCAATTTGTATTTTCATGAAATCACTTCATTTCTTCTTCTCTTTTCTTCCCTAGGTGAAAGCGGTGAGTCTGAAGCATTTCAAGTGTATGATCTCGTTTATGAGTGGCCTTTTCAACTTTCTCTTCAGAGCACATCATCTCTATTTGCTTGTGGTGCTGGTGGTGGTAGAAGGTTTTTAGCTCATTTTCCTTAATCAGCATCTCCAAATTCAGATACTCTTGTCTGTTTTCTTCACGGTTCCGGAACAAACAATTTAAAATCCCTTGAAACCTTTGTATTTCTCCTTCCTCCTGGTTGGAAAGCTTGAGGCTTCCTTTACTACTTTCATGAGTGATGATTTTCTGTTCTTCATAGACTTTCAGTTTTTCTTTTAACATCATAATCTCTTTCTTTTTCTCATTACAAATCTTGACATATTGTGTTATGTGATTGTCCAGACTAACAACGTTACTCTTCAAAGATGATTTAATGTCCTTTGCATGGTTGGCATACTTGAGAGTGTTACACGTGTCATCATAGAACACAGAAGAAGGACTAACAGCAGCGATCATAATCGTTTGGCAGTTTCCTCCAAGGGAATCCTTTAACAACTGAGTGAGCTTGCTACTTCTGTAAGGAATATGCTGATTTTTTCTCTTCCTATCTGCTAAGGCATTGATGATATTTCCAAGGGCTAAAAGTGATTGATTGATGTTCGCGCCTTCCCTAAAATGGCTTCCTCTGGTGTTTGTGGCACTGGCACGTTCAGATCCCGCCAGGTTGATGAGATACGTTTTGGCAATACAAACATCTTGATTTATACTTGCTGTTTTGTCTTGTTGTAGTAAGTATATCTGGAAAATGGTGTGAGAACACGAGGAAGTAGCATTCACATCCGTGGGATGTTGTGTCCTGTTCTTGTTTCCATCATGCAACAGCTGTAAAATTTCCTCAGAAGTTTTAGGCTCATGTAATGTTAATCCCTGAACTACTACCCCTCTTTGGGCATCTTCACAGACAGCCAGTGGTCCTGAATTTGTTAGGAGATCACGAATCTGTTCATTGTATACCTCTAAGCAAGAAACTGTAATGCTACATAATTTCTCATCTTTAATCTGATCCATGGATTTATAAAGGCCTAACATTGTCAGATACATCACTCCAGGCTCCTCAGGTGATCCTAGCACTGTATGTGTCTTCCCAGCTCCAGTTGCACCATATGAAAGCACTGTGCAATTATACCCATTTAAAAAACCATTAAGCACAGGCTTGGTGTTATGTTAAAAAACTTGAGACCGAGTGGAACTTTCATCAAAAACAGCATCAAAGACAAACTTAAGGTCCTTTCTTTTTATTTTTGTAATATCTCGATTCATAATTTTCTTCCCATGAAAGAAAGTGTCTTCTTCCTCTTTTGGATCAAAGACCAGCAAGTGCTTATCCACAACTTGGACCACTTTATAAAAGCCAACAGCTTTTTCTTTCTGATTTTCAGGACACACACAAATGATCACTTTCATATGATTATACACATCTTCTTGGGAGACTGACATTTTTACTTTATTTTGCTTCTTTTGCTTAATTGAATGCCTGATTTCTCAAGTACTCTTTGCTTAATGTCCTCTCTTCTAATTAGGATTCATCCAACCCTACTGCATGTTCATCACAGTGTTAGGTGCCACAGCCACCCATGCTTCCCGAGGCCACGCCTGACCCTGTTGCCTGTGCCTCCGCGCCGGCTCCAGGCATGGGCCCCTACTATGTACTTTTAAGTTTAATCTACATCACTAATGTTTTTTCATTTTCTTAAATCTAGATAACCAATAAAACAATAAATCCAGCTTTAATTTGAAGCATTTGTTGATTTCTGAGGTATAAATGCTCACACTGAAAATTTAAGAAATGCCTTTCTTGAGCAGATGAGAGCTGGCTCCAGTATACCCCTATTGGGGTGGCACTCAGGAGGTAATAGGAATATTGAGTTTAGTCCAGGACGTTTTAGAAAGGACATGGGAAACCAGAGAGCTTTCAGAGGAAGTGAACCAGCGTGGTGAAAGGCCTTTAGTTTATACTAAATGATTATCAGTTGAAGGGACCTGAGATGCTTATCCAAAGAAAAGAATGCCCAGGAGCAATAGCTTATATATTTTCAAAAATTTGAAAGGTCGCTGTGCAAGAAGGGGGAGTTAACTTGTTTTGCATGACTACAGTTGATCAAAGTAGGAGAAATAAAGTAGGGGTTGCAGAGAAGTAAATTTAAGATTAATGGAATAGAAGGAAAACAACTTCCAGACAATTAGAACTATTCAAGAGTAGATTAGGCTGCCTTAGGATGTAGTGGATTTTCTCTCATTTGAAAGACTACATGATCACTCATTAGCCATGTTGTAGGAAGTATTCTTGCTCTTTTGTGAGTTGGGTGAGATGGCCTCTAAGGTGCCTACCATCTCCAAATGATTCTTCTATGATTCTGTGGCAGTTTCAAAAAGGAATATGAACCATTAGTTTTCATGAATGCACCAACAAAATATTCCCTGCTTCAATAGATGCAGAGGGTAACACACAGCTAGATCATCTTGGGAAATACACTAAATCTCTTCGAGTGAGCAAAGTGAAAACTTCTCAGAATATACTCTAAAATCTAGTAAGGCTTTTCATGGGAAACAGTTCCAAGTTCCCCTTCCCCGGAAATCACATGATTTACAAGGACTCAGAACTCAGAGCAGTAGAGGGTGTCCCCTCTCCTCAGTGACACCTCAGCATAAGATATGCCAAATAAGGACAGAAGTGCTTTCTCAAATGTGGCCTACTGTTTCCTTGTTCCGATACTTGAGGTAGATTGCCGCACTTGGATTGTACACCTAACTTCCAGCCAATGGAAGAAAAGGGTCAGGAGTGGGGTTGGGGAGAATTCCTTGTTAGGGCTTTGTAACTTCACCATTTCCTTTTGTAAATTGTTTCTCCTCCCTGACCATTTGTCAGGAGGGTGGCCCTTTCTTGACATTGTAATGAACCATTCTTTTCTGCTTCCTATCTTGAGAAACCTCTGAATATTATTTGGATAAGGATTTCTGCTGCACACAGTTTTTGGGGTGCACACATCTCTGTTTAAATGATTCTAAAAAAAAACCACAGAAAATATTTGTCTGGAAGTTTTAAAACTTAAAAAACAGCAAACACACAACCTCCTGAATCAACTAATAGCTTAAAATGGCACTAAGGTTTTTGGGGAACCCAGTAAAGCATGATATTTAACTATTATCTGTTGTACTCTGTTATCTGTTGTACTCTGCTTCATTCATTAATGATTAATAAATTCAGTGGATAAGAACACTATGCTAATGAGTCCAAGATTTGGGATTTGAATTCCTTCTGAGTCAGCTTGACTTAGTTAGGTTGTCGTCCTAGCACAGCTCTTGCTTCAAAGAGGAGCTAGCTATGTTACATGGATCAACTTATAGTACTAATGGGAAAATTATTCTAAACACATTGCAGTTTAATTTTTGGATTGGTAATATTTTCTTTGTCTAGAAAGGACAATAGGACCATTAAGATCAAATTGGATAAAAAAAAATCTGTAGAGTGTACTGAGTCAGGATAACAATGTCTCATCTTGATAGGGATGGTAAAAATGTTTTGTATGCCTTGGAATTGTGAAATATTGTTGAATAGAGATATAGCACAACAATGGAGACTATGCTAGTAAAATTGAAAAAATAAAGGCTGAATTCTTTTGTGGCTAATTAGAAAACAAACAATAGAAGTAGAAAGGCTTTTCGATACCTATAAAGATTGTGAAATTAAAGAACAATATGAAAAATTTTAATTTTTAAATGACTATATCATTCTATAACTTGTTGTAGTCCAAGTAGGTCAAATGTAAAGCACCATTTTCAACTTAACCTCTTCTAATGTTTATGGAATAATAGCACAGTGCTTTTGTTCCTCAACACACAAGTGCTGGCCTGTAAGATATCTCACAAACTAAACAATATAATTATATAATTAGGAACCTACTTATGATAATGAGAAACTAAGGTGTTTTCTTTTCACTATTCATACTTCATTTGCGAATGAAGTTGCATCTCAAGTTCCCAAACTGCCAAATATGTAATCAGTATTTATTTATGCCAACCTAATTGTGTAATACCATCTCAATATAAAATCCAGTTTATAAAGTCACTACATTTCAGAAGCTTTATTCACATAATCAATCCCCTGTATGACAATAGTAATAATCTTGTAATAAAACAATAAAAGTAAAATAAGCCAACTAGTTGTGATTCCTTCAAAATTATACACTGTGGCTTCATTTATCTTCTTAGTCACATACTTTTCAGAGATGAAATATAAGTCATCTTTTTATCCAACAAACCAATTCTATTCAGCGACAGTTAAATGAGAAGCTACTATTCTTATTCTTATCCCTCCTTAAAACAAGTTTGACCCTACTAGTCAAAATCTCTTGTAACTACTCATACTCCAATGCTTCAATGAGTAAATGTTGTCAGTGTGTGTAGATCATACATACCTATTACAACTGGAAGTTACTGTCATATCTTTCCATAAATTCACTATAGTAGAGTCTACCCAAGGTGATAGGTATCTTCTTTAAGTTTTGTTGACATTTTGTGGACATCATTGTAACATTAGGGCTATCCTGCAATTGTCTATCACTCTCAGTATCAGACTGTTGTAGGTTTGTTACCCTGGAAACTCAGTTCATGTTGGTCTTAAATTGTATTAAATATGAAAATGTGCTAAAGATTATGCAAAATGACATAAGATTATTCAGATGTGCTGAAGATTATGCAAAATAATGCATGATACATAGTAATAATACATATAGAGTTGGAAATAGAAGGGACCTCAGAGGTCATCTAGTCCAATCTTCTCATTTTACAAATGAGGAAACTATGACTCAGAGAACTTAACTAACTTTCTCAATGTCACAGGCAGCAAGAGAACCACAATTTTAACTTGGTCTTCTTATTCCATAGACCCTATTCGTTGTACTTTGTAATACAAATAACTGCTAGATTTGTCTGGGAAAAAATAATTGAATCACACTGATATAATACAATTCAATGACATAAACATTTTTTACAAAGTACTGTGGGTACCAAATCAAAAATGAAAAATAGTTGTTGCCATTGGGTTTCTACCTCTTATAAGATATGTTACTTTCAGACCGATAATCTGAGATCAGGGAACTGGGAAGGAATCCCAATAGATGAAACACAATCTTGTAAGGATATTTGTGTAAGATCTGTGTGTTTTGCCCATGTAGGACATGTGTATGTACACATAGGTCTGTCTGTGGAATCTTGCCCACTCCTCTCTAAAGGAGACTAATTCCTCCTAAGAGGGGAGTAGAAGATAAGGGACATGAAACCCACTGAAGGTCATCAAAGTCCATGAAGAGTCTATTTCTCTTCTCAGTGAGGAGATACTGAACTAGAATTATATCTATTTGCCCTCTCCCTCAATATTATTGGAGTAGTCCAAATAATGCTTAGGTTCAAGTTGCTTTGCCTGATCACTATCCCTTACTATCCCTGACACTGGCCTCCTTGCTCTTACAAGAAAAGACATGGCATTTCTTAGCTCCAAGCATTTTCTCTGCCTGGCTCCCAAACCTGGAATGCTCTCCCTTCTCATTTCTGCCAGCTGGCTTCCCTCATTTTCTTTAAGTCCCAGCTAAAATCTCATCGTACAGAAAGCCATTCCCAACCTTCAATTCTAGTGCCTTCTCCTTTTAAAGTATTTCTTATTTATCCTGTATATGGTTTGTTTGTAAGTATTGTTTTCTTATTGTCTCCCCCATTAGATTATAAGCTCCCTGAGTCCAGGGACTATGTTTCGCCTCATTATGTATTCCCCAGGATTTAGCACAGTGCTTAGCACATAGTAGAGGCTTAATGGATGTTTTATTTTCTGATGACTAATTTAGCCATATGTGACTTTTACCACTGTCCATCCTCAGGTTATCTGCTGAATAGAGAGCCTTTTCCAGAAACCACTCTATGTTAAATTTTCCTTCCTATTCAAGGCACTGAGTCATTTATTATTAGGATTTTCGAATACTGTTTAAAATAAGCCAGAGTTGTATGAATGATTTTCTTGTTTATTTGTTTGGTTGAGTTCCTATCCAATCAATCAAAGTTATACATTTTACTGTTGGATAAAGTATCATAAACAAAGGCAGCATTTGTCTTGCATGCATAATACATAGAATGAACAAATTCTGAATGCATATGGTAGACTTTCATTATACCTACATAGAGAAATTATGGATACTGCCATGCTAAGGCATTCATTTTGCATGATTTTTGGGGTGGAATTTGTATTGATTGAACATTTTATTGCTTTTTGTGCACATGTTATTGGAATTTATTTCCATATTTCTAGGATTGGCAAGTGTGATATACCTCACTTTGATTACAAAAGTATATACCTGGAAATTTCATATGAATTATGTGGTTACTTGCTTAATGAGTAAAAAAAAAAAAAAGTATTTACTTTTGAAGGTTACAAAAAATCAGAACCAAATTCTTTGGCGTCACTCTATAATTACCTATCCTAGAGGGAAGAATTTAGTTGTAGCATGAAGAGAGTTGGAAGACATTTCTTTTCTTCTAACATGCTTTACTTCAACTGTAATCACAGTTCATTTTTATTACCCTCCCACCTTTGATACAGTGGTGTGTTGGTAAATATTTAACAACTAAGGGCAGCTATGTGACACAGTGAATAGAGCACTTGCCCTGGAGTCAGGAGGATCTGAGTTCAAATTTGGCCTCAGACACTTAACACTTACTAGCTGTGTGACCTTGGGCAAGTACTTAACTCTAATTGCCCTGCCTTACCCCCTCCACAAAGCAAAACAAACAAACAAAAAGTTTAACAACTGACTCTCTAAATTGAAAAAAAAATGTACTCACAACATGCTTTCATGGTTAATCTGACCACTATTAATATTTCTCCATCACTTTCTTAAGTCCAGATAATCAGCAAAACAGTAAATTAAGCCCAATTTGGAGCATTGCCAATTTCCAAGGAATAAATGATCAAACTAAAAAATTAACAATTAGAGAGTTGGTTCAAACTGGCCCCATCACAACCCTATACCCATCCACAGAACACTGTCTAATAAAACATCAGGGGACACAAGTATAGCAAATCAACACATTGTCTATGTCTGAATATATATTCCCCAGTCCCCAACTACAGTGCACCTCCTTTTTGCAGAGGAAGCATACACCTTCTAATGTCACTATTAGACACTGGGCAAGGTTCTATAGTTTTTGCATTATAATTTTTCTTCATTTGTTGTCAAAAAGAACAGATCCCTAAAAAGCCATGTATTGAATGTTGTATTTTTCTTTCTTTTTTTTTTAAACATTTCCCAATTACATTTTAATTTGGTTCAGGAGATACTCCAGAGTTTTCTTGGTGGCTCAGAGTTTGACAACTCTATTTATATTATTCTGGTGACTATGCCAATTATTTTCTTGGTTCTGCTTTCTTTGCCTTGTATCAGTTCATCCAAGTTTCCTCAGGTTTCTCTGGATTTTTTAGATTCCTTGTTTCTCTTGGTATAAAAATCTGTTACATTGGTATACCACAATTTGTTGAGTTTTTCCTCAATCTATTGGTATTAATTTTTCCTTCCAGTTCTTTTCTATTACAAAAAGTGTGGCTGTCAAGATTTTTTTTTTGTATATATGTGGCTTCTCTCTGTCTTCAACCGCCTTGGATTACATTCCTAGTAGAAGTACTGCTGGGTCAGAGGTCAAGTTCAGTTTAGAAGCATACATTTCCACATGCATCTGAGGTGCACATTAAGCTCTTATACTATAGCAACATGACTTTAATGTCTGTTATTTCCTTGTCAAGAAGGTTTGTATAAAGGGTGGTGATAGTGATGGCATTTTGTTGTTGTTATTCCTCCTTACTTCTGGAAGAGGACCAATGACATTAAGAGAGTGATGTCTTGACTTGCGAATGAATTGGATTTAAGTAAGGCAGGGCTACGCAAGGCCATAAAACTCACTCTCTCCTCCAGGAGTCATCTGAGTCCAGTGGCAAGGCACAGGTCAGAACAACTGGTGATGGCGCTGGATGCAGTGGGAGATCTTGACCTTTTAAAGCTAGGTTTGTCTGAAGAAGCACGCATTTAGCAATTAAAATCTAGATAAGAATGGAGGCAAAAGGTGGCCTATTTTGCCTTCATGAAAGAATCAGTCTGGGAGGGGAAGACTCTTGGAGTTTCTGGCCAGAACTGCAACAAATGCTTTTACAGTGACTGAGGCATCAAAATCCAAACAAGGAGCAAGTGAGACTTGGGATGGGACCTATTATTGGCCGATCAGTGAGAACCGGAGTGATTTGGCTTTAAAGGTATTTTGTAAATATTTGGTCAATGTGATGAGCTCACAACGTGAACAGTCTTTGGGGACAGACATCTTTCTATGGAGAACGTGTGCATGCCCCCCGCAAACATATTTAGAGGAAATAGAAAATTCCTCATTGGTTTTAAGTGATAGTCTGGCTGGAACATGGAGGATGGACTTTGTTTGAAGCAACTATTTCTTTTCCTAGGCTTATTGAAGAAAGCTGACATATTATTTGTCCTTTTTTCACTTTTTTATTTTTGAGATTTCTCCTCTTTTTGCCTCTTCAAGGGATAGACCACAGCACAAAAGAGCAAACCTATGTTTCAGAGGGAGTGGGCCACATGCCTGTGCATAGTATGCTTGCTCCATGAATGGTCAGAGCCATCTGGGGTCAGAAGAACATGAGAGTTCAAATCTCATTTGGCAAGCATGGTGAAGTCCTTTCACTTTGGCATGATTCTTCCTCCCTCAAGGTCCACCAGTCTGATTCATACTGATCCTTCAAGGCCTGGGTCCAGTTCCATTTTCTCCAGGGAGCTAATCTTGATTCTGTCTTCCAGGAGCAATCACTGTTTCTTTCATTCCCATGATACTTTATGCTACTGTTATTGCAATCTCAAAGCGACAACAATAATAACAGTAATGATAACAAAAATAATAAATAGCATTTATAGAGCACTTTAAAATTCTATAAGTGCTTTAATTATGTTAACTCATTTGATATTCACAACAACCCTGTGAAATAGGTTACTCTTTTAATGCCCATTTTACAAATGAGAAAACTGAGGCTAAAAGAATTTAAGTGACTTGCTCAGGGGTACACAGCTAGTAAGTGTCTGAGGCAGAATTAGAACTCAGTTTTTCCTGACCCTAAGTCCATCACTCTATCTGTAGTAGCACCTACCTGCCTATTCTGTCTTCTATTCCAGTGAGTTGTGATCTTCCAGTTGACCATATCTAGTAAGCTCCATTAGGGCAGGGGCTATGTCTTATCTTCCTTTATTTCTCCCAGTGACTTATAATATTTTATACCAAGTAGACTTTTAAAAAATTGTTGAATGAATTAATTTTGATTCTGGTGACTCTTCATGCTTTAATTCTTCAAAGATGTGGGTCATTGTTGGTAATCTTATCTCTGATCATATCCCCTTCATACTTTTGCTTAGGTCTTCATAATATTGCTTTACTATAGTACAACACAAAAAAATAAATAATTATGACCTGGTGACCAACATTCTGTTGATGAGGCTCTGTACTTAGCTAGACTTGTTTTTGGATGACAGATACACAGTCCATTTCTGGGGTCCATACTTGGAGCCTTTATTATTAGTAATATCTTTTAGAATTTTCACTCTTCTGGCATTCATTGCCTTTGAGAATTTCAACCCTTGATATACCAATGAATTAAAACTTTAGTGAAGGTTCTGTAACTCCAAAATGAGACAATTATATTGGAATAACTCCTTGGTGTTATCATCAACTCTTCTCTCTATTCCTTCCTCTTTAACCTTTTCCTCTTAACAAATCAATCAGTCAGCAAGCATTTTCTAAAGGCTTACACTCTGTCAGGTTATGCTCCAGGTATTAGTAATACAAAGACCAAATTCTAGCCCTCAAAGAACTTACAGTATAATCAGGGAGAAAAATATGTATGTATGTGTGTATATATGTGTGTGTGTGTGTATATATGCATATATATATATATACACACACACACACATATACACACATTTATTTTATGTATAAATATATACACACACAAAATAGATATAGTGAGATATTGGGGAAAGGTAATAGGTAATAGCAGCAAGGGGCATCAGGGAAGGATTAATGTAGAAGGGGGCATTTGTGCTGAGCCTTGAAGGGAAATAAAGATTCTGAGGAGGGAATGCATTGCAGGCTCTGGTGACAATGAATACATAGGCATGGGTGGAGGAGATGTGATGTGTATGAGTTGCTGCAAGAAGGACAGTTTGGCTGAGCTGTACTTGGAGGAGGGTGATGTGTGTTGCCAAGTCTTGTCAGTTCTAGCCTCATCTATCTCTTGCATTTGTCCCCTCCTCTCCACTCCCACAGCCCTTTTCCCTAGTTTAAGTCTTCATCATCTCTCATCTGGTCTATTGCAATAGCCTTCTAATTCATCTTCCTGCTGTTAGTATGTCTCTTTCCTGTCTAGTTCATCCTCCACAGATGCTAAGTTGTTATTTCCAAAACATAGGAAAGACAATATCACTCTTGTTTAAAGTTTTCAGTAAGGCCATGTTGTATCTAGGGAAAACTATAAACCCTTTGATTGGCACTTAAAGCCCTTGAGAATGCATGGCTCACAGCTACTTTTCTGCTCCTGTTTCATATTCTTTTGCCTTATGAACTTTGTGTTGCAGTCACACTAGTTTACTAGCTGTTCCCCATATTTTGTCTCCATGAATTTGTACAGATCATCTCCTATGTTTGGAATCTACTCTTTCCTCACCTCTATTTCACAGAATTCCTAATTTCCTTAATAATAATAATAGCTAACATTTATATGGCATTATGAGATTTGCAAAATGCCTTAAAGATAATATTTTATCTCATAACAACCTTGGGAGGTAGGTGCTGTTATTATCCCAAATTTGCAGATAGGGAAACTGAAGTAGATAGTGGTTTAGTGACTTGTCCAACTTTATGCTGCTAGTAAATATCTTAGGGCAGATTTGAACTCAGATTTTCCTTACTTCAGATGTAGCACTCTTCTGAACCACCTAGCATTCTTCAAAGCATAACACAGACACTTCCATAAGGCTTTTTACAATTCTGTACAAGTTTTCCTAAAATTATTTTGTATTTATTTGTATATATATCATATTCATTTTTCCATGTGTACATTGTACTTTATATGACTTTTTACATACTTTCTATTGACTTATCTGTGAGCATATAGTATCTTCCCAGTAGAATGTAGATTTCTTGAGGGCATGTCTATTTCATCTTTGTCTCTTTCTGTGTAGGGCTAAAGCACAACGCTTTGAATGTTGTGAATATTTGTAAAGCCACACATGAGCAGCTTTGCAGAGGACTGCTGCTGTGAACAGCTTTTTAGGATTCCGATTATACAGTACAGTGAACTCTATTTGTTCAATAAGAAGTCAGAGCAAAATATTGACAGAAAATCAAGGTACAGCATTCAGAATGTTACAGCTTATCACAGAAAATCAAAATACAGCATTCACCTTGTTACAATTCAACAACCTATCATTAAAATGGCCACATTGTTTTCCAAAGTGGTCACATAGTTTAAACAAAGTAAAATCATTTAGTCAATCAATCACTTAGTAACTCATTCAGTGGTTCTCTTTTAAACAAGATGCATTCATTTAGAAGATCAATCATTTGGTTAAGTCCTTAATTCAATCAGTCTTAAGGAGGCAAGGCTCCTTAATTCTTAACTCAATTATCCTTAAGGAAGCAAGGCCTTCTTAAGGGACACAAAAGTACAAAAATCAAAGTCCTCCACCCCATGGGGGTACAATCAAGTTACAACTTCAACAGTCACTATTCAGTACCCTCTTAAGGGGTAGTGGAAAGTACAGAAGCCATCCACCCCTAGGTCACTAGTAAATTACAATTTCATCAGTCACTACTTAGTATGCATGGAGAGATTTTTTCATCTTGACTGGGGGCAGGCTTTCGGCTTCCATGGCTCCTCTTCCATGGTCCTAGCTCCCACCCAAATCTAACCAACTGCCTCCTCAGTTCAAAGGCAGACAGCTCCCATTCCTTGTCCAGCTCTCCGTGCAGTTCCTGCTCCATATTGAAGCTCACAATGTCCAGTCCACCTCAAGCCCTTCACAGTTTCTGTTCCCAGGAAGAGAAAACTTAACAGAACCATAGACAGAAAAAGTATCAGCACCACAGTCATGCTTCCTCTGGCAGCTCCAGCTGGCCCTTGGAAGTCCTTAGCAACTCCAGTTGGCCCTTAGAAGTCCTCAGCAGCTCCATTCTCAAAATCAAAATCACTTTCTCCCATTCTCAAAATCAAAATCACTTTCTCCCATTCTCAAAATCAAAATCACTTTTTCCATTGAAGTTCCAGTCCAGCAGCAGCAGCCCAGCCTTCAGATGCCCACTGAGAGAAATTCTCTCTCTTTCTCTGTCTCTGTCTCTCTGTCTCTCTCTCTTTCTCTTTTTCTTTCTCCTCTGCCTCCATAAAGCTTATCCCAAAAAGTTTTGACTTTCAGCTTGTGCCCTTCCTTATCTACAGTATAGCTCTTCCCTGTTCAGCCCCTTCCTGTCACATCAGCAACAGGGGTTCATACCTCCTATTTCTTTACAGAGGCTTAATTTGAAACTAGGTGCTAAGTACTTGTCAGCTTTCCAATATAAAGGGATCTTCAAATTCCATTACCATTACAATATGTACTTCACAAATGCTTGTTAGGTTGAATTTGTTGAATTCAATTAGGAGTTTATCATGACCACTCTCAGTGCTCTGCTCAGGTAGTTCTGAAAATTAGGCAAACTGGGTGCCCAGAAGTATAGCTGGGAAAAACTAAGATTCATTTCTTGGGGATCCAGTATGTGAATAGTGATATCTTCCTAATTACTGGAAAGCACTAGCTTGTTATGATGTGTGGAGGTGCTTCTCTCTTAAGTGTCTTAGGGTAAGCCTAAGAACAGTTCTGGGCAAGGATAAGTCAGTAATACTGGGAGAACATAGTAAGTAGCCTTGAGTATCTGTCTTTCTTATTCCTCTCTTAGAAAGTTTCATGAGATCATGGTACCTAGATTAGGAGCTATGGTAAGGATAAGTTGATTTTTTATTTAAGTGTTCTGAGGAAAAGAGCATTGTTAATAACAGAACATTTCATTTTCTTTTTCACAGATGAAAAATCAAACTGTCAACTAATCATCCTAGATCAGTGGGTTGCTAATAATAAGTAATGAACCAGTTCAGTTTCCTTCGCTGAATAATGGTCTAATGATTTTTTTTAAAGAAGGGATTTTGTGTTAGTTGAAAAAATAGTCTTGGGTCTAATTTTACTTTCCCTTATGGTACCATTTGGATTTGATCATTTGGCTGTATCTACTATACTGTGGGAGAACTGGGAACACTGAAAGGGATTTCTAGACTGGAAAGAATAAATGAGCTACCTTTATCACCTTCAACAGGAAATTAAATTGGACCACACTAATGATCATATCTTTTCTATGAAAAGTACAAACTTACACCTAATTGTAATGTGACAGTTAGAAATATGGTTGATTAAAATAATGAGTACTATGCATTCAAGTGGTAGAGAGAATAACTGTAGAGAAATATACAAGACATAAAGATCCAAGTTCTCTTTGATGACTTTAAAATTTAACCCTCTTTTCTCCTATTCTAACCCATCAATTTATCATAATAACTGGAACTTACACTGTACCCTGAAGTTTTCAGAATAACTTATAAACAATACCTCATTTGATCTTTACAAAAACTCTGCAAGGAAGGTACTGTTAGTATCATTAAATTCATCTTTAGAGATAAAAGAATGAGGCCTAGGTAAGTGACTTGCATATGACTATACAATCAATTAAGAGTTAATGATAGAACCATAAGCAGTTCTCTTTTGATTCCAAATTAAGTTCTGCCTTTTTTCCTTGATGTGACAGCAGGACAATGTTTTCTTGATTTTTTTTTAGCCCAATAGGAAAAATGAATGTATATCTGTATGATTCATATACACACACACACACATACACACATATACATACATACACATAAATTTGGTGAGCTAGCAGAAAAAATTAAGGCTTGGGTGAGTGATCATGTTCTAGATTTGGGAAGAGAGAGAAGGAAGATGGTCATCACGAGGTTCTGTTGGATTAATAGATATTACCAACTAGGATCTGAAAATGAGACACTAATTCCATCAATCTTATGGTCATGATATATGTAGATGGATACCCCCAACTTTTGACCAGAGTGTCTGAATTCGTAGGTCAAGGCACACACCCACAACCCTACCTACACATCAACACATTCTTTTCCC
The DNA here is from genome assembly GCA_028646515.1 of Pseudochirops corinnae. NCBI lineage: Eukaryota > Metazoa > Chordata > Mammalia > Diprotodontia > Pseudocheiridae > Pseudochirops > Pseudochirops corinnae. The sequence goes on along the minus strand of CM053588.1, from coordinate 218,833,017 downwards.
TTGTAGGAAGGTAAGGATTCTAGCAGATCAAGGTAAGGGGAGTGGATTGTAGTCATGGGGGTGGGGATACAACCAGGCAGTGGCAAGGCATAAAGATAGGAGAAGGAAAACAGAATTAGGGATTAGCAAAGAGGCAAATTTGTCTAATGAATAGTATTAGTTAAAGATGAAAAAAATGAAGTAAATCTGGCAGTGTATATTGGCAGTAGAGTGTGAGAGAGCTTAAAATGTTACAGTGGGGGCTTTGTATCTTATCCTAAATGCAAAAGAGAGCCAATGAACATTTTTTGAGAATGAATGTGACCTGGGTCTTAGGAAAATTATTTTGGCAGCTGTGTAAAAGTTGGACTAGAGAGAGTAGAAATTGGAAGGAATGCAACTAGTTATTGCATTAATGATGATGAATCCCTGAACTATAGTAGTGGTTAAGTGAGCAGTGAGAAGGGAATGGGTATTAAAGATGTTCTGGAGGCAAAATAGAGAAGACTCAGGAACTAATGGGTACTAGAGGAAGAGAGCAGACTGTTAAGAGAACTGTAAGGTCTTGGACCTGAATGCCTGGGAAGATGGTGACATTCTTAACTTGAATAGAGAACTCAGTTGTGAAGAGGGCTTGGAAGGTGAATTATAAGTTTTGTATGTCAAATAATAAATTTTTATTTTCAACAGAATCTACAGGCAGGCAGTTGATATAGGAAGAGAGTTTAAAAGAGAGGTTAAGATTTAACATATAGATCTGGAGGGAGGCTCATCTGCATAGAGGTAGTTCTTGGGAAAGCTAGGTGGTACAGTGTCTAGATCCCTGGACTTTCAGTCAGGAAGATCTGAGTTCAAATCTATCCTCATTCACTTACTAGTTTCCTTATTGTAAGGATCAAATTAGATATTTGTAAAGCACATAGCTCAGTGCTTGGAACATTTTTGTTGGTATTGTTTAGCCTTTTTCTGTCATGTCTGACTCTTCGGGACCCCTTTTGGGGCTTTCTTGGCAAAGATACTGGAGTATTTTGCCATTTCCTTCTCCAGCTCATTTTACAGATGAGGAAACTGAGGCAAAAAGGGTTAAGTGACTTTCCCAGAGTAATACATCTAGTAAGTGTCTGAGGTCGGATTTGAACTCAGGTTCTCCTGACTCCAGGCACATAGCTGATGCTTAATAAATGCCTGTTAACCAAAACAAACTAACCAACAAAACAAAACCTGAACCCATGGAAACATGTCAGATGCCTGAGAGAAGAAGGTGAAATGGGTACAGGATAAAATCTTGAGGAACACTCATGATCCAGGGTGTGTGTGTGTATGTAGTGTTGAGTATGTGTACAGAGATAGATGATGACCTAACAAAGGAGACTAAGAAGGAGAGCTCAGAGGAATAAGAAAAGAAAACCAGAAAGAACAGTAGCATAGGTACCAAGGAAAGAGAGAGTATCTCCAGGTCAGGAGTGGCTGCCAGTGTCAAAAGCTGAAAAGAAGTTCAGAATGAAGACTTAGAAAAAGCCAATATGTTTAGTAGGTAGGAGATCATTGTTAGTTTTGAATAGAGCAGTCTCAACTGAGTGAAGTTGAGAAATTGGAGTTAAGAGAGTAGAAGGAAGAAATGGAGATTTTTTTTTGACATTATATCTTGAGAGGAGAGCAAGATTTTTCTAAGGATAAGAAGATGTTTTGAATGTCTGTAGGCAGCAGGGAGGGAATCAGTACATATGGAATGATTCAAGATGAGAGAAGTAGATGTTATATAGAGAGAATTCTTAGAGGAGACAAAAGTGAATGGGATCAAAAGTATAAAGTCAGGTTGGCTTTGGCAAAGAGAAAGGCCTCCTCTTTCTTGAACTCTAGGCAATGGGTAATGGAGGAGCAAAAGAGAGAATGGGTGTTAATCTGGAGGATTTTTGAGGTTTGGAGTAGGACAGAGAGAATTCATTATTGATGAACTCAATTATTTCAGTAAAATAGACAAAGTCCTCTGCTAAGAATGAAGGTGCAAGGGTAGCATAGGAGACATCAAAGAAAAGACATTTAAAATAACGCTTTTGGGGAGTGTGATAATCAAATGGATTTAGGATTGCTTCATACAGTTAAAGCTCAGTTCAGTCAATATGAGTCATCAGTGTTATATGACAGTCAAAAAACCTAATACGATCTTAAGTTACATTAACAGAGATAGAAAGTCTAGGACTAGGGTGGTGAATAGTCCCACTGCAGTCTAGTTTGGTCAGGCTATTGATGGAGCATTGTTTTCAGTCTGTGGTACCATGTCTTTGGAAGATAAAACCAATAGCATCTAAAGGAGAGTGAGTATCCAGGATAGTAAAGAGCCTGAAATAATGCCATATGTGAATCCATTTATGGCACGTGGGACATTTAGCCTGGAAAAGACGAGAGTTGGGGAGGGCATGCTAGTTATCTTTAAACACTTGAAGGACTGTTCTGTGGAAGAATGATTAGACTGGTTCTACTTGGTCTAAGAAAGCAAAATTAGAAGCAATGAGTAGAAGTCGAAAAGAGAAATTTAATCTTAATATAGGGGAAAATGTCCTAAAAATTAGTGCTATTAAAAATATAATTAGTTGCCTCAGGATTGAATAGGCTTCACTGTAGATCATTATCAAAGACTGAATGACCATTTTAAGGGGTTATGTAGGAGGGATTCTTGTACTTGTAGCAGTGCTGGTAAATGTTTAATAACTGGTTCTCCAGAAAAAAAAGACTAGACATTTGTAACGATACTGTGATTTGAAAATCTTCCATCCCCCTTAAACTTGCTGATGTAGCAGGAAGGGGTGGCACAAGAGAACGCCAGAACCAAGCGAGACTCCATGCAGTGCTGACTGGAAGCAGCAGCAGAGGCAGCAGCAGCAGTGGTTGCAGTGCAAACTCTTTTTTCTTTGAGAGGGCCAGAATCTCTGCTAAGGACTCCTGCTGAGGACTGCCGGGGACAGGAACTGCCAGGGGCCAGAGCTGCTGGGAGCAAGCTGCCTGGATGCTGATCAGTTGCGTGTGTGAGGAGAGGAGGATCTTTGCCTGAGGTAGTCTGTCCTGTTTTGAAGGCTTGAGAATGTGGGTATTTACTACTTTAACTACATGTGCCAACTACATAACTACTGTGTTGGCTTTGACTTTCTGGTTTTGGGACTCAGTTTTCTGGTATTTAAATGAATGCTCTAGCTATATTTCTTATGTAGAGAGCCTGTTACATTTTGTGATTTATAGCCATATCAGCATATTTATAGTTACTGTAGGCATTGTAAATGCTGCATTGCTGATACATTTGGTGACGAGGATGGGATCACAAAATGTCAGGCCTCTATTTGGAAGCAGGAGGGCTGTAGATGGAGAAATGGCTATCCCAGGATGGGAGGATTTGCCTTATTCCTCTCTAGCCAGAGAATGGGCCAAAAGCACAGGGCCCTCTGAAAACTCTGATAAGTTTAAACATGGAACTCCTAGTACCATCACAGGGCTTAGAGGGGCTGAAATATCAGCCAGACAAGTTAAAATAACAATGAAAATTGGGCAGTTAACCTAAAAAAGAATATACTGTGGTTGTACCCATTCCTGAATACATCATTGGAATAGATACATTGAGAGGCATGACTCTGAATTTACCTGAAGGAAGATACCAATTTGCTGTAAGGAAGATAGGAATTAGTACAGTTTTAGTGGGAAA
>CM053588.1:218817202-218828847 GCA_028646515.1 Pseudochirops corinnae | reverse complement strand
ACAACCCTCACTTACCCTTCAGGTCTTCGGTGATCACCGGCTTCCAACAGGAAGAATGAGTCAGACAGAAGGCGAAATTCAAGGGGTGGTTTATTCTTGTAAGGTCACATCTCAAAAGGAGGGACACTTCCGCATTCAGGTCTTTTATCACCATCCCTCATCCAATCACAGGCTCGGATTACATTTATTACCTTATATGGCACAGCAAGCTAGCTAAGCCACACCCAAACTACGTAACCCTTTTACCCCCGCCCCCAACAAGAGCCATGCTGCTTATTGTAATGGTAATGGGAATTTGAATATCTTCTCTGTACCTTAGTAAGACTGAGGGAATTTGAAGACCTTCCCTGCTTGGAAGATACACCCTGCCCCCTAATAGGCTGAACATAATCACATGGAACCTGTGGTGGGAGGAGTGTGCTAAAGGGTAGAGCAGAACCCACAGGAAATTGGGAATCAGAGTAGCTAGAAGGGGGGAGAGAGAGGACAGCAGGCAAACAGACAGCTGGGCTTGTGAGTGTTGGTTTGTGGGAAAGCTAAAGGATGGTGTGATTCTCTGTGCTGTTGTGGCTTATTAACTTCTATGTTGCTATGATGGATTCAGTTTCCTGGTATTGAGATTTGTCTGAATAAATGTTTTGTTTCTGTCTTCTATATGAAGAGTCTGTCATACTTTGTGATTGAGCACTATGCTGGCACATTTACAGTGGCCATCAGCACTGTGAATATTGCATTGGTGCTACACTTATTAGCACTAACTCCTGACTAGAAGTCAGTAATTAAAGGCATTATCAACAACAACAATAACAACAAAGAATGATCTTTCAAAACTGGGGTTCTAGTCATCCACTTTCCATTTACTGAAGTTATTATAAGATGATTTTTTTCCTTGAGAGGAAATTTGCATAGCACAATATCATAAAGAATTCCACCTCTGTCATGCTTGGTAATCAAAATATAATACTATCTATGCATATGAATCTGTATATCTCACTTCAAGTCAGTACCTCATACACCAGTCCAAAGGAACAATATTCCCTAAAGAGCAAGACCCCTAACCGGCTGCACTAATCTTTATCTGGCTTCATATAGCAGAAAAGTCTTGGCATGAGTTGTCTAGACCTTGCCAAGGTTACTGGCCTCCTCGCTTTTTCTTGCATAAAGCACTCCATCTCTCAACTCTGGACATTTTCTTTGGCCGTCCCTCATCCCTGGATAATTCTCTGTCTTTGTTTCTGCCTCGTAGATTCCCTGCTTTCCTTCAAATCTCAGCTAAAGTTCCACCATCAGCAAGATGGTCCTTTCTTGGTCCTCGGGTATTTTAGTGCCTTCTCTCTGAGATTACTTCCTGTTTTCCTATATAAATATTGTTTGTACATAGTTGTTTGCATGTTTGTTTTTCCATTAGATTGTGAGCTCCTTGAGATCAAAAACTGCTTTGAGTTTGTTTGGTAATTCTGAGGTTGTTGTTTTTTTTGTTTTTGTTTTTGTTTGTTTATTTGTTTTGCCTTTCTTTATATATACCCAGGACTTAGCACAGTGGATGGTTAATACATACTTGTTGACTTGACTTGACAGATGGTCAAGCTTCCACTGATAGGAAGTGGCTCCAGATATGTCTAGCTAGATTCATGGCAGAGAATATGTAGAAAAAATTGAATTCTTCCACTTAAACATCCTGGAAATAAAAAATGTAAACAGAAGCATATTTTGTAAATTTGCTGTTAATTTCTGGTATCAGTGGTCAATGCTTTGTCTTCTGTACCTATGTGTGTATACATTGAATATATGCAATGTATGTAGACATACACAACTATATATGTGTGTAGTCATAAGCTTTTATAGTCTAGTGATAGTTTATTTTGAAATCACATCATTAAATGTATGGATCTGCTAGGAGATAGGATATTGTATATGTTTATACTAGGTTTTCTTCTGGAGGGTGGCAAATTGAGAGTGTGCTAAACTGGAAAAATAAGGATGGACAACATTACGCTGGATCTGATCAAAGCTTTCAATGCCATTTAATTCCCCAATCTAATATAAATTGAATGTAGGCTTCAGAACAATAAGAGCAAAGTCCTATATAGAAGCAAACATAATTTTCCTGGAATATGACAGGACCCCAAGTTCTACAACAATTGATGGAGAAGACTCAAAGACAAACATTGTAGGAATCACATCATTGTCATGTCTCCTACTTTCAACAAGTGTCCATTCATCACCTTTTCTGCTAACTAACTCTTGTCACAGACTTTATCTTCACCAAGTATATGCCTGTACAACCCAAGGAATATAGAAGCAGACTTCTCATTATCTGATTCCTCTAAGCAGTTGCCAGGGCCATTAACTTCCAATAAATTAAGCTATTTCCTCCAGCCCTGGTATTGGAAGGAATATGTCAGTCATTTCCCATGCCTAAGACAAAGTCATGCCTGTGCTCTCTTCTACCTTCTTTCTTCCACCTTCCCTATCCTTCCCACTATACTTACACAAGTGACATTAATAATGGGCCTTTATATAGCACTTTATGCAAAGCACTATCTCATTTGATCTTCACAATAACACTATTAAAGAGATAATAATTGTCTTATATAATACTGTTATTATCATACAGATGAGGAAACTAAAGTTAACAGGAATTGATTAACTTGCTTGCAGCTACCCAACTAGTGAGTGTGAGAGGTAGGATAAAAACCCAGTTGTTTGTATGTTTGTTTTTATTCCACATGCAGTACTCTTTTCACTGCACCACTGAGGCCTCTTGCCATGTACACTATGATATCAATCAATCATTTATTAATGGTCTGCTATGTAGGCATAGTGGCGAGGCATAGTGATAAGAACTGGGGATAAAAATACAAAGAATGAAACAATAACTATTCTAAAGGAGTTTATGGATAGTATATTCTTGTTCTAAAACTAAATTGTTTGTATACATTTTCAGATTGTATATATTTTTCAAAACTGGAAAATGATCCTGACTTGGCCCACTGAAGAGACAGTTTTATGTTTCCTCTGAACATGTGAACATGTGTGTTTATGTGTGTTTTCTTTGTATATTTTTAAAAACACAGTGGGTGTAGCAAAAAAAAAAAATTCCCATACAAGAATTTGATCTTTAAAAATGTAATTGCACATTCTCATCTAATGTAATCCAAATGAGATTTACTCTACTGTAGCTAATATGCCATCCCTGCCAACTGCTTGAAATTCTTCTATCTCAAAAGCTAATGACTAGACCTTTATTTAGAGATTTAATTTGCTACCATGTCTTGAGAAATGAGCAAGACATGCTTGATTAGTTAAAAAGTGAAGTGTGCATTTCTAGGAGACTATTCATCAGACAGTGGCTTATATGTGTAAAATGTCAGGAATCTTAAGTTTGATGTGAAATCAGTATCTGGGGATAGTTTAATTTAAAACTTATCAAGAAATGAAAAATCCATCATTAGAAGCATATTTGGAAACACAATGGGAAAATATGAGGATTACATTATATTTAACTTGAAATCCAGCTTTATAGTAAAAGCCAAACAATTGCCAAAAATAAATGAATAGATTGGATGTCACCTGGTTTCTAGGGGGGTCTTTGCTAGATCTGGATGTCACCTCATGCACTATATTCTTTCATTTATTTGGTTTGCACTGGAATATAATATGCCTCTGTTTTGAGACATTTACTGAATCATATTAAGAGCCATGGCGCTTGGGTTACAGAAGCACCATCATTTTTCTTTATTCCATTAAACAGGTCTCTCATCTTCTTCCTATACATTTTCTCCAGCCAGAAAAGAAAATATGGCTGTCACTTTCAGTGGGCTTTGCCTTTCATCACACTGTTATTCGGTGGCTTTTCAGGTCTCTAAGTGGTATCCAATTTATTTGTATTCCAATGCCACTTCAGTGAAGCATACCTCTCTGTCAGCTGAGTGCAAGCTTTAGGTGCTTCGTACTGGGAATCTGTGCCATGAACAAATTGACAATATCAACTAGAGCCAATCATCTTGCAGGCAATTTCCACCTGCCTGCTGAAGAGTATTTTTTCCCCCTAAAGTCATTCAGTAGATCCATTTATGGTACCTTTGATGAAAATCTGAGGTTACTTTCTTTGACTTTCTCCTGACCACAGAGCTCAATTTTCAAATCCCTTTCATTATGTTGAAGACATATCTTAAACATTTGTAAAGATTCCTATTCCTGTCTCTGGGAAAACAACAGCTTTTCATCCAATATTTATTTGATTTTCCAAAGCCATAGGCTTCCTGCAGTTTATTGAAGTGAAGCAAACATTGATGAATCAATTAATTTTCACTCACATGCTAAATGATCATTATTTCCTTTTTTTTTTTTTAACTAGACCTGAAACCTTAGGAGTGAATCACAATAACAGCATTCTGAAAGGGCATCAATCATATCTTATTTATTTTTTCCAATTCATTGATTCATTCTAATTCACTATTCATTTCTAGAATGCACTTCTTAACTGTGAAATGCCATATAGGAAGCACAATGTGTTTAAAAATCTTCTGCCTCAGCCTACTCGCAAAGTTGAAATGCACCATGAGTTTAAATTCATCCCTAAACAAATGTATGCTCGTGAATTTTTAGAAATGACACATCAAAGATTCAAGTCAGAGGGAAGTTAAGTGGGAAGGAAAAAAAAATACTCCAACCTTTGTTAAAAAAAAAAAATAGAATAATTCATAGCCATGCCATCTCACTCCAGGAAAAAAAAAAATACACACAATTTGAAATGTTAAAATAAGTCTCCAAAGTTAAAGTTCTAAAAGTACAACCATCTTACATTCATAAAATTAATAAATACTCTAATTGGATGGAGCCATAGAGACCATTTCATACAATCCAACCTTATTTTATAGGAGGACAAGCTGAGACCCAGGTAATTTTTTTTCTTTTTTTTTTTTTTTTTTTTTGGAGGACAATTGGAGTTAAGCAATTTGCCCAAAGTCACACGGCTAGTAATTGTGTCAAGTGTCTGAGGTCGAATTAGAAGTCAGGTCCTCCTGACTCCAGTGCTCGATTCATTGTGCCACCTAGCTGCCCTGAGACCCAGGTAATTTAAGTAATCTGAAGAAGGTCACTCAGCTAAGATACTAGAATCTCAATATTGTTGAAGGAACTTCAGAAATCAATAATCAATCAAAAAGTATTTCAGTGCCAACTATTTGCCAGGTGCTGTGCTAGGGGGTAGGGATGCAAAGATTTTTTAAAATGCAATAATTCCTGCTCTCAGGGATCTTATATCCTATAAAAAAGATGATATTACACACACATACAAGCTAAATAAGGAATCAACATACACAAAATAAATATATTATTGTTAGGAAGGGAGTACAATTGCTATAAGAGGGACGATAAACATGAGGAGTAGAAACTATGCTTGATCTGGATTATGAAGAAAATGAAGAATTCTGTCAGGAAGAAGTGTTCAGGATGTATTGAAGGGAAAAGAGACTTCAGGAAGGGATACTAATTAGGAGGCCATCACACTCAAGGCAAAAAATGATAAGGGACTTAACTGCAGAGTGGCACTATGAGTAAAGATGAGAGGATGATGACAGTGATGTTGACAATGATGATGATGTTGATGATGATGATGATAATGACAATAATAGCACCCAGCATTTATATAGCATTTACTATATGACAGGTACTGTGCTAAATGCTTTACAAATAGGCCCATTTTATCCTCACAACAACCCTGGGAGGTAGAGGCTATTGTTATCTCCATTTTACTAATAAGATAACTCAGACAGACAGACATACACAGATTATAAGTCAAGTGACTTGACCAAGGAGACACAGCTATTAAGTGTCTAAGATTGGATTTGAATTCAGGTCTTCCTAACATGTCCAATACTATCCACTAAGCCACCTACCTGCTTCAGATCAGAGATGCTGTGGAGTTAGAAACAGAAAATATCTCCTACGTATTCTGATTGGAGAGGGTGAAGGGTAGAGGGGAGATATCAGAGAGATTCTCTAAAGAAGGGGTCCAGTACAGATTCCTCATAATTTCCCACCTGGCTATTCACCTGTACTTTATGCCCTCCTTCTTAACAAGCAGCCCACTTTTCAGTCTCTTTTTATATGTTGTCTTCTGCCTTTAGATTGTGAGCTTTTTGAGGGCAGGTAATGTCTTTTCATTTTCTTTGTATTCCCGGTCCTTAGCACAATTTTTAGCATATAGTACATGTTTAACAAATGTTTGTTGACTGACTGACTGATAGAAATATTTGGCAAGTGATTGGATGTGTGGGATGGGGAATTAAGAAGTTGAGAATAATGCCAAGATTATGGACCTGTGAGAGTGGAAGAATGGTGCTGTACCTCACAAAAATAGGGAATTTTGGTAAAGGAGAAAGGTGGAGGGCAGGTGAAATCATGTATTTTTTTTTAGACATATCAAATTTGAGATTTATCCAGTTATCTGGTTTAAAATATCCTATGAGTAATTGGTGGTACCAGCCTGGAGTTCAAGAGAGAGACTAAGGCTATATAATATACATATATTATTGTATTATATAATATATCATACATATTATATTATATATCATAGATATAGTATAATATATAATATACATCTCAAAGTCATCTGCATAGAGATGATAGTTAAACTCATGAGAGTTGATGAAGTCACAATGAGAGAACACAGAGAGAAAAGGGGACTCAGGTCAGAGTTTTAAGGCATGATATGGATGATGAGCCAGGAAAGGAGACTGAGAAGTGGTATTTTATTGTGATTCACACAGTCAAAAGCTTTAGTGTAGTCAATGAAGCAAAAGTAGATGCTTTTCTACAACTTTGCTATCTCCATAAACCAGTGAATATTGGCAATTTGGTCTCTAGTTCCTCTGCCTTTTCAAAAACCAATTTGCTTTTCTATTAATTCTTTGTTCACATATTGCTGAAGCTTAGCTTGCAGAATCTTAAGCATAAACTTGCCTGCATGTGAAATGAACACAATTGTTTGGTAATTTGAACATTCCTTGGCATTTTCCTTCTTTTGGATTGGATCATAAACTTATCTTTTCCAATCTAGTGGGCACTGCTGATAATTTCCAAATTTTCTGGCATAGTAAATATAGCATTTTAATAGCATCATCTTTTAGGATTTTAAATAGCTCAACTGAAATTGTATCACTTCCATTAGCTTTATTGTTACCAATGCTTACTAAGGTCCACATGACTTCATTCTCCAGAATATCTGGCATAGCAGCAACCACAAAACTGTGGTTATTGATGATGTCAATATCTTTCTTGTATTGTTTGTTCATGTGTAAGTGTGTATGTGTAGGTGTGGGTGTGGGTGTGTATGTACATATTCTTGCCACCTCTTCTTAAACTCTTTGGTTTCTGTTAAGTCCCTACCATTCTTGCCTTTTATTATGTCCATTTTTGCATGAAATGTTTCCTGATATTTCTAATTTTCTTGAAGACATCTTTTGCCTTTCCTATTCTATTGCTTTCTTCTATTTCTTTGCATTGCTCATTTAAAGAAAAATTCTTATCTCTCATTGCTATTTGCTGGAATTCTGCATTCAGTCTGGTATATCTTTCCCTTTCTCCTTTACCTTTCACTTTCCTTTCCTCAGCTATTTGTAAAGCCTCTTCACACAGCCCATTTTACTTAGTCATGTTTAAATATAGTAGGAAAAGAACTATTAAATAGGGATAAACTAATCATTAGAGGGGGAAAGTGCAGTAATGATTGAGGGGTGAACCATCTGCAGAAGACAGAAGATGACAGAGTTAGGGGCACATGTAGAGGGGTTGACCTTGACTAGGAAAAGGGACATCTCATTATCAAAGACTGGAAGAAAGGAGGAGAGATATCAAAAGGCCTTAAGATCAAGAGAAAGGGAAAAGAGAAAGTTCACATGAACAGGCTTGGTTTTCCCAGCAAAGTAAAATCCAGCATCCCACAATGAGAGGTAAAGAAAGAGAAAAGGGAGCACATGAGCTTTGAGAAGACAAGAGAAGGTATGGAAAAGCTCCTGTGTTGAGTAGGACAGGGAACCAATTAGAGCAAAGTAAAAGGATTATGTTGCAATACTAAGCTACCAATTGAGATCATATAACATTAATTTGTAGTCACATAGTCTCAACTGTAACTGAGCAGGAATAATTTCCACAACATACCTAAGAAAGGGATATGTCAATTAAGCTTTTTTTTTAAGATGAAACATCATACATTAATTGATCTGTCACATAAGAATGAATCATTGGGATTGAGTTTGCTTAAAGTGAGGCAGAACTGCAACATTTTGTAGGTCCAAGAAGATCCTCCCAGTAAGGAAAGAGAAATTTTCAAAGAAGTTAATCAACATGTAAGTCAGCAGTTAGAGTTAAATGTTGACACCCACAGCTCACTTGTCAACACACACACACACACACACACACACACACACACATACACACATCAGCACTGTTCCCCATATCTTCAAAGTGGAACAGAGAAGTGATACAACCCAAGACATCAATAGTGGACCTCACTGGTTTAAAGATCACAGAGGGAAACAGAATCTGTAATAATCTTAAAATAGAATGTCCAAACACTTCATACACTTTGAAATATGGAGCCCATGCACCAGGTGAGTGTGGAAATGAGTTCAGCATATTGCCCTAGTTTGAAAGATGTTGTTCCCAACTGCTTCCTCAGTAGATAGATGCTGTTCTAATGGCCTTTCTTCCTTCCACTTCTTCATTTTTTGTCTCTAGTTAAACCATGTCACTTTCTTTGAATTTTAAAATTACCCAGTAAAATAAAAGTATTGATTTTAGCATTGATTGCATCACCTGGTTCTTCTGTGAAGTTCCTGTAAGTCCCAGCAACAGAACTCAATAGTTGTTTCAGTGTTTTCTAATAGTAATGGGTTGTATAACCATTTAGACATGTTTAGGTCATGCATTTATGTATTCAAATTTGGTAGAACTATGCCATAATGATAGTCTCGAAGTTCATAACTATGTAATCAGGCAAAGAAACCTAATAACAAGGACCTTTGGATAAAGCACAGTATGGGTATATACACTTTACAATGAAATCTATTTGCAGTCCAAAGTGTTACAGCAAGACTGTAGCACATATTCAAAGAGAAAATAATGTATGAGATAAACTACTTCCATGTAATTATATTATATTGCAACGTTTGCCCTATTTGGACGTTTATTTGCACACACAAAAAGAATTATCTAGTTTTCATCAATTCTTTTGAATTCTAACTATACCACTTTTATGTTTTATGTTTTGATAAAATAGTCTATATTTTCATTAGCGTTCAAAAGTAGAACTCTACCTAAAATATGATTTGCTCTGTTAATAAGATAATGCTTTTTTAAATAGTTCACCAAAAATAAAGCCATAAATTGCAATAGAAACAAAATGTGTATTTCAGTCAAATAAAATCTAAATCCAAGTTAAAATCATATGGGATTATCATTTTGTATATAGTTCAGATAAACTAATTCTACTTTAAATAACAAATACTTAGGGAGGGTAATTAAAGCTTTTTGTTCTTTTCCCCAATGACATATGCATAGAATCTGAAGACAGATAATGAATTTACTCAAATTGTACATGAAAACACCAAAATATGAAGGTGGAAAGAGAGATGGGAAACAAATGAAGAAACAGTTGTCACTTCAGAAAGAATAAGACTGGCTGTCATTCAAATTGATGATGATCGGCATCATGTAAAATTTGAACTTCAGATCAAAGGAGATAAAACAATGTAAGTGTAAATGTAAGATCTGTCTCTGACTGGTTCTATGACCCTGGCCAAGTCACTAAACTCCTCAATACTTCAGACCTATCATTAAGATTTTTAAGTTGCACAGCAATGACTGCTATACTTTGGTAGAAAGAATTTCCTTCCTTGTAAAAGGACAGGGACAGGGACAGGGTAGAGAATAGAACGGGGAGGGGATAGGAAGGAGGGACATATAATCAGTCTCTCACAATATGCCCACTGTGGAGAGGTTCTGCGTAATTACACATGTAAAGCCTGTATTTAATTGCTTGTCTTTCCAGTGGGGGTGGGTGACGATGGAGGAAGAGAAAGAACCTAGAATTTAAAGTTCCATAATCAAATGTTAAAAATATATGTGTATATTATTATTATTATTATTATTATTATTATTATCATCATCATTAACTACATCCACCTGGGACTTAAGATACACAGGCACTGTGGTAGGGAGATCCATCTGGCCCTACCAGAAAGTCAGAGGAGTGATGGGGGAGGACATAGGAGAGAATAGATTAGGGGAGGGTTTATACAATGGGATGGCTGTTTTGGGGTGGTGGGTAGGGGAAAGATGGGGAGAAAATTTGTAACTCAAAATCTCGTGGAAATGAATGATATAAACTAAAATAAATAAAAGTTAAAATTTAAAAAAAAAGAATTTCCTTTCTGAGAGTACACCACCCCAATGGAAAAACAAAACAAAACAAAATCTGTGTTATTATAATACTTCCTTAAAATCCAAGGAGATATCAAAACCTGCTTTAAGCATTTTGAAGAATTTGAGAAATGGTTTTAAATTATTTCATTATAAGTATTCTATCTATAAAAAATTAAGAGGAAGACAGTGAGATTTTTCTTCTGAATAAATTTATAGAATAATTCAAGAAATGTTTATTAACCATCTATACTGTGATAAATATTGGGGATACAAAGACAAAAATAGTGTTTTCTCTCCAGGATTTTTCTGAAGGTAGGAAAGAAATAAAACACATATGCATATATCCCAATAAAAATATATGCAAGATTTTAAGACCTCTTCTGGATCTTAAATTTTAAAGTGTAGAGACTATAGAAATGTTAAAAGTATACAACATAAAACGTTGAATAGAAACATTTTCAAATTTTCCAATTTTTAGCTAAAATGAATAATGGCAGACTGATAAAACTATATTATGAATACAAAACAGCTGGAAGAAATTATAGTCATCCCAAGGAAAGAAGAAAACATGAAATCCACCTTTAGAGTAGAAACCTATAACTAATCCAGAGTTAATGATAATGATAATGTGTTTTTAAAAATAATTTTGTAGACTTCAAATTTCTAAAATACAATAATATCATGTTATTGTTTTTGTCTGGACTTAGTTTTCCATTGGGTTGGTGTACTCTCAGGAAGGAAATTCTCTCTACCAAAGCATATCAATCATTACTCTGCAACTTAAAAATCTTAATAATGGGCCTGAAGTATTGAGGAGTTTAGTAACTTGCCCAGGGTCATAGAATCAGTCAGAGACAGGTCTTAATCTGAGGTCTTCATTACAATGAAAACAGCTTTCCCATTCTACCTCTCATCGTACACTATTATATAAATGAGGGTTGGTAAACTTTGGCCAGATGGCCAAATCCGGCTTACTATCTTTTTATGTACAGCCTGAGAGCTAAGAATGTTTTTTACACTTTAAAATATGATAAAACTTTATTTAGAATGTAAAAACCATTTTTAGCTCATAAACCATAGAAAAGCAGGCAGAGGGCTGGATGTGGCTGATGAGCCATAGTTTGCCAATCCTTGATATAAAGTACCTATATGTGAATTCAATAATATCTAACATTGATATAGCACTTAAAGAATGGCAATGCATTTTAAATATA
>CM053588.1:218756483-218817102 GCA_028646515.1 Pseudochirops corinnae | reverse complement strand
TTAGCACATTATATTCTAAAAAAAAAAAACTGTGTGAGGCAGGTGCTGTTATCTTCCCCGTTTTATACATGAAGAACCTGAGGCAGAAAGGTTAAATGCGTGCATTTTGGTGGTACTCAGAAAGATCTGAGTTCAAAAGGTGGTCTTAGACACTTGCTAGCTATATGATCCTGAGCAAGTAGCTTAATAGCTGTTTGCCTCAGTTTCCCCAATTGCAAAGTGAGGATAGCAAGTACATGGAGTCATTATGAGAATTAAATGAGAAAATATTTGTAAAGCACTCAGCATAATGCCTGGTACATAGGGTCTCTCTCTGTCTCTCTCTCTCTCTCTCTCCATATAAATGTGTGTGTGTGTGTGTGTGTGTGTGTGTATGTGTGTGTGTTTACACCTTTTCCCTCTCCCTCCTTTCCACTCTATTAAATGACATGCCCAAGGACATACAGCTAATGAGTATCAGTATTTAAATTCAAGTCTTCCTGACTCCAAGATCCATACTCTATCCTCTATACCATATATCCATACCAACTAATTTACACATTAAAAAGATATAGACATGATGAAAGCAGGAGGAAGTTACTGGAAGAGGATATTTAAAAAACTGAAAAAAATAATTTAATAGTAGTGTCAAGAGGAATAAAACAGAATAAGCTGAAGCCAATGACAGATAATAAAGACAGCAACTATGACACTACCATCAAAAACCTCCCTGACTA
The DNA here is from genome assembly GCA_028646515.1 of Pseudochirops corinnae. Classification (NCBI taxonomy): domain Eukaryota; kingdom Metazoa; phylum Chordata; class Mammalia; order Diprotodontia; family Pseudocheiridae; genus Pseudochirops; species Pseudochirops corinnae. The sequence continues at coordinate 218,816,386 of CM053588.1, read as the reverse complement.
TTTTGGAAATAGCAGGAAAATTGAAGAACAATTGGGATCTATCATGTTAGATGGGAAGATTAGATATGGCAGAAAGAAGGCAGAAATGTTCAATTCTTACAATGCTTCTCGTCTCTACTAAGGAATATGTTCTTTGGACCAGAGGAGTTGAACTCCAGTTGCAGAAACTCCAGAGTGACACCTCTACTAGATTAAAATGTTTGTGAGAAATGTTTAATAAAATAAAATTTAAAAATCCAAAAATAGATAATGTTAATTTGTGATTTTCTAAGTCAATATGTGGACCATAGGGATCTGTTTCTATTTAAGTTTGACACCACTGTTTTGGACTAGCAAGAATAGAGTAAAAGTTTAATGAGAAGCTAAAAGCAGAGATAAGTGAACAGATGGTAAGAGAACTTGCAGTTGTCCTCAGTGAGGTCTGACCACCACACAAACTTTATTCTAACATAAACTATATTCCAGTGTAACTGAGGTCTGATACATATACAAATCCAAATCAGCTTGCCTGATTGAAACAACCTCTCCATGTTAAGAATTCTAGGGAGGCAACATATATTTAGAATTACCAGGAGCAGAACAAAGATGGCTGAGTAAAGGAAACACTCAGCCAACCTCTCCCAACATTCCCCTCCATACAACTTTAAAAATAATACCACAAATCAAAATCTGGAATGATAGAACCAACAAAAATTCAGGGTGAGATCATTCTTTCAGCTCAAGACAACTTAGGAGGTCAGAAGGAGAGGCCTATGACACACGAGTAAAGACTGGCCTGGAATCCACATGGATGTAAGACCAGTAGTGTGACAAGATGGTGGTGACAGAAACAGAAGCAGCTTTGGAAGCTCTCAAGTCAGAAATGGTGAGCGGATCCAGCAACTGGTAAGAGAAAGATTACAGGGGATGCCTGTGCTATCACTGGAGGCAAGATTGGAAGCTGTTTGTCAACTTCACTGCTTGTACCCACTTCTGGGCCACAGTTCGAAGATGGAGAGAAACATTTTCAGTCAAGAAAGGGCAAGGACACTGAGAAGCAGTATCACTCTTGGTCATAAAAGATCTAAGACCTTAAGGAATAGTATTGCTTGTGATTCTGAGGGCACAAGGACCCTAAGAAGCAGTACCATTTGTAATTCCAAGAAAGCATGACCCCTTCGTACATAAGGATAAAAGCACAGATCAGTGAAACAATGAGCACACCTCTCTCTAGAGCAGTGGTTCTCAATGTTCCTAATGCCGCAACCCTTTAATACTCCTATGTGGGCATATCTGCATGTGGGTGGACCTACCTGGAGATGGATAGAGGAGCAGTGTCTCAGTTCCTAAGACCGTTGGAAATATGTGTTTTCCAATGCCATTAGGCAACCCCTGTGAAAGGGTCATTCTACCCCCAAAGGGGTTGCGAACTACAGGTTGAGAACCACTGCTCTAGAGCACACTACCTTAGAAGTACTGAAAACTTCCAAACTTCCAGGACTAGCTTTGAAAATAGGATGAAGCTTGAGTCAGTGTCCCTCTCACACCCCTAAAACTGGGAACAGAGACCAATTTTAACAACAATTCAAAATCAAGAAATGCACTGGAAAAAAATGAGCAAACGATACAAAGTAAATAAATAAATAATTTTAAAAAGAACGTGACCATTAAACAGCTACTACAATGACAAAGAATACCAAAACACAAACTGAGAGGAAGATAATGAAGTCAAAACATCTAAAAGCAAAGATACAAAGAAAAAAATGTGAATTGGACATATTAGCACAATAAGAACTATAAGAGCTAAAAAATTATTTTCAAAATAAAATTAATCATAGAAGAAAAATTAGGTAATGAAATGAGAGGAAGGGAAGAAAATTATGAAGAGATAACTAACAGTTTGCTAAAGAAGTTATAAAAATATTAAAGAAATAAAATTTTTAAAACAAAATTGGCTAAATGGACTAAAAAAATACAAAAGGTCAATGAAGAAAATAATTCCTTACAAATTCGAGTTGGCCAAGTGGAAGCTAATGTCTCTAAGAGACATTAAGAAACAAAGTCAAAAGAATGAAAAATAGAAGAAAATATGAAATATCTCATTAGAAAAACAACTGAAGTAGAAAATAGATTGAGAGATTATTTCAGTATTATTAGACTTCTGGAAACCATGATCAAATAAAGACCCTAGACATTATATGACAAAAAATTATCAAGAAAAACTGTCCCAATATTCTAGAATGGGAGGGTAAAATAGAAATTGAAAGAATCTGCCAATCACCTCCTGAAAGAGATCACATAATGAAAACTTCCAGGAATATTATGGCCAAATTCCTGAGCTCCCAGGTCAAAGTATAAACCATTCAAACATCATGTAGTCACATTCAGGATCAAAAAAGATTTAATAGTTTTCATGTTAAAGGAGAAGAGAGTTTGGAATATGATAGTATGGAAGGCAAAAGAGCCAGGATTGCAACCAAGGATTAACTTACCCAGCAAAACTGAGTATAAACTTTCAGTGGAGAAAAGGATATTTAATGAAATTGAGGACTTTCAAGCATTCCTAATAAAAGAACAGAGATGAACGGGGTCTTTCAAATACAAGACCCAAGAAAACAAAGTAAGGACATAAAAAAGCATAGAGAGGAAAAGGAAATTCTAAGAGATTCAATAGTGTTAAACTATTTACATTTCTCTATAAGAATATGGAACATATAAGTTTCAACAATAATTATTATTAGGACAGTTAAAAAGATTCTATATAGATAGAAGGTGCAGAAGTGAGTTGATTATGTTGGATGAGGTTAAAAAAATTGAAGGAGTGAGAAAAAGGGATGCCCTGGGAATAGAGGGAAGAAGAAAAATTGGAGGAAATTATCTCACATAAAGGAGGTATGTAAGGAAAGAGTTTTTACCATAGAAAGGGAAATATTGGGGGGATGGGGAACACCTGAATCTCATTCTTATATAAATTGGTTCAAAGATGGTGCGTGTGTGTGTGTGTGTGTGTGTGTGTGTGTGTGTGTGTGTGTGTACAGCAAGAGAAAGAGATGAGTTATAGAAAATTATCTTAGTAGGAAGGTAAAGGAATGAGAGAAAGTGGGAAGATAATGGAAAAAGGGGGGGGGAAATTACATTATTATTTTGTTGTATATCTGAAAGGAATACCAAGTTGTATATAGTAAATTTGCAGTTTCATGTATGATCATCTTTTTTATTGTACTGTTGTAGAAATGCTTTTATTCCATAAATTAAAAATAAAATTATAAAAAAGGGGAAAGGAATAAAGGAATCCAGTGGTAATAAGCAAAACAGACTTTTAGAGAGGGATTGGATAAAAATAGAGACAATTATAAACAGAAGAAGATAGGATGGAGGGAAATGCATAGTTAGTAATCATAACTGTGAATGTGAATGGGACAAATTTACTCATAAAACAGAAGTGGATAGCAGAATGGATTAGAAACCAGTATTGAACAATATGTTATTTATAAGAAACACTAAGACAATGGTTCTCAACCTTCCTAATGCTGTGATCCTTTAATACTCATATATGGGTGTGTCTGCATGTGGGCAGACTTGCCTAGAGACAGAAAGAGGAGCTCGGTGTCTCAGTTCCTAAGACCACTGGAAATATGTGTTTTCTGATGGTTTTAGGCAACCCCTGTGTCCCCTGTGAAAGGGTTGTTCAACCCCCAAAGGGGTCGCGATCAACAGGTTGAGAGCCATTGCACTAAGAGATACACAGAGTTAAAATAAGGGGATGGAAGAGAATCAATTATACTTCAGCTAAAACAAAAAAAGACATAGGTAGTCATCATGATCCTAGACAAAGCAAAAGCAAAAATAGACCTAATTAAAAGATAAGCAGGGGAAGTACTTCATGTTAAAAGGCAGCACAGACAACGAACAAATATCTGTACTAAACATATATGTGCCAAATGGCATAGAATTCAAATTCTTAAAAGGAAAAGTTAAATTATTTAAAGGAGGAAATAGACAATTAAACTATACTGATGGGGTACCCCAACTTCCCCTTCTTAAATCTAGATGAATCAAACCATAAAATAAATAAGAAAGAAGTTAAGAGAAGAATAAAATTTTAGAAATTCTGGAGAAAATTGAATGGGAATAAAAAAAGAGTATAACTTTTTCTCAGTTATATATGGCATTTTCACAAAAATTGACCACATATTATGGCATTAAAAACCACTAAAAAAAATTGCAGAAAAGTAGAAACACTAAATGCACCCTTTTCAATCAAAATGCAATAAAAATACATTCAACAAAAAGTCACGCAAGCATATACTAATAATTAATTGGAAATGAGATAATCTAATTCTAATAAATGAGTAAGTCAAAGAATAAGTCATAGAAAGAATCAATAATTTCATTAAAGATAATGACAAGAAAACATTCAAAAACTTGTGGGACACAACCAGAGCAATACTTGTGGGAAAATTTATTTCTTTAAGTTCACACATCAGTTAAAGGCAAATAAATGAATTGGGAATGCAATTTTAAAAATTGAAAAAGAGCTCATTTAAAATCTCCAATTAAACACCAAAATGAAAACCTGGAAAATCAAAAGGGAGATTAATATAACTGATATTTTTTAAATGAGTCAATACATAAGACTTAGAGATGACTTTATGGGGGAAAAAACACAATAAAATAGATAAATTATTTGATAATTTGAATTTTAAAAGAAAGAAGAAAACCAAATTACTAGTATCAAAAATGAAAAGAATGAATGAACCACCAATGACAATGAAATTAAAGCAATTATTAGTTTTTTGCCCATTGATATGCAAAAATAACTGAGCGCCTAAGTGAAATAGCTAAGTATTTATAAGAAAAAAAAATGTAAACTCCCCAGGTTAACAGAAGAGGAAAGAGAATACTCAAATAATGCTATCTTAGGGGGAGGAATTGAACAAGCCATTAATGAACTCCCTAAGAAAAATCCCCAGCACCAGATGGATTGACAAGTGAATTCTACCAAACATTTAAGGAACAATTAATCCCAATAATATATGTCATTTGAAAACAATAGGTAAGGAAGTAGTACTACCAAATTCTTGCTGAGACATAAATATGTAGCAAAATAAGGAAAAACAAAAACAAAGAAAGAAAAATATAGACCAATTTTCTTAATCAATATTGAGGCATACCCTTGATATCACCACCATATCTATATCCCAAAGAGATCAAAGAAAAGGAAATAGGACAAATTTATACAAAAAACATTTATATCAACTCTTTTGGTGGTGGCAAAGAATTGGAAATTGAGAGAATGTTCATCAGTTGGGGAATAACTGAACAAGTTGTGGAATAAGATTATGATGAAATACTCTTGTGCTATAAGAAATGATGAGTAGGATGAGGAAGAGAGGGAATCGGGAACTCAACATTTTTAAAATGATTGTTAAAAAGTTTACAGGGAGTAGAGCCAAGATGGCAGAGGAGAAGCAGGAAATTCCATGAGCTCCCACCACAACCACCTCCAATACCTGCAAAATATGAATCTAAACAAATTTTAGAGCTACAGAACCAACAAAGCAACAGAGAGAAACAAATCTCCTGCTGAAACAAGCCTGACAGGCTGACAGGAAGGATTTATCACACCAAGCTATGAGCTGAGCACAGTCCTGCATCAGCTGCTGCCAAACCCAAGCCTGTGGTGGCCCCAACCAGCAGTCCAGACTGGCCAGAAGCAGACTTCAGGAGAATGAATCACCTGCAGCTGTGGTGGTTTTCAGACTTCTCAAATGCCAAAGAGAAAGTAAAAGACTAGTGGGGAATTCTGTTAGAACTGGGTGACAGAAGAGTGTGGTCCAGCCCCTGGCCCTGGGGCAAGGTGAAGGAGGCATCACAGATGCAGCAGCTGCCAGATGGCTGTGTCTGGAACTCCTGGCCTGCAGATTGTAAGGGGACCAAGTGACCATTCAGACGGTAATTGCACTTGCTTTGACCAGCTCAGATCTGTGTTGCTACCTTGGGCAGTGGTGCTGGGGTGAGAAATAGTGTGCCAGAGCTTGAGGTAGCTTGTAGAGAGGATGCCCTCCTCAGATCTCTGACAACATTTGCAAAAACTCCAGCAATTTAGGACAAAGCTCTCTACTCTGGAAGCAGAGTTCTACCATGGCACAAAGCTCAAAGTCAAGTAACTGGCTAGCAAGAAGAGGAAGCAGAGAAAACACAATCAGACCACAGAATCCTTTTTTTGGAGACACAAAGGATAAAAATATGGAACCAGAAGAAGTCAACAAAGGCAAAACTCCTGCATCAAAAGCTTCCAAGAAAAATATGACCTAATTACAGGCCACAGAGGAGCTCAAGAAGGATTTTTAAAATCAAGTAAGAGAAGTGGAGGAAAAATTGGGAAGAATAATGAAAATCATGAAAAGCAAGTCAACAGCTTGCTAAAGTAGGCCCCCAAAAAATACTGAAGAAAATAACACCTTAAAAAATAGACTAACTCAAATGGCAAAAGAGACCCAAAAAGCCAATGAGGAGAAAAATGCCTTTAAAAGTTAAATTTGCCAGACAGAAAAGAAATTTCAAAAACTCACTGAAGAGAATAATTCCTTCAAAATTAGGTTGGAGGAAATGGAAGCTAATGACTTTATGAGAAATCAAGATACTATAAAACAGATCAAAACAAATGAAAAAATAGAATGGACCGTGAAATATTTCTTTGGAAAAACCACTGACCTGGAAAATAGATCCAGGAGAGATAATTTTTAAATTATTGGACTACCTGAAAGCCATGATCAAAAAAAGAACCTAGAAATCATTCTTCAAGAAATTCTCAAGGAAAATTGCCCTGATATTCTAGAACCAGAGGGCAAAATGAAAATTAAAAGAATTCACCAATCACCTCTTGGAAAAGATCCCAAAAAGAAAACTCCTAGGAATATTATAGCCAAATTCCAGAGTTCCCAGGTCAAGGAAAAAATATTACAAGCAGCCAGGAAGAAACGATTTGAGTACTATGGAAACACAATCAGGATAACACAAGATCTAGCAGCTTCTACATGAAGGGATCAAAGGGCTAGGAGTAAAACCAAGAATCATCTACCCAAAAAACTGAGTATAATGCTTCAGGGGAAAATATGGTCATTCAATGAGGTGGAGGAATTTCAAGCATTCTTGATGAAAAAAACAGAGCTGAACAGAAAATTTGACTTCCAAGCACAAGAAACAAGAGAAGCATGAGAAGGTAAATAGGAAAAAGAAATCGTAAGGAACTTATTAAATTTGAACTATTTACATTCCTACCTGGAAAAACAATAATTGTAACTCATGAGGCTTTTCTCAGTATGAGGTTGGTTGAAGGGAATATATGTGTGTGTGTCTATATGTGTGTGTGTATACATACATATATATGTTTATATAGGAAGGTGTATGTGTGTATAAATACATATGTGAGTGTATGTATATATGTATACATAGACAGGGCACAGGATCAGTTGAATAGGAAGGGATGATATCTAAAAAATAAAATTAAGAGTTAAGAAAGGAATATAATGAGAGAAGGAGATAGGGAGAGATAGAATAGAGTAAATTATCTCATGTAAAAGAGGCAAGAGAAAACTTTTATCATGGAGGGGAAAAACAGGAAGATGAAAGGGAATGGTCAACCTTACTCTTATTGAATTTGGCTTAAGGAGGGAATAACATATACACTCAATTGGGTATCTGCCCTACAGTAAAAGAGGGGGGAAGAGGATAAGAGAGGGAATGATAAAGGGAGGGCAGATTGGGGCAGAGGGTAGTTAGAAGCACACACTTTTTAAAAGGGGCAGGGTCAAAGTAGAAAACAGAACAAGGGGGGGTTAAGATGGAGGGAAATATAGTTAGTCTTTCACAGTATAACTACACATGTACAACCTATATTGAATTCCTTATCTTCCCAGTGGGGGTGGGTGAGGAGGGAAGAAGGGAAAGAATCTGGAAATCAAAGTTTTAAAAACAAATGTTAAAAATCAAAAGAAAAATGAAAAAAGTTTACATGAAATTGGGAAGTATTTAACAAAATAATGAAAATAAATTTAAAAAAAAATAAATTTTGAGCACAATGGTTTCAGAAAAACATTAGAAGACATATGAACTGATGCAAAGAGAAGTGAGCAGAACCAAGAGAATATTGTACACAGTGACAGCAATATTGTAAGAATGATCAATTGTGACTTAGGTACTCTTATCAAGACAATGAATCAAGACAATTTCAAAGGACCCATGATGAAAAATGCTATCCACTTCTAAAGAAAGAACTGATTAACTCTGAACGCAGACTAAAGGATACATTTTTTACTTATTTTGTTTTTCTTTCTGTATGTGTGTGTGTGTGTGTGTGTGTGTTTTCTTTTGCAACATGGCTAATATGGAAATATATTTTATAATACCTCACAAATGTACTCAATATCATATTACTAGTCTTCTCAAAGGGCAAGGGAAGGGCAGGAGGAAGGAAATGAATTGGGAACTCAATTTAAAAAAAAATGAATGTTAAAATATTTTTATATGTAATTAGGAAATATTTAAATAAATAAATAGATTTAAAAATTTTTAGCTAGGGAACATACTTCTAAGAGACGCATAAGATATATAAGGGAAGTATCATATAGAGACAGTAGTATATGTATAAACATTCTATAATTAATTCTGTGTAGCTAACACAAAGTAAATGGGAGGCTTTTTTATTGTTTGCACAGGCTTTTAAAAGGTCTTAGTCAGCTTCTGCCATCTCTCTTGGCATCTCTTCACTTCATTCAATGACTCCTTTACTTATAAGATTCAGTCAAAAACTATCCTAAGAGAAGGTTCTTTTGCCAGGCCAAATGGTCTTGAAAAAATAGGCCTCAGAGTTTGGTCTTTTCATTTGTTCTCTTCCATTCTACTTCAAGGGAGTAGAATCACATGAACTAGTAAGTTTGAAAAGTCATAACTAGGGTGTTCTGTATTCCAGTATTCTATAGGCCAGTTGTTGCATCCAACCTGGCATCAATCCTCTGAAAAAGAAAAAAATGATTTTCTGGAGCATGCTGAAATGAAGATTCATCTCAAAGTTAAGCTATGTCTGAGAAGAATGTGGTAGGACCAAGACAAAGTAAGAACTGAGCTAAGTCTTGGAACTGCTCCCCCAGAGACCAAGCTGGTATAGAGGAAAATATGTCCCCTGAAATGTTGAGGGGAACATTTATATGCTTATTCTTATATGTTCTTGAAGTAAATATTCATTTGTAAAAGCTAATTAAACCAGTTTCCTAAAAATGGGGGCTAAGGAGAAACTGAAAGAACTAGCACAACTTCAAATAATTATTTCTTGAACAAATAGTCACAATACCTGTGAACATTTCCCAAATGAGAAACTTCTTTTCATTTCATGTGTACAAAGCTTTTTCTAACAATAAGAAGTAGTACATCTTGGGGCTATATAAAAAATCTTTTAGGCACTACAGAGGCTTATTTTCCTGCCAATTACAATAATCATTAGTTATCATTAGTTTCAGTAATTATAAATAAGAAATATATTATTATGACAAACATACTACAAAATTAGCTATATGCTTTTTTTATTCAGCAGTAACTATTGGTTCTTTTAAAAAAATATTAAAATGGAAAAAGAAACAGGAATAGAAAAAAGAAACAGGACTGAAGACCAGCAAATACTATCATAGTTTTGAAAAACAAAAAGTACATATTTCAAACTTTAGACCAATTAATTTGATTTCAATTTCTGGTAGAATTCTAGAACCTCTTATTAAATAGATAATTGCTAGTATATGGATTGTCCACAAAAATGAAACTCTCATGATAGCATAGTGTGGAAATAAACTTTGGTTCTCAAAGCCTTTGCCAACAGAGTAGTTTTCTGAGTTTAAGGATGGTGCCATGGATCAACCTAGCTATGAGTAGAAAGGCTCTTGTATGTCACATTAGTCTCTAACTGAGGATTTCTTTCACATTATCAACCTGTGAAACAAAATACAATTGTAGACACACACACACACACACACACACACACTTAATGATTCTCAATCCTTGCAGTTCTTTTCTGTTTCCATGGTGATGGTGGAACCACAAAATAAAAGGGGTTAGAGGGTGATAAAAATTGCAGTTTTTAGATCACAAATACATATTAATTTTTGTAACTCTAAAAGTGAGATCTTTGTCCTATGACCTAGTTGGCATAGTACTGAAAGAATATGATGAATTAATATTGATATTCAGACTACAAATGAAAAAAGATGGCATAAAAACTGCTGCTAGAAGAAAGAATGGCCCTTGAGTTCTCCTTGCAGAAGCAAAGGAAGGAGTTATTAGGGTTGGCATCACTATGCACTCAAAGACTATGAGGAACATCATTTCATGAAACATTTCATCATTTCTCTCTGTAGTTCTCACAATGAGTATAAGGAAAAAGACCACCATGGAGATAATTGTAGCTTGTAAACTAAAATCTGTGGTAAAATGTAAGGTAAAAAAATTTTGTGGTCATCCTTTTATACCTCTCTAATTGATTCACTATTCTACTCATCACAGTCCCATTTCAAAAACCTTTTCATTCCTCTTCAAATTTCCATGGCTCTCCCTCCCCTTCCCCCAATGAGAACCTTTCTCCATATTTCACTGAAAAAAATGGAAGCACTCACTAAGAGCTCCTGCTTCTTCCCTCCCCATCTCACATCACCCAGATGCCTTCTGCTGCTATCTCTGTCTTCACCTATCTCACATGAAAAGATGACTCTACTTACTTGCCAAGACAAACCTCTATATATATCCAAGGGCTCTTGCTCCATCCCACTTTTTTCATCCAATTCCCCCCTTATCATCTCTATTTTCTCACTTCTCTTAAAATCTCTCACTATCTACTACCGTCTTCCCAACTTCCTAAAAATGTGCTCACGCCTTCACCATCCTCAAAAACTCTCATTTGGTCCATCCAATCACAACAGCATCATTCTATCTCTCCTCCTTTTAATGGCTAAAGTCCTTGCAAAGGCCATCTATAACTGATGCCTTCATTTCTTAAAAACTCATTCTCTTAACTTTCTACAGTCTGGCTCTTAGTTTTATTATTCTACAAAAACTGTTATCTCTAAAATTACCAATGATCCCTTAATTGAGAAATGTAGTAGCCTTTTTCTATTCCTCACTGTTCTTGACCTCTTTGCAGTTTTTGATACTATTGATCCCTCTCTTCTTGATATGCTCTTCTCTTCAGGTTTTTGTGACAGTACTGTCTCCTGGTTCTTCTCCTACTTTTCTGACTACTTTTCTCTATCTCTTGTGCTGACTCTTCATTCAGGTCACACCAGCTAACCTTCATTCAGGTTTCCTTAGGGCTCTGTTCTTAACCCTCTTATCTTTTCTCTATGTATTATTTTTGCTTGGTAATCTTGTCATCTCTCATGGATTCAACTATCATCACTATGCTGATGATTCTCTGATCTACTTATCCAGCCATAGCATTCAGAGTCCTATCTTTGACTTATTAGACATTTTAAACTGCATATCCTGTAGAATCTTAAATTCAACATGTCTCAAACTCAACTCATTATCTTTCTCCAAAAATACCCCTCTTATCTCAAACTTTCCTATTATTGTATAGAGGACCATAATTCTCCCAGTTACCCATATTCAAAACTAAGGGGCATCCTCGACTTCTCACTCTTTCTTACCCTCCATATCTAATTTATTCCCAAATCCTGTTGATTTTGCCTTTATAACATCTCTTGCATAAGCTACTTTCTCTCCTCCAGCATTGAAACTATCCTGATGCAAGTCATCATTGTCCTCTGCCTGAACTATTGTCTTCTTACTTCAAGTCTCTCTCCACTCCTGTCCATTTTCCACTCAGTTGTCAAAGTATTTTATCTAAAGCACATATCTTGCTATATCACACACATCTTTATTTGATAAACTCCAAAAGTTCCTTATCACCTCAAGAATCACAGGTAAAATCCTCTATTTGACACTTAAAGCTTTTTGTATCTTGTCTCCTTCCTACCTTTCTAATCTTACATCTTCCACTTCTCTACGTCCTCTGTGATCCATTAATACAGTTCTCCTTGCAGATCTCTGCCTGAGACACTCCATATTCTGATGCTGTGCATTTTCACAAATTATCTTTCATGCTTGGGATTCTCTCTCTCTCTTTCTCTCTCTCTCTCTCTCTCTCTCTCTCTCTCTCTCTCTCTCTCTCTCTCCAACACCATATCCTGCTTTCTCTGACTTTCTTCACATCTTAGCTAAGATCCCACCTTCTCCAAAGCAAGGACCGTCTTTTGTCTTTCTTTGTATCTGGAGTGCTTAGCAAAGAGCCAGGCAAATAGTAGATGCTTTATAAAATTCTTGACAGACTCATTATCTGTATATAGAGATCTTAATAATATCCTCCCGGGTTATCACAAGGGAGGTTGGTACATAAAGTCATGGAAAAAATATTATTCATATTTAATAAATTTAAAGTGAAAAAAAAATAAAAATAAATTTAAAGTGCCAGGATCCTATAGATTACTCATAAGCATCATGACAATTTATCATGACTACTTGCTACAAGAAGTTTGTCAGAAGGCATCAGACATGGTGATCACTAAACAATAATTCACACAAACAAATGAAATATCTTAGAATAAATGTCTAGTTATTGATGTAGGAATAACTTTAAAATCAGCTATTTGCATTTGGTTAGATCATCAGCTAGTCAGAGTAAAACTCAAACAACACCAAAGTTAGAAGAAAGAATAAGAAGATTGAGTATCCAATCTATTTTTTTAATTGTTAGTACTATAAAATTATTACCATTTTCTATAGAAATGTAATACTCATCTTAAAATATTTAAAAGGCTGCCATGTAGAAGAGAGTTTAGATTGTTTTGTTTGATCAGAAAAGGACAGCACATGGAACAATGAGTAGAAGTTGCAAAGAAGCAAATTTAGGTTTAGAATGTTGGGTATGTTGTATTAGGTATTCTTTTGGGAGTATGGGTTGAACTAGATCATCTCTGATAACCTTTTAACTATGAAATATTGTGATGCCTACATCCTGATTTTGGGTGTTTGCAAATCAAAACTTCTGCTTACCTATAGTTTCTTTTGAAGTAGTGATTAAAATACCTCTCCTTTGTTAAAAATGAGTTATTCCATATTGATAGAGGGAATTTCCATAACTGGGAGCACAGTATATCAAATATATGACAGGTCTGGGCATAAAAAAAAAAAAATTCTCCTTTGAACTATTTCAGAATTTCTTGCTGCTATTTATCCTTGGGGAAGCTGCAGAATTTATGATATAGTTATCTTTTTCTTTGGGGTTTTTGATTCACTTTTCTTTAAAACATAGCATGTGTTTGTGTTTTGGCCTTATCACACATCCTCATTTGCCCTCCCTGTTTATCTGCTTGGTACCTGACTTTATGCCCAAGTTTTTTCTTTTTGTTTTTTTTTTTTGTCTTTTAATTTTTTTTCCTTCTATTCCTCAAAGCTTCTTTCAGGCTTATCTTCATTTTTTGACCCCTCACCCTTCCATTTTCATTGTAGTACATAGATCATGAATAAACATATTTTTGAAATACCAGCTTTTAAAAAATTATGTCGCTTTTCACTGGATGTTTAAATTCTACAGAAATCTTTCAGTAATTTAAAAAGAACACATCGTCTATAGCTCTAAAATTATTCAAAAGGCATTTAGTTGGTTAGCATTTATTAGGCACTTACTATGGCTAGGCATTGTGCTAAACATTGGAGACACAAAAAGAGGTTTTAAAAAAATAAATAGTCCCTGCTCTCAAGGAGTTCAAATCTGTTGGGAGAAACAACAAGCAAACAAATACATACAGCAAGCTATATAAAAAATAGACAGGAAAAAAATTTTTAAGGCAATAGAACTAAAAATAGGTGGGAAAGGATTCCTGTAGAGGAGGGGTTTTTAGTTAGGTCTTGAAGGAAGATAATATACTCCGTAGGCTAGCTTGGAGGTACTTAAATGAGTTTGTTTTACTGAAATACAGAAAAGATTAACAATAGAATAAATGGGTTTTAGCTAAAAAAAAAAAAATTAAAATAAAAAAAAAAGATTCTGGCAATTGTAGCTTCCCATCTTTGGCACATTTGACCCTAACGAGAATGATAGCTTTCTTTTCTTTGTACTGCTAAATAAAAATTTAAAACGAAACCTCAAAAAAATTAAATTAAATTTTAAAAAAGTATGTTTTAGCTAAACCAGTGTTTATGTTTAAAAGTCCAGAATTTGCCTTTATTTATTTTGTTCTCTGCTCAGGAATGTTCACTGTTGGACCTACTTTGCACCCAGGAGTGACCAAAGCAATCTAATTTTAAGACCTTGGCCTTTAAGAAAATTTTAATTGGAAGGTTTTTCTTCTTAGCTTTTATTTATACCCCCAGAGTCTTATTAAAATCTTTGACTAATACTACTTGCAAACAACATCACTAATCCTGATCTTTTTTATACTTGACCTACATTATTCTGAAACAGTAGAGTGATATAGTCATAAGTTAAAATGAGCACATTTAAGCGTTGTTACCTTTTCAGGGTCATCATTTTCCCACAATTGCTATTAAGGAGAATCTCTTTAGGAAAGTTTGCCTATTTGAAATAGTCTTCTGATGAGTTTATTTAACAAAAAAGAACCTTGCTTCTAAGATTCTAACCTTGCTTTTTTTAAAGAAATAAATCCTAAAGCAGTGAGGGCCCAAGACTGATGCATGTTTATATTATATATCTATTATTTACAAATGATTTCCTGTACTTAATCAAGGCTCTTTGTTTGAAGTCCAGTATTATGGTCAGCTGCCAGTTTAGGACAATAGAGATGCCTTCAGGTCATCCAATAAAATCCTAAAAGGGAAGGGAAAGGAAAAAGCAATACCTGTCACCTTCCTGCTTTTCAAAAGTAGGAAACTGCATATCTCATATAAAACACAAAAGAACGATTTCCCTTGACTACTCCTTCACAAGAAAAGACCCAACTAAGAAAGAAAATGGCTTTACCGAAGAATTTACTTGCAGAATAGGTTGGATGCCCCATAACTGAATCAGTTAATGTTGGCCTACTTCATAACTTTCATACCCACAACTTTCTTCTGGTAGACTCCAATTTGGAATATTCAGCTAAATTAGTAAATTCTTATCCCCATCCTATACCTCACTTAAAGAGATAGCCTCAAGAAAAAAGCTAAAGAATAATTCATGAAATGAATTAATTTTTTAAATATTAAGGGCAATGAGTCTTGCTCCTAAAATTCCTGCCCATTATTAGCAAGAAGTTGCAACAAAAAATAGCAATTGTGTTGCTTTCAGCAAAGTTCTAAATCTGTTGTATGTTGCCTTGTAAATCCAAAGAAGTTGTTCTCAAAATTTTTGATCTTTTACACATGAAAATTATTGAGGATAACAAAAAGCTTTTGTTTATAAGTGTTAAATCTAATGGCATTAACTGTACCACATGAAAAATTAAAACTGATATTTTAAAATATTTATTAATTTATTTTAAAATAATTCATTACATGTTAACACATTTTAAATTTTGAAAAATACTTTCTAGGACAAGAAAATTTTGTGAGAAGAGTGGCATCGCTTTACATATTTTTGCAGATATCTTTACTGTCTAGCTTAGTAGAAAACAGCTGGATTTTCATATCCACTTCTGTATTCAGTATGTTGAAATGGTATTTTGGTTGATGTATATGAAGAAATTCTGGCCTTACACAGGGCATGTAGCTGGAAATTGGAAGAGCATTTTAAGATGCAAATAATATCTAAGCATTATTATAAAAATAGTTTTGACCTCTCAGACCTCCTGAAACTATCTAATGTACCCTCCCCCCTTCCAGGGTTCCACAGACCACATTGAGAACCACCACTCTATGCTTATCTTACCCTTGCTTAAATGTAGGTCATTAAAGATAGATTCCATTACAGAATTTTCCATTAATTCTTTAAAATGATTTCCCATTCTACTTATTGCACCCCAAATCCTTACTAGTGTAAGTAGAGTATGTCAGATTAAAGGTGGTTAATGTAAAAGGAAAACTGTCTTTTACCTCCAGCAATTTCCCAGCTTCAAGAGAGCAGAGTCACTCTTTGCAAAAATTGCCAGCCCAGGAGCAAGAGTTTTCCTAAGTCAATGCCTCTCTTACTCACCTCCTTCAAGAACAGACCAGGAGGTCAGAGAAAACTATAGGAAGGAACTTAGCTGAGATGCCTACCTTTGAGGAAAGTCATTCCTTACCTCATCAAGCTTCCTTTACACCATTTAAGTCCATTTATACTTAAAATTCAGATTTTTGTCAAGAGGAAACCCCAGAGCTTTAGTTCTGCTTTTGGAAACAAAATATTGCAGTATATAATCTTTCTTCTTATTTAGCTTAGGAATCCCCAGCCAGGATAGAATTTTGGTGACTTAAGCAGAAGGTCCACACCCCTGCCCTTTGTCTCTTTTTTCATACTTCGCTAACCACTGTTGCTCCCACCATTTCTCTGCCTTCCTCTTCCCAAAAAATGGAATGCTAAACTGGAGTGGTTGTTATTGCTTATTTTATAGAGGAGGTGTTTATATTAATTGAAGAGAAAGTAAATAACCTCAAAGAATATAAACAGTATTTTTTTTTTTCAAATATGCTATCCAGGTGGGAGAAATTATAGGTGGGAAGAGGAAAAGTAGAATATCATCCTCAACATGAGTTTTCTTAAAGGTTAGGGAGACAGGAAAGGAAGTTTACACCATTAGACCTGTCTCTTGCTTGAGCTCCAGAAATCTCCCATCTGAACAGAAAAAATGGAGGCACATTCCACCAAGGCCACCTCTATATCCCATTCATGTAATGTCTTGACCTATTATCATCATCTCAATTGGCCTCAGCTTGCCAAATTGAAAGGGAAATTTCCTTTGAATTCCAACTGCTTATATTACCATAGTCTCAGTCAGTTAAAATATTCCTGACTCCAACCATGACTCAAGAATGAATGAAGCACACTCTCTTGTGATGGATTTAACAAATGGAATGAAATACACATTTTAGGACATGGCCAGTGACAAAGATTAATTTGGCTTGACTTTGAATATTTGTTCAAAGGTGTTTTTTCTCTTTTTGGTTGGAGGAACAGTGGGAGAGAGGACAAAATGAGTAGGCTAGTTGAAAAAAATTAATTTGAAAAAATCTTGAGTCAAGTCATTTCCTTAAGGGTCATACTAACCCAAATACTGAATCAAAAAAAAAAAAAATAACTGATAAAGAAAATTAAAAATCCTGACTCAAAAGAATTTTTCTTCAACTTTTCTCCACTTCCTAACTCCTGCCCAAGTACCCTTCTCTCACCAGAGGCTGACATGCCAAGAGGTTCCACTCAAAACTATAGAAAAGTGTCTCCCAGTGTGCAATTTTTCCATATTAGAGAGATACCCAGGTTTATACCAAAATATTTTGAGCTGATCCCAGTAAGAAGAACTTTGAGATAATTCTCAGAAAAGTCACAGGTGGTAAACAAAAAAAAAAAAAAGTTGAAAGATTATGCATATAAGGAAAGGTTTAAAAATATATTCTCTAGCCTAGAAAAAAATGATGAAAAATGCTTTTCAATAAACAGGTTATAGAAAAAAATTACACTTACATAGCACTTTTAATTTTGATAAATTAATTGGCTCCCCATAAGCCTGCCAAGACAGCTAAATGGTGCAGTGGATAGACCTCCAGGCCCAGAGTCAGAAAGACCTGATTTCAAATTCAGCCTCAGATGCTTATTAGTTTTGTGACCTTGGGCATGTCACTTAACCCTGTTTTCCCCAGTTTCCTCATCATAAAATGAACTGGAGAAGAAAATGGCAAACCATTCCAGTATCTTTTCCAAGAAAACCACAAATGGGGCCATGAACAGTCAGACATAACTAAGCAACAACAATAAACCTGTCAAATAGGCAATATAAACATTCTTATGCTCATTTTACTCCACGGAAACTAAGATGCAGAGAGGAGTTGAGCAAGTTGTTCAAAGACACACTGTCACATCAGAGCCTAAATTTGACCCAAGTTCTCTGATATCAGGTCTTGAACTCTCTCTTCCATATGTCATCATCCCCCTCATTAGGGATAAGCTGGTCAGTTTAACTAAGAACAGACCAAGAAGATAATCAATTAAATTGTAGCAAGGTCCCTTTTGGTTTTAAATCTATGAGCTTACAAGAGGGTTAGTTAAGATACAAACAGAATTTCTTGACAGTAAACACAGCTAAGCATTCAAGCGAGTTATTCAGGGAGGTTGCAATCTCCAGATATTATTAAAACAGGACAGCACCTCATCTATCTGGGAAGGCTTTAATATGATTTTACCATCTAAAGGGAGAAGAAGAAGAAAGGACATTATTTCAGAACTCTCAAATTATTAGGTCCATGAATCTGTTCTCAGGAAAAATGCAATCATTTCTTTCCATGATGATTAAGAAACTGTTTTGTTATTTTATCAAGTCATTGGTTCATACTCATTCAAGCAACTAAAAATGTGAGGAAGTTGTTGGAACTCATTTGACAGAGTAGTATATCTTTAACTCCTCATTGTTCTTTGCTTTCCCTAAATAACACTTTATCACATCTTTATCCTTTTTCTTCTCAACATATCTCAGGCCTGGTGCTGAGCTAAGTTGCTCATTTCTACACTCTTCCCATAGTTAAATACCTGGTTAAGGCAAAATTCTTATTCAACAATTTTGCCTATTCACTAATTAATTTCTCACTGCCTTGGTCCAAAATGTTGCCAATATGAATATCTCATCCCCTGCCCCCAGGAACTTTTTAAATGAAATTGGCTTCATAATTAACCAAACTACCCGTCTCAATAAGCCTTTGGTTAAAATGGAGTCCTTTCCCATGTTTTTTTTTCTGTTTAAAATAGATATATCTACCAAACTACTACACTCTTAAATGACACTATTCATTTTCAGTATCCCCTCTTTAAGTAATCTGCCACTTCTAAAAAGAAACAAAAGCATTACATTCCCTTTGGTCCTACTGTATAAAGCATTTGAAATACTACCATTCCTGCATTAGATATATGGCCAGTTATCCAGATTTGCAACCTCAGGGTAATCCTCATCTCTATCTTCTCCTTCATTCCACAGATCTGATAAATTAACCAAATTTCATTACTTCTACCCCTACTTCTCTCAATATCTATCATTTCCACTTACATGGCAATCTCCTTAGTCCACGCCCTTATCATCTTTCACCTAAACTATTACAATGGTTTTCCATTTGGTTTTCCTGTTCCAGTTCTTTCCTTTCTCAACATAGATGCCAAAAATATATTCCTAAAACATAATTCTAAGCTCACAATATTTTGGTATGAACCTGGGTATCTCTCTAATACAGAAAAATTGCCCTCTGGGAGATGCTTTTCTATAGCCTTGAATGGACCCTCTTGCTTTGCCAGCCTCTGGTGAGAGAGGGGTGCTTAGGCAGGAGTTAGGAAGGTGGGGAACACTTATTGAAAGAATACAAATGAATTCTATATGTTCCTACTCTGACATACAAAATGGAATTCTATTATTCTATGAGTTATAGCTCATTGATCCTTGAGTTGGAAGATTTATTCAAATCCTCTATTTCACGCTTGTTACTTATATGCCCTTGTACAAGGCAATTAACTTCAGTGGCCCTCAGTTTCCTCATTTGTCAAATAAGGGAGTGTAATGCCAAGCAAAGGCAACTTCCGAGGTTTGTATTACCAGCATAGCAAACCCCATTTACTCAGCAAAACATTCACAGAACAGAGAAAGTCAAAATACAGTGTAACTCATTTATTTAGCAAGTAAGTTCTTAATTCAATTGCAAAGTACCAAGATCCAGATATCCCACCCCTGGATCAGTAGTCAAAGTAGCCCACTCCTGAGCAGTACATTCATTTAGTCTCTTCTCAAAAGGAAAATAGTTTCAAATCATAAACAAAATACATTCAGTCAATCACAGAGCACAAAAAGGCCAAAGATTTCCCACCCTTGGACACTACTGAATTATAATACCATCCATTAACACCAAGCACTTTCTCAAAAGGGACAGGAGAGCACAAAAGGCCATCCACCCTTAAGTTACAACAAGGTTACGATATCATCTCAGCATTGAAAACTCAAGGAAAGGCCCTTAATTCATCTTCACTCAAGGGAAGCCCTCAGTAATCTCAGTTCCTGGGGAGACAAGGCTCAACAAAGCCATAACCAGTGTCCTCATCAAGTCACTCTCTGCCTGTAGAACAATCCCAGAACCCCTGAAAACATCAGCAAGGCCCTCTTCCAGGATTTCTGTAAACATACCACAACAAAATCCTCCTTCCGGGCTTCTGAACCAACAGCCAGGTTCCAGGACCTCTACAATAGCAGCACTGTCTTTCACCAGCAGGTGAATGTGGCAAAACAACATCAAAACAGACAAACAAAATACCGGCATCACAGCCATGCCTCCTCAGTTCTTGGAAACTCCAAGTAGCAGTTCTCAAAAGTCCTGGGCGGCTCCATCAGGCCCTCAGCAGTCTTTCTCTCAGCAACTCAGGCTCCACAATACTAGATACTTCTCTCCAAAAGTCCTTCTGGTCTTCTCTAGGCTTGGGCCTCTCTCCCAATTCATGGCTCCTCCCAGTTCAGCCCTCTCTCTTCATGTCAACAAGTCCATCCCACAAGTGGGATTCACAAGCTCTGGGTTTTAACATTCAACCCAAAATCCAACCCAATACAGGGGCATCCCCAAATTCCATTACCATTACACAGAGTTCAGCTAGATGGTCTTTGAGTTCCCTTTTAACTCTAGATCTATGATCCTATGACCTTAGCGGGAACGGTTGTGGTTTCCTATTGCTTCTAGGATAAAATGAACATTCTTTGTCCAGGGAGCTAAAGCCTTCTACCATCTGTTTATAGCCTTCCTTTCTAAGTTTATTGCACATGACTTCTCTTCATAGCCTCTTCTTTCTAGCCAAACTGACCCACTCCTTCTTCACACATGTAATCCCGTCTCTCATTCCTATACCTTTGCATACTTTGTCTGCTATGTCTAGAATGGAGTCCATCCATACTTCTGCCTCATACAATGCCTATTTTCCTTCAAGACTCAGCTATCTCCTAAATGATAACTTTGCTGGATCCCCATGGGGGCTAGTATTCAGCCTCCCCCTATAAAAATTACTTTGTATTTTCTTTGTACAACTTTTGTTTATTTTTACAGGCATTACTTTCATTCACAAGCATTATTTTCATAGGCATTAGTTATGCCCCTCCCCTCATAGAATGCAAGCACCTTAAGGGCAGAGTTTTTTTCATTTTTTTTTTAATCTCCCTAATTCATAACTCACAGGGCTTTGCACATAGTAGGTATTTAATAATGCTTATTGAAGGAATAAACAAATGAATTCTGTATGTTCCCACTGACATACAAAATGGAATTTGAAAATGACAAAGCATTCATATTTGCATAATTTCTCCATTAAATTAAAATCATCCTGAGCTTACAGTTTTTTTATGTACTTTATACTTGGTAAAGCAATTTAATATAAATTTATCCACATGACAGGGTTCTTAAATTAATGAAGACTAAGAGGTGGAAATGACAGTCAGAATCATTGCCATTAACATCATCATTACCATCTTGGTACTGACCAATTGGATGTGATCTTATTTATAATGAAATTGTTACAATTCACTTCAATCTGGTTATAGCAAATTAAGCAGTTATGAAAAAATTTGTATATTATGTGGGTAACAGAATTAGGATTATAAATTCATAGAATATATCTAAACACCCAAAACCCTTTACTTATTTAGTCTTTTAGCACCAAAAAGTCTTTTGAATCACTCATTTTGTTGAACATTGAATGTTTATCCATCAATTGTTAGTACTTTTAGCCTAAAACTCATACACAATAAGTTTGTTATATACGCATCTTTGGGAAAAATGCATAGTTTTTCTGACACTCATCTTATAAAACTGTACTATCACTAAAATAGTATTAATAAAGGTAGGATACATGTCAAAGAGGTTACAATACAATATTGTAAATCTTTTTCCTCTTGCTTTTACTAAACTAAGACTGTCCATGAACTCTTTTTCATGCTAAAGAATCCACATTTGATTTAAGGATGTTGTATTCTCATGGTTATAAAGCAAGAATGTATCATGTTCAAATTAATAAAGGACTGCATGAGGCACAGTTAGGACTGAGTTATAATTAAAAGGAGTTATAACTCCCTTCCAGCTAGTTAAAATTTTTTGTTCAAATAAATCATTCCCTAGCCTTGAGCTAAAGCAGATTACCATACAATTTTACCAAAATAAACGTGTTCTATGAAAATAGTGTCTTTGTGGGACTAACAACTGGCAACAAAGAAAATGTAGTATTTCAAGTGCAACTGTATAAGTCAAGGTCCATGACTTAGCAAGAAATTCAGTGATTTGTATCATCTCTGTTTTAAGAAGTCTTATTTCTCAGACTAATGTTAATCTGGAAAAAAAATTAAGTATTTGTATGCTGAGACTGGAACCGTTTTACTGTCATATTTAACTTATTTCAATCTATTTAAAATTTAAGCATTGTTGAATTGTATGTATATCTCATAGTGGATTACTTTAAAAAGATAAGTTATCAAGATTTCTAGGTAAGATGATATGAGACAGGGCGGCTAGGTGGCACAGTGAATAGAGCACCAGCCCTGGAGCCAGGAGGACCTGAGTTCAAATCTGGCCTCAGATACTTAACATTTACTAGCCATGTGGCCATGGGCAAGTCACTTAACCCCAATTGCCCCATTCCCCCCTCCAAAAAAAGGCAAAAAAAAAAAAAAGATGACATGAGACATTACTAAGACGTCACCTCTCTCACATATCCTCCAGTAATGATCTCCAAAAGGCATCAGATGACATAATGATCAAGAAATCCAAAGCAAAACCTTATAAGCTCTGTCATCCAACCCAAGATTACTCAAAAAGATAAATCAGAAACCTAGAGCCCCAAAGAAAGTACCTATCAAGAAAGTCAGCATGAACTCGAATGAATAGGTAGGGTATCAAAGGGGATGAAAGCTTATGAAAGACACTTGACTGGGGAAGTCCAGGATATATGTTAATTGGGAGGGAGGGGTACAGTATAGAAACCTTTAGCAGTTCAAAGATCCTGGAAATCTAGCTTCACATCTCAGATCAGAGACATGGATACCTGCCAGCCCTCTAACCACATCCATCAGGAAAGGGGGAAGCCAGTTGCAGGAGTCCAAGACATCCAGATCAGGACTAAACATGGCCTGACCACCCCATACAAGCATATTGTAATACATTAAAGTCAACTGGGGACACAAAAACAGGCTTCAACTTCAGAGGGAGGATCAGAAAAGAGGGATTAAAAGGAAGAAGGTATAAGAATCAGTTGTCGAGATCGGGGTGAAGAGAACAGAGGAAGGGCACTTGAGTAGAAGCACATTAGTTCAATAACAAATCACTAGTATTGGCCACATTCCTTTTCTTTTATCACTCATTTCTTCTTTGGGTGAAAAAGGGCAATTAATGGGAAAAGTATAAGAGGATAGGATGAGGGAAAGATATAATTAATATCATAACTATGAATACAAATGGAATGAACTTACATATAAAATAGAAAAAGGATAGCAGAATGAATTAGAAAGGAAATTCCAACATGGTTTATGTTGTTTAAAAAAAATAAACTTAAGGAATAAGGATTCCTATAGAATTAAAATAGAAGGCTAGAGCAGAATTAGTTATACTTCAAATAAACTAAAAAAAAAGCAGAGATAGCAAAAATGATAGGTGACAGAAGGATTTGGAGGCAGGGAGACCTGAATTCAAATATGACCTCAAACCCTAGCTCTGTGATCCTGGGCAAATCACTTAACTTCTCTAAACCTCTGTTTCTTTACTTGTGAAATGGGGATAATAGTAGTATCTGCCTTGGATGGTTGCTATGTGGATCACTGACATAATACATATGAAGCCTTTGTAACCTTAAATTGTTACATAAAAACTATCGATGATGATGATGATGATGCCAGAAGAGTAAACAAAAGAGTAAGTCTGGTTAAAAGAACAAAACAGGAAGACACATGCATATAGCAAATGATATTTTATCTATCTACTATAGGTTACATTTAATCAAATTACAAAGAGAAAGTTGCCATAATAATAAGTAAAATAACTATAATAATATTAAAGTATACAACTATACTAACTACATAGATAATATAGTTCATTCTGTAAACTATAATAATAATAAATAAATAAACTATAAAATGGTCCCCACTGTACCCATTTATACCTAGACAAATCCAACTAAAAAAAAAAACTGGTCACTGGCAATTAGTGAAGGGAAATAGAAAGAAATAAGCACTTTTCTCAGTTTTTTTTTTTATGGGATCTTTAAAATAATTTACCACATGATACAACATTAAAATTTCATAAATGTATAAAAAAAATAAGTATATTAATTACTGGTCAAAATGCAACAAAAATTAAAATCAGTGAAAGGTTCTTCAAGGAAAGATGTTGATTTAAATGAATACTATAAAATTCAATAAAAAAAAAGAATTGAGGGATCAAAGAAGAAATCACATAAATAATAGGTAGTTTTAACCAAATGAAATTACAACATTAGACAACATAAAAATTTTGGGACAAAAAAAAGCAGTCCTTAGAGGAAAATTTATATTGTTAAACACTTTTCCACAGAAGACACACCAATGAATGGGAATACAACTGAAAAAAAACTAAAAAAAAATAATAAATCAAAAACCTTTATCTAAACACAAAAATTGAAGTCATTAAAATTTTTAAGAGGTTAAAGTTGAAGGTGAAAAAAACTTTGAACTGATTGTTTATATTAATAAATTCATGAATGATTAAGTATTAAATATTTAAATGTATAATAAATATTAATACATTAACAAAATTAAAGAACTAGTATTTTGTTAAACATAAAATAAATTATAATTAACTAAGAAGATATTCTTTAAGAGAAAAAAGTGGAGCTGTTAACTGGCTAAGTCTCCAGAAAATACTTTTGGAATTTTGTCCCAAAAGTCCTTAAACTATGCACAATCCTTTATGCAATGGTACCAGCACACGGTATATATCCCAAAAATATCATATAAAGAAAAATAAGATTATAAATATAATAACATCCAAAAAAACATTTCTTTGTTGTAGCAAAGAATGGGAAACAAAGGAGGTACCCTTTAACTGTGAATGGCAGAACAAATTGTCATACATTAATACAATGGCATATTTTTCTCTATAAAAATTTACAAAATGAATGATTTCAAAGAAAGCTTGGGAAGACATATATGCACTAAAGCAGAGGAAAGACAGCAGAACCAGGAGAAAATTTATGTTTATATTTATATATACAAATATATGTATATGTGTGTGTGTCATATGTGTAATGTATACATATGTGTGTGCATGTGCACATACATATAAATGTTTGTGTTTGTCAGGATAACAAATAGTAAAAATGTTAAAGGTAAATAATTCCCTGAATTGGTACACAGCTAAGAAATGGAGAAAGTAGCCTATAGGAACAGAGGTAAACCTT
Organism: Pseudochirops corinnae; assembly: GCA_028646515.1. Taxonomy (NCBI): domain Eukaryota; kingdom Metazoa; phylum Chordata; class Mammalia; order Diprotodontia; family Pseudocheiridae; genus Pseudochirops; species Pseudochirops corinnae. The sequence goes on along the minus strand of CM053588.1, from coordinate 218,790,804 downwards.
CAAAATGCCAAGTTCATTAAGCTACTGTTTTAGTTGATCACAAATACCTAGATAGAGCTGCCATTCATTATTTCCTTTGTTTTTCTAATCCAAAAAGTATTTTCTCTTTCTTGGTGGTGTTGTTTTTATTTTTCTTTCTGTGTATTAGGAAATAAGAATATATATATATATATATATATATATATATGTTTACAAAGCATGTAAGCACTCACCTTTCCTTTTAGGTACAATGAACAATAAATGTCATACTAAATTCTGTGGGCATTATGATATTATATTCTGAGATAGAATTCCTTTTTTGGAAGTTTTGAAGTCTAGATGACACTTGAAAAAGATAAAAATAAAAGGTAATGTACTTAATTAGAGAAAATGAAAGGCATACCTGTGCTTTTAAAAAAAAAATACTAACTTATCAAGGATTTACATACTATATTCACTAAAATGTTCACTATTTTATTTTTTAAAAGAGAAATATAAAAGTAATACAGAAAAATGAGAAATGGATTTTCTTGCATAAAATTATCCCCAAGTTGGCTCAATACTCAATATTTTAAATATCATGCTGAATTAAAAATAAATTATAAAAAATGTTCAGTCTTTACTTTCTGATTGCAACCTTTGAAAGGAACCTACTGTCATAGAATCTTGTTTAGGAAAACATCCTGGTACAAATTAAAAAGTAAGCCTATAATTAATATGACTGGTAGTATTCATCATAACTATTTTTAAATAACTATAATAAGAAAACATTCTAATGGAATGAATCTCTTTCTGTAGATATACAATGAAAGAAAGAAACTAGAAACATATCAATTGGGAATGTTTGACCTCATGCTATATAGTTAAATATATTAAATTTCACATCAAATTAATTGTAATTTCCAAAGTAATCACAAGGAATTGTCCATATTGTACAATTGAATAAATGCAACAAATCTGTGCAATGCATAAAAAATATTTGCTTACTCCAAGAGATGCTGACAGCATTTCAGAATATATTATGTATAGTTCAGTTTTTATCTTTCTTTTTTAGCTAATTATTTAAATATGCTCTCAGATAGTCAACCATAAAAAAGATACAGAGGAAAATTTCCTAGTCTTTGTACAAATTCTGAAGCACATATGTTTGATTTGGGATTTTAAAAGTCATTTTAAATTATTAAATCAATTCCTAGAATATTTATTGGTTCAAATGTTATGACTACCTATTTTCTTTTCAGTTTCATGCTATCACAAATGATATAATGAAAAAGAAATGGAAAAATTGCAAGAAGACATTGAAGACCCGTAAATCCTATTTCACACATGTATTATGTGATCCTTAAAATGGGGAGATAGTGTTAGATAGATAGAACAAGTATTACTATTCTCATTTTATAGACGATGTTAGGAATCAGAGAGTTTCATCAATATACCCATGGTTACAGAATCAATCAAGTTACAAAACTCCTCAAGTCATGTAACTCCAAATTCCATCTCATGACATCACATTTCTGGCATCAACTATATCACAGATTATTGACTCCTGGTTCTCATTGCCAATCCTACAACCATTTTTAAAACTAAAGCTAAAATTAAGTTCTTCTGCTAGACCTCTCTTACTTAAGGTCCAAGATTATTACCTATAATGCTATGCATTGAAAAATGTGCTAATACTGAAATTATTCCACATAAATACTTAACAAGTTGGTGAACTTTATCATACAGGGTAGAAACTGCCTCCCATTGCTTCCCCACTGCTAAGTTTGCTGAATATTTTCTGGCAGTGATAATGACTGCTTTGGCTATCATAACTGTCATTGTAGTACAGGGATACCTCTTGTAGCATTGACCGAATCAACATACCAATGTTATTCAGCAATGACATCAAATCTGATAATTGCACTGATTTCATTGGTTTGGAATTGTAATTGAATCAGTCTAAGGGAGTTGATAAGAGCTTTCTCAAATGTAGGAAAGTAGGAGAGAAGTTTTATCCAGGATATTCAAGGATAAATCTTGGAGCAAGAGCAGAGGTAAAATTGTTTTATATTGGGGTGGCTAGGTGACTCAGTGAATAGAGCACTGGCTCTGGGGTCCGAAGGACCTGAGTTCAAATCCGGCCTCAAACACTTAATATAAAACTAGCCGTGTGACCTTGGAGAAGTAACTTAACCTCAACTGCCCCTTCAAAAAGCCAAAAAAAAAAAAAAAAGATTGTTTTATATCTATGACAAGAGATAGAGATATTGAAATTGAAAGTCATTACACATGGATGGAGAAGAAGGCAAGGTCAGTAGCCACAATTATTGATGAGAGAGTTGAACAGCCCAAGTCAGGAAACCAGGTCAAAACCAGTGACATAATCAAGTCCAAGGAAGCATAAGAGGTTTGAAAATCAAAAATTTAATACTGAGTATTGAGTCACACCTACATCTCAATCATTTATCAGTTCATAATTGGGCTTCCTACTTCCAGTCTCTTCCTTCTTCAAACTATTCTATAGAACAATACCCTAAAATTGTCATCTCATCTACTCAGGTATTCCTTCCAAATTTACAGGTCACAGTCCATCCATGATTGCCAATCCTGGTCAACTCTCGTCTATGTCCTTCCATAAACTCATCACAAAGGATTCACTCAACATGCTTGGGACCTCTCTCCATGTTCTATTTGCATTCCATAGACAACAATGGAGAATTCAAGTTGTTCATCAGTTATGCTTAACTCTGGCTGGCCCATCTTCGTATACACACACACACACACACACACACACACACACACACACACACACACATACACACACACCATTTCATACTCTTCCCTGAGACATACTTTTTTTAACCACTGTCACCAAAGAGGTCTGATCAAGTATCTAGATTGAAGAGGAATTTCCTACCAATGGTGAGATATCCCAAATGTTCCTATTTGCAACCATTATTTAAATGACTCCAAGTATCTTCCTGACACAAAGGTTTTTAACATTGATATTCATCCAGGGATACTATATTATAGCAAGTCCTGGAATACAACAAGTATCTAAAGAATTGCAATTAAGGATAAGACAACAAGAATTTGGCACATAGTGGATACAAAAAAAGAATGATAGAATATGAAAGACATCAGAAAAAGGTATGACCATATTTCATGAAGCTACCATATTGCTATTGCTAAAGCATACCACTGACCATATTACTACTCTTCTTGAAGAACTACAGTGGTTCTTTGATGTTCCCAGGACAAGATCTTTAGCTTTTATAGCCCTTCACTAACTGGCTACAGCTTGTCTTTCAAGACTGCATTTATTTTACTTCCCTCACACTCTCTCTCTATTTACAGGCCAAATTGGTCTACTTAGTATTTCCCATACTCAACATTCCACAACACACCTAGATATGCATAGATATTCCACCATGTCAGAAATATTCTCCTTCTTCACCTCTACCTCTTAATATTACAATCTTTCAAGATTCAGTTCAGGTTCCATTTACTACACCAGGTTTGCCTTGTGTTCCCAGATGTCAGTACTTTTCACCCAGTTCCCAAAATGACTGTATGTATCTATGTGTACTCCTAATAGAATTCAAGCTTCTTGAAGACAAAGACTTTATTTTTTGTCTTTTTATCTCTGGTGCCTAGTGTGGTGTCTTAATCCTAGATGGTACTTAATATTTCTTAAATTTAGCAAGAAAATTCTAACTTATAAATTTACGGGTCTATGAGTACATTTAAATTATTTAAATCTAAATATAAAAATCCTAGAACTGATTTCTAACTCCCCCTAAATTTGTTTCATTTAATAAATTCTCCTCATCATCACTGTTTTCATTAACTTCCATAGCAAACACAGAATCCATTAAGGATCAGACAATAATTAAGCCATAGCATCATTGACCAATCACCAATATATATCATTTTTACATGTGACTAACTATATCCTCATAATTTTTTTTTCCTTATTCATGTTTCTTTAGAAGAAATTGATGGAGTTAGGCAAAATATGATTATTTGTAACATAATTTGCCTATGTGTCTTGCTCATAGTAAGTTGTTATAGCTGGAATAGGTAGTGTTAGACATTATAGAGATAGATCTCTATTGCAAATTAGCAGTTGAAGGTCCTCAAGTCAGGACTCTATATCTCCTTTCATTTATCATCCCAATACATTCATAAAAAAAGATTTAGAATTGCTATCAATGTAAACTATAATCTACAAGATGCCAGTAAATCTAGAAGGAACCATGTCACTATAAACTCAGTATGTAAAATGGAGAGCAAATTTATTACTGCAAAACACCACCCACAGACCAGGTTTTCAAGCCACATAGAGATAAAACAGGAGTTTTGAATGACTAAGCTCTAAGGCTGTAAAATTCAATGAGCCTAACTTAAACTTAGTGAAAAAAATGAGGAAGAGCAAGAAAGATAACATTAAAGAACAAATCAGATGATGAGAATTGTCAGGACCTAGCATTTTAATGGCATAATAGATACTTCTTTTTGCCTGGTAAAATATGTTTTGCATTACCTTCGTTTTCAGCTTTGGTTTCTATCCCACACCTTCTCCAAGCCTGTCAAGGAGAAGTTGAGACAAGTGATAATATAAATCACAATTTTCCCTAACTGAGACAGGGGTCCCAAACACTGTGCTGACAAATAAAGGATGCATTATGAACACTTCAGTTCAATAATCCAATATTCCCTAAGTAGTTAGCAAAAGCAGTGTGAAATAAAACACTTTATGAAATAAAGCCCCAGGTTGAAAATACCTCTTCAAAGTCTATAAAGATTTTTTTAACATTGTATCATGAGGTGTTAACTGTTTTTTGGTTCCTAATACTTTTTTCTCACTTTAAATATATTGGAATGTGTACAATGAATATATCCATGAGAAACTTAGCAGGAGACTAAGCAAAGTTGCTCCAAATATGATTAAACATCATATTTATGTCAGGCATAAGGAAAAAGCATCTCCTGTCATATTTCTTTTTCTTTTTTTCTTTCCATCGGTCTCCAACTTGTCTCGCCATCCTTCTCTCTTCCCTTTTCTTTCTTCCCTTTGTCCCTTTTGCTTGTTGCATAAATTAAATTTTTAAGTCACCGGCCCCCAATTACAGTATAGAGTTCTAGACCTGAAATAAGATAATTTTCAAAACTCAATAGCAACAGATATAAATATATCCTGAATTTAAAAGATAATTAGATTAAAAGTAGATTAAGAAATCAGGCAGAAGGAAAAGGAGATAAAGACTAGAAAGATAACGAGGGAGAGTTCTCTCTCTTCTCTCCCTCTCACTTGATCTCTTGCAGTCTTTTATCCCTAATTCCTTTTGAATTTCAGATTCCATGTATCCATTATGAAATTTAGAAATATAGAAAAGGAAATGATTACTGAATCCCTTTTTTTGACAGTTTATTAAATAAGTTCAAAGAAAGATGCTGGATTGCCTTGGTTTTAGTAAAATACTTGAGGTAGTCTCCCATTCTGGTAGAAATGCTAGAAAAATGTGGACCTGACACAGTATTTACCTAGATTTGGAGGTTCTTGAATGATGAGACCAAAAGATGAGATATTAGTAGTTTCTGTCTTCTTGGAGTATTTCCAGAATGTATTTGATTCTCTGCCATTTAGTACTTTTATCAGGTACTTGCTTATCAAGTTGGCAGATGTCTCAAAGCCAGTTAAAAAGAAAGGTAACAAAGAGAGTGAACAAACAGCATGACAGAGTCTGGATCCAAAAAGTTCATGATCATCTAGAACAGTGGTTCTCAACCTTCCTAAAGCCGGAGACCCTTTAATACTCATATGTGGGTGTATCTGCATGTGGGTAGACCCGCCTGGAGACAGATAGAGGAGCGGTGTCTCAGTTCCTAATACCATCAGAAATATGTGTTTTCTGATGGTCTTAGGCGACCCCCAAAGGGGTCTCAACCCACAGGTTGAGAAGCAGTGATCTAGAACATTGAGCTGAATCATTTAAGAGGGATGAACGTAAAGTCTTACACTTAGGTTGGAAAAGATCAACTTAATTAATACAGGATGTTTCATTCAATCTTTGTATTTCCTCTGTCTAGAGCAGTACTGTCCATATAATAAGCATGTGTTAGACAGAGATAAGATAGGAGAGAGAGAGAGAGAGAGAAAGAGAGGAAGGGAAGAAGGGGGGGGGAGAGAGGGAGAAGAAGAGGGAGAGGGAGATTATTAAGTTTTATTTTGGTACCAGGCACTGAGGATACAAATAAAAGAAAGAAAGATGGTACCTGCCTTCAAGGCATTCCAATCAGCAAGACAACACATTAAAAGGAGGGATGGGGTTAGCTAGGTGGCTCAGTGAATAGAGCAGTGGCCCTTGAGTCAGGAGGACTTGAGTTCAAATCCAGCCTCAGACACTTAACACTTACTAGCTGTGTGACCTTGAGCAAGTCATTTAATCCCATTTGCCCTGCCTTCCCCCGTCCAAAAAGACAAAAAAAGGAAGAAAAAAAAAAAGGAGGGATGGCAATTGAGCGGAGGTGGGAGGGAAATGGCATAAGGTCTGGTTTGAAATAAAATGAGGCTCCAAGAGATAGATGTTTAGCCTATACCTCCTCCCTTTCATCTTCCCACCAGGGTAAGAGTTTATAGACTATGGCTCACCTATCAGACCCTGGAATCTCAGGGGCAAAGTCCAAGATTCCAGTGTGTGGTTTGGGTGTGGAGGAGGGTTTCCATAGTGGAGGCATCATGGGAAAAAAAATCTTTTAAAGTATTAAATTGTTACCCTACACAGTTCAGCATTTTCTTCTTTATACTAAATTCTTTGAAAAGGTGTGGGATTTGAGAATGTGAGTTTGTACTGTCATTGAAACTGATGCTTTTCCTTAAGTTTCCTATAAATCGTAAGATTATTTACCCTTGTAAATATTTAGTGTCTTTTCATTTACAAAACAGTACCAAACAGTTGCTATCTAATTTAATAGCTTCTGTCTTTCCTATAATAGCTTCCTCTCTGATGTTTTATATATCATTTGTTTAAAAAAATACATGATGAAGACCAGCATATCTGCTCTGTTCTTCTAGTATATGAATATGATTGTCTCAATGTGGTACTCATCAATTTCCAAACATCTTTAATTTTTAAAAAAAGTTTTAAATTCATGTAGTTTTAATAGTTGAGTTCATGCAAAATGTGACCCTGAAGTCACACAGTTTTTGCTTTGGTATTTCAGGCCCATATTTGTCATGCTGTTATGTACCTCCACCCTGTTGATTATGACCTGATGCCTTTGGTAGGACAATCTTAAAATGAACTTGGATAAACTTTTATTGTGGCTATGTACAAATCAACATTTTTTTTCTCCATAGAACAGAGTAGCTTCTGAATAAATTTCATTGATTTCATATTGCATGATTCTCTGAGAGTTATCTGTTACATAAGCAGGGCCATGTTTCTGGGTAGAGAGAGTGGGACTGTAGGCATGCAGAAGGTACATTCCTATTGGCTCTTCTCCTGAGGCACACTCAGTCCATGCTCTATAACTGTACACCAGGGAAAGAATAGTATGTCAGGGCATTGTGAAATAGTTAATAAAGCAAGCTCTCAATTTGGAGGCAGGGCCCAAGTTTTGAATCCTTGTGCTGTCACCTACTAACTGAGTGATCTTAGACAAGCCACATCAAATCTCCAAGCCTGAGTTTTCTCATTCTTTGTTAAATGGGAATAATGACACTTGTTTCAGCCTGCCTTGCTCTGCCCTGCCCTGACTACCTTAAAGGGTTGTTCAGAGGTTCAAAGGAGACCATTTACATTAGGTACTTTGTGAACTATATGGTACATACATGGTGGGTGCCAGCTATCATCAACATCATTATCACCATCATCATCACTATTATTGTAACTATTATGGGTGCATATTGTGGTGGTGAGCACATCTGATTTAGACTTAGAAGAACCATGTTCAAGTCCTAATTGTAACATTAGTAGCTGCTTGCCCATGTGCAAATCACCTCTTTTTCTCTGATCCTAGATTTCTGTTATATGTTCTTCATCAATTCTTTGATGGATCTGTGAACTCATTGATTTTGGCACTCCCTAAAGTGGTTTACATCACAGCCCTTCCATGCCAGCTCATCCTGTGCATCTATAGTCCAACAAATCCTCTTGTATAGTCTCCCTAGGGTACTGATCCAGCTGGTATGCAGGCGCTAAAGCCTGTTAACATTGCTTGAGCAACAAAGCAGTATGCTGGCTATATATCTATCATATCCTTTTCTAATCATGGTGTGTCTTAATCATACTTCTGGATATTTCCTGCCACTTCTTGGGAGCAAGTCATGAGTGGTAGCATATTGAAGTCTACATAAGCCTGTCATATGTCTTTGGATAGCCCTTTGGGGCAACTTCAGTTTTGATTTTGATTTTTCTGACAGTGTTTCATAATGTACAGCCACAAAGCATATCAGTAAGAATATTGGCATTAAAATGTTATTTTTATTTTAGGAAACAGTCTGGAGTCTTTAAAAGTGCTGTAAATTTTACCATTATTACCCAGCTTTAGCCCCATTTATTAATTCTGGATTCAACTTCTTGGTGTAATACAGATGGTGTCCCAAAAGTCTTAGGGCAGTTTACTTGAAACTCTAAGCATTATGAAACAGTACTTAAATAGAGTCATATAAGTACAATATAAGTGTACTGTAACAGTCTTTAAGGAATTATAACCATAATTTGGCCCAGGTATCCTCTGTGTGCTAACAGGAATAAATGAAGACTTCTAACATTCCAAATGGATATTCTTTGAAAGACTGAGAGGAAGATATGGACTATAATTGCAGAAGATGAGATAGTATACAGAGGTTGTATACTATACTAGATTCTGTACTAGATAGATAAAATTAAATTCATCATATAAATATATATGTATGTGGGGTATGTGTGCATATACATATATACATGCATGTATATACGCACACACACACACACAAGCTGTATAGCTTGTAAAAGTCATTAGGCAATTTTAAGCTTTTATAGTATATATAGATTGATATGTAAAACATACATAAAGGAGGCAATCTATACATATATATGCACAAACATATGTGTATACACAAATAATTATAGATGCAGATACACTAGTAAGCCAGCTAGTTAGGCTTTCCATTCAACTTATAGTCTGTACTGACAGTCTCTAAATTCTTTTGACTTTAGCTCATACCCCAATGTGTTTATATTTACTTTTTAAAAATAAATTGTGCACATATACTAGTGTTCTACTAATTGTTGACATGATAATATTTATGTATAAAGTAAATTTGAAAATAAATGTAGAGATAAAATCATATTTGAGCCTAGAGTCAATGGGGAGCAACTGGTATTGATTCAGTATGGGAGAGACATGTTCAGATATGAACTAAGGAAAATTACCTTGTATTAAAGTTATTGAATGTATTGAAGTTATACAAGATTGGGGTAAGATGAACAATTGAAAAACTATTGTGATAGTTCAGGCAAAAAGTGATTAAGACCCTGAACCAGGATAATATTTGTGTGAGTAGAGAGAATAGGATAGATGGCTAAGTTCTTGTGGAGATAGAATTGGCAAGATCTGGCAATTGATGGAGAGGGAAGAATCACAGATGATACTGACTTTGGGGAACTGACCTTAAACATTAATAGGGAAGTTTAGAAGAGAGACGGGTTTGAAGAGAAAGATAATGCAATGAGATAAGCAACATAGATTATAGCTCATCCACACTTGGCCATTCAGTGCAGCTCATTCACCAAATGGTTGGAGATGAAAGAAAGAAGTCAGGTTCTTACTTGGCATCCACTGTCCTGGAATGCTGAACCTGTCACAACTGCCTAAAACATGAGGGAATCTGGGTATGGGGAAAAGAGAAGGGTAATTTATGGGTGCACTTGCCAGAGATACCTAAGTTTTAGTTAGATCATAACCCTCCTGAAGGACCAACACTCAATGTAAGCAGTAAAAGTCAGGGGTGTGAGAGAGCAGAGTAGGGTAATACTAGGGATGATGAATGTGCAGTTCTGTTAGAGATAAGCCTACACTTTCCACATGCTTCCACACTTCAATTAACTAATGTCATGACCCCCTTGGGATCCCCTGGAGATGCACAGACCCCACTTTAGAGAATACTGATCTAAACAGTAGACCTTGATTCACTGGGTTTTTCCCAGGTGGAATAAATGACTAAGTTTTGGAATGATTGTGGATGCAATTTCAGAGCATTGTATGTTCTGTATGAATTGTTCTGGGCTCTGATGTAATCAGCAGGAATTTATATGCAAACAGGACCATGCAGAGGAATTCATCTTCTATGGTGAATTTCTCTTCTACCTAGACTCTAAACTCAACATTATCCATGAAAAACACCTTTTGGAAGCATACATCTTTGTTTCATGCCTCCCCTAATACTAGGAAAATCAAATAAAATTATAAGAAATTTTGTAAAATCTTACTATTTTACCAGAATATATGGAAGACATTTTGTTGGATAAGAGTTAAGGTTGTGATTTCTCTTACTGCTTTCATATAGACATCAAATAATCGGCACAGCAGTATTTTGTGTCACCTCCAGCATAGATTTCCTTTATGTATACTTGATGTCATATGGCTGATCTTTTGATTATTGGGGCAGTTAGATTGAACAGTAGATAAAATATCAGGCCTGGAATCAAGAAGACTTGAGTTCAAATATGACCTCAGACACTTAGTAGCTATGAGATTCTGGGCAATTCACATAACCTCTGTATGCTTCAATCTCCTCATCTGAAAAATAGAGATCATAAAAACACCTATCTCCCAGGGTTGTTGTGAGGATCAAATGAGATAACTGTAAAGTACTTAGCCCAGTGCCTGGCACAAAATAAGTGTCGTAAATGTTAGCTATCATTATTATTGTCTTATTTCATGTTAATTCCACATGCACACACAGTATATCAGGTTTGAAATTTTACTGTGCTCCCTTGCTCAAAAACTTTCAGTGATTTCCTCTTGCTTCTAGGATAAAATTCAAACTCTTTTATCTGACACTTGAAATCCGTCACAATCTGACTTCATTCAACCTCACTTTCTAAACTAGTTCTACACTGCTCACCCTCATACACTCTACTTTCCAATCAAACTAGCTAACTTTCCATGTTTTCTTACATGTCATTCTTTTTCCCAGCCCCATGCCTTTGTACAGATGATCCCCATGTCAAGAATTCTGCTAATCTTCTACTCTGCCTTTTCGATTCTTTAATCCTAGTCATTTCATCTTAAATGTCCTTTCCTCACAAAGTCTTTCCTATCCCCCCAGGCTTTTTAGTACTTTTTTTTTTCCAAAAACTAGTTTGCAATCATTTGATATTGGTTAATCAGGAATATGTTGTTTTCAGACAGTAGAATATAAGATCCATAAGGATAGATACTGTTTTTATTATAGCTTTTGTATCCCTATCACATAGAACAGTACCTGGCCGATAATAGACACTTAATAAGTGTTTAACACATTGAATTGAAAGGCTATTAATAGATGATTTACAAAATATAAAATAATTACTTGAAAATACCTTTAAAATGGATAGATGAATGAAAAAGCATTTATTAAGCACTCCGTGCTAAACATTGAGGATATAAATACAAAAGACCATAGGTAGCTTATATTTGACTAGGGAAAGATAATACATGTGGAGGAGGGATGGCCAAGAAGGGATGTTTTGGTTCACAAAGTTACAGCTAATGAGAGTAGAGCTTTAGGAGAATACTTCCAAATATAGTGAACCACAAAAATCTCACCAGTCACGACAATGACTTCAGAGCAAGATGTCCAAAAATGAAAGGGGCTTCAAAGACTAATAACAATAAAATAAACAGAAATTGAGTGCTAAGTGGCTCAGGTGGTCCCTAGATTCTTTTAGTCTCTGCTGTGGAAATTGCTTAAACAATACTATGTTATTACTGTTTCTTTTACACATTTTCCTTATTTTTAGCATCACCAGTTTCTTTAAACATATCAGGCTGAAGAAGATTCCATTTTGTACTATATCTTCTCCTAACTATTGTTTTTATTTTTAATTTGTTATAGGTCTTAATCTTTGTTCTAACAAGTTAGTGATCTGACTATAAAAAGATACTTTCCTCATTCTTAAACAGTTATTTACTATTTGTTAAAATATAATAAATTTCATGCTTTGTGATACAATTTTGTGCTAGTCCTATTTAGCACCATCTAGCTCTGTTCCTAAGGGACACATCTGGATCGCAATGTCAGAAAGTATAGCTATGGTATCCAGACCCTTCCTCCAATCACGTTACTCCAATACTGTCTATTTGCTGGCTGCCTCAAGATTATTTTCACAGTGGTATCTTATTGTTATTCCTATTTTCACAGTGGTATTTTTGAAAATACTTATGAAGAGTACTGCAATATGAGATGCCCAAATGTCCCTTGACATGATTTTACTTATTGCCTATGAATGCACTGTTTAGCCCCATTTTACAGATAAGGAAGTTGATAAGGGAGTTTAACTGATGTCTAGAATCACATAACTAATGACTAAAGCAGGATTTAAACTCACATCTCCCTTAGCGAAAGCCCAACACTTTAAACAATATTGCACACTGCCTCAAAAATATTAGATCTAAAGGATTAGTTACCTAAGCTAATGTTATTGTCATCATGATTATTAAAAAACAAAAGTCTCAAAATTGGAGATAGGCACAATATTTGGAAGGTCTTATAATGATAGTAAATTATGGATAATTTTCTCCAGAGTCTAATCTAATAATTACAAAGACCTAAAGATAGTAAACTATTGATTATCCTCAGCAATTTAATCACACTTCTTTATTAGAGAGTCCTATTTCTTTCTGACAGTACTCTAGTTGCCCAATTACTTTGTCACAATCTTTGGTTCCCTGTTTTTATTCAGCTCACATCCCAGCAGGATTTAAAATCACACAAAATCACTGTCCCTGAACCTCAAAAGTTTCAGAGAATTGTGTGCCTAGTCTAGTGTGCTGTATTTACCTGAGAGGCAAGCTGTTGTTTTCAGCATAGGGAGGAGTGGAGCAAGGGTCAGAATGAGGAAACAAAACAGCTTTCTGATTCCTCCTCAATTAGATTTTGCCCTGTGGCTTCATTGTTTTGTTTCAAGTGAATCGCCATAATACAAACTAAAAGTGAACACAGGTTTGAATTATTCAACAGGACCTAGGCCTAGTCAATATTTCAATTCAATTAACACATTTATTCAATGACTAGGGTGTGTCCAGCAATGTGCAAAGTGCTTTGAACAACTGTCTGTATTATGATGATGATGGCAATGCAGAAAGGATCTTATCTAAACAAGTATTATTCTTTTAAAAAGTACATAACCCCTCTTAACTTCAACCAAATTCAGAGTACTGCTTGAGTCATTCTAAGGTCAAAGAGCCCCTACCAATATATCTTTATGCCAGATAGTACCTCACTAATTCAAAATCAAAGGGCATGAATGGTAAGGTAAGAAAAAAAAGGAATTAAACAGTAAAATTTCCCTGCAATCATACATAAGTAACTTACTTCTTCGATACTCATAGGGGAACACAATCAGTTCCCCCATTTAATGCCTCTGTATCCTCAATATGCAGTAAAGGGGCACAACTGACTCTAACTCCCTGCCTTCATATTAAAATTTAGCATCAGAAGTTACTCTGCCTAGCTTCTTGCCACAGCTTTTACAGCTGGCATCATAATCCTGATGAGATGTTGATAATGGTGCTTTGTGTAGTACTTTTTATATATTCTATAAGTCCTTAAAAAAATTGTTGTTTGATTTAGTGATCAAATTGTTGGACATCCTTTAGTTATCCTTCCCTTGTAGATTGTAGCTGTTGTTTTGTCTCTAGTCATAGTAATTCTACAAAAATTGTTATTACTTCTTTTAAGGACTATACTTACTGAAGACCAAGTTCACGGGATCCATAACATGTGCCCCATTAGAGCCACGCTGGTCCCAGATCAAGCTCAGCAAGAGAAATAGAAAACAATTATATCAAGGACTGAATATATTTATTTCTAGCAGTATCTCCTGAGATGGTCACAGAAGATTCCTTGGTTGAAGATGAAATGACTTCCCCCAAAGATCTCAACCTTCCTTCTCTTCTGTAGTATAGATTAGCCAAGGTTGGGAATGCCTGGGAAGCCCCAAGCAGTAACAACTCACTCCTCAGGGAGAAATCCCAACTCCTGCCCCTGACTATGGCCCAAGTCCTACGATATCTCTCTTCTGAGCTTTTCCAACCTGTTGATCAAATATCCACCTATCTTGGCTAACATTCCTTCTCAATTATTGTCTGATATTTTTCCATGTGGTACAGGAAAAGAGTACTGGATGTGAAATCCAAAGACTAGAAATCAAATCTAGACTTTACCACTTACCATTTAGGTTGATTTTCTGCTGAATCATTTCAGTCATATCTGACTCTTCATGACCCCATTTGAGGTTTTCTTGGCAAAGACACTGAAATAGTTTGCCATTTTCTTCTCTGGCTCATTTTATAGATGAGGAAACAGAGGCAAATAGGGTAAAGCAGCTTGCCCAGGGTCACAAATCTGAGGTCAAATTTGAACTCAGGTCTTCCTGACTCTAGGCCCAGCACTCTATTCACTACACCACTTAGCTGCCCCACCATTTAGGCAACCTTTAGCAAATTTACTTAACCTCTCTTTCCTCAGTTTCCTTCATCATAAAATGAGAGGATTGGGCTAGATTACCACTAAACTCTAAATGCATTGTCCTATAATCTGCCTAGTATAAGGAGTCTCTGACTTCATCCCAACAAATCTACTGCTTCCCTGTCAATTTTCTCACCTCATTCTGACCCTATCAGCTCATTTTTGGTAACTCAAGTGCTAAATGCTCATTATTCCTGTAGGAAAGCCATAACCTTCTCCTCAGGATAGAAGCAAACTCAGTTAGTCAGTAACAGTATAAATACTATTACACTGAACCTGACCTCATAGTTATTCTTATTGCTTATTCCCATAGTATATAAACCGTATGAGGATACCAGAGCATCTCTACCAGGTACCTCAATCTGGACCCCATTACCCACCTTCCTCTCCACTTCTCCCCCATCCCACATATGCACACACAACAAGACCACAATGACAACCAAGGCCAAGAGATAAAGGATAGAAGTCTTCTCTTAAACTTTCCTTCTCCCATACTTTCCTAACCTTTCTTTACATACACTCCATCTTCTTACAATTAATAAGACCTCATTCCTTCCACTTTCAGCAACACAACAATTAACACTCTTTTCTCTACCCAATAACAATCTCTCTAAACTAGTCTTTGTCATCTACCTCACCATTCATTGTCAACAGGCCCTTCTCCCTGGTGCTTTAAATACCTTGAAGGAATAATTCTCTCTAGCAGTAAGAGCTCTCAAGGAGTATTTCCTCAGGCTTCAAAATAACAACTATATACTTCTTCTGCTCCTAATTGTGCAGAATTTCAGTCTCCTAGTAGATGAGATTTTTCAGTCTTGATCTCCCCCCTCCCCAATATTCCTAATCAAGATCTTTTTCCATATAGAGAACCTTGGATTAACCCTAGTAGCACCTTGGTCTATCCTAGCAACAAGAGATCCCCATT
Source organism: Pseudochirops corinnae (assembly GCA_028646515.1). Lineage (NCBI taxonomy): Eukaryota > Metazoa > Chordata > Mammalia > Diprotodontia > Pseudocheiridae > Pseudochirops > Pseudochirops corinnae. The sequence continues at coordinate 218,775,196 of CM053588.1, read as the reverse complement.
CATTAATTAATGCATTTTATTTGCTCTCCTGATGGAGCTAATTCTATTAATCTTGGAAAGTGATGCAAAAAAATTCAAATAGACCAAAATTCCTTGGTATACTTTATATAACCCTCCTGAATTCAACAAAGACAATAATTTTTTTTCTTTTTTTCATCATTAGCTAGGAAAGGGCATATGCAGAAAATTCAGGGTAATAAGAAAATCCCTTAACTATATAAATCTTCTCTCTTCTGCTGCTTGAATTGCTTGAGAGCCAAATTTATTTGCACATTGACCAGTGGTCCCAATACACTAATGTATAGAGAAAGATGGATAGCTACTGAAAAATGAAATTAAGCTGCTCAGAAAGGGCTGCATCAAGAGTAACACTCTGAAATTATGATTCAGAGATGTTATGATAGGGATAGTGCATGGAAAAAGTATCGTATACTTTGATTCTGTTTCCAGCTAGTCTCCAGAATATATTTTCCTTGGGTTCTACATAATATCAAGAGATCTAGAGGAAGGCCCCCAAAACCCTAAGAGGACCACCCTGTAGTATACTTAAAGAAGAACATAAATCACAAAGGATTAGAAAGCATGGGTGGGTTCCTATCTATATCTTAGCAGGCTAGAGCCACATAGGATGATTCATCTAAGAATTGCAGTATTGATATTTCCCATAACTATAACTACCCTGCGTGATTTATACCAAGAGCTCTTGGTAATGTTTGTGATCAGTTTGATATAGCAATTTTTCTTAAGGTAAAAATGTTTTCCAGTGTCATGGAAAGGGTATGGAACTTGGAAGACTTAGGTTTGAGACTCAGTGCCATCATCTGTGACCTTGGATAAGCCATTTAAACTCCCTGAATCTATTTCCTTGTCTCGTAAATAAGGATAACAACACCAGCCATAATAACTTAACAACGCTGGTTATTGAGAGAACCAAAAGAGATCCTGGATTGCAAGGCCATTGTAAAGTAATTCACTATATAAATATAAGGTATTTTTGATCAATATAAGGATGAAGCACTTTACACATAGTAGAAGCAAATAATAATGAATCACAGACTTGCCACAAAGAAACACTTGTTATAGATAAAGACAAAATGGCGTTCATTTTCCTTAGAATACGCAGCATCTGACTCGACCTTTCTTTGTGCTAATGGCCTAACAGCCTCCATTTCAGTGTTCCTCCACAGAGCAAGATTTTATGTCCTAACGTGTGGCAAACACATCATTAATTTAGAAAAATATAAAAGAATTTCTTGGCAACAGAAGAAATGGAATTGAAGCTAAGGAGATTTCTCTCATTAATTCTCCTGTCAAGAAACAGTGATAATTGGGTCAAGAAAGGGAAAAGTAGAGGGAGAAAATAAGAATTCAAACAAGCTCTAAGCTTTACTTTCTAAGATTGGTGTTTTTTAATTCACCCACAAATTACAATTTTATCCATAATTCTAATACTGCATTCTCTAGATTGAATGACTATAAAGTGTTCTATTTGAAACCATATTCCATCGGTGGGTGAAGTGTTTCTAGTGTGTGTCAAGGCTTGTAAGGTGCACTGGAAGTGCTCGCTCAAAGGCACTATGTAAATATAATATATTATTATATAAAAATATGTTACTTCCCAAAAGATCTGCCTAACTGGTAATCTTGTGTTTGAAAAGTTTTTAAAAGTGTACATTTTCTAGAAACTCAAATTGAAGCATTCCTTTTTAAAGTAAAAAGAAAAGTGGTTTAAGCTTTTAAAAAAAAAATCTTGATTGTTAGACACTGTCAAAATAGAAGCCTGTGTAAGAGCTGAGGCAAAGAGTTAAAAGCCTAGGAAGCTAAAAAAGAAATTTAATACAGACAAATTTGTCACACATACACACACACACAAAGACACCCTGTATCTTTTGCTCTCCACTTTTGGAAAATGTATTGAGGAGTAGAAAAATCATATCTCAGTGAATTTGAACAGAGGAAGCCTAAATGTTTTGATCTAATCAATTAATCCAAGGTGTAAGCTGGGTGTGAACAAAATCCTCAATCAGTTTGGGAGGAGTGAATTGCTTTATTCAACTGGATGAGAACAGATGACTGACCAAGAAGAAAATATCTTGTGGTTGGTTGAAAAACATCAATCATTTCTTATGGGGCTGTGGATAAAACCAGCAAGCCAGTTCAGAATTCAGCATTCCAACAGCAGGCTAGTCCAATGGTGAAATAACTTCAGGGAAGATCTCAGAAAGAGTTGCTTGTGTGGGGGACGGGATAGGTGGAGAAAAGGGGAGAAAAAGTGGTCTCTCTCTCCTAACCCCACACATATCCCATGACTATGTGAGTTTGGGAGACTCAACAGAGCCATCAGAGGAACCACCAGTCAAAAAGTCAGTAGCAGTGTTCCCTAAGCAGCAATGAGAGCAGTGTCTTAGCAGCAGCTGAATGTCATGCCCAAGGATAAGCTAGAAATACTAAGGAGAGGCAGCCTCAGGACTGCTTAAGCATATCCTCTCAGAGCCCAGTAGAGAGCTATATCTAAGGAGAACTTTATAAGGCCTGCTGAAGTGAGAAAACAATTTCTAGTAAATGAGAACCATGAGTTACTCCTTTGTTACGTGTGTTCTCTACACTAGAGGCTCGTCAGCATTGGACTTTAGGTCTATGCCTACTTTCTCAGGGTTCCTATGAGTATTTGTGAATGAGTAATTCTTTGTACCAACTGTTATTATTCTGCCAACTTAGTAAATACCCTTTCCTAAATGTTAATTCTGGTCCTAACAGATAATAAATGGTAAATATAGAAGATGAAGGGCTGTGAGCAAAGTACTAGAAAACCTAACCCGGGCATGGGGAACCTGTGGCCTCAAGGCCACACATGGCCCTCTAGGTACTCAAGTGAGGCCCTAATCAGTCAAAGCACCATACTTGAGGACCTAGAGGGCCACAAGTGGCCTCAAGGCCACAGGTTCCCCACCCCTGCAACCCCTCAGAATTCCAGGTGTTATCCTAAGGGTAAGAGTAGCCACAGATGCTCTGCAAACCCAGCTTTCCATTGATAGTGAGAATTCAGGAAGTAGATGCTAAAAATGAAACTAATAAAAAGGATCTCTCCTCAACTATAGGGTTTAATCTTACATTTGTTACTTTTAAGCTGTACATTGGATTTGCTTTGCTGTAAGCATGTTTGTTGAGACAGTGTTTGCTAAGTAAGTTCAACTGAACAATTGTGAGCATATTACCAAGGGAAGTTGAGATGCCGTTGTGTACAAAAGGGGCACCAACCCTTTCTCCCTTTTTCATCCTCTCTCGACCCTTTTTCCCTCAGAAAATCTAGGTTTCCGTTCTATGTTGCCCCCTTCAGGTTTTGACATGTCATACTATCTTCCCTCTATTTCCTGGGCTCCACATTCTCAGTTATCCATAGAAAGAAAGCATTCTTTAGCCCCCAGCTCCCAGAAAATAGGATACTTTTTTCAGCCTCCTATCAAAAAGGGTTTTACTATGATACCGGACAGAGGAATACATACAAGGAACCACATTAACAAAGCTCCAATGCTTTTATCAATTCATCTTAGCACTACATGAACATATATTAGGAAGTAAGTCTCATTCTTTCCTACTTTATGCCCCCACTTTTGTTTGACTCTCCTTTCAACCCAGTTCAAACCTTTTACCTATCCATTTGAGTCCTCCTGAGTATTCCCCTCTCTTTACAGCCAAAAGCAGGATTGAAAAGCATCCTTCTCCTCAGGCTTAGAGGAATAATAATAATAATAAATAATAGCATTTATGTAGAGCTTTGAGACTGCAAAACACTTTACATATATCTCATTTGATTCTCACAACAACCCTGGTAGGTGGCTGCTATTATGAGCCTCTTTTCACAAATGAAGAAACAAAAAAATAAAGGTTAAGTGACTTGTTCATGATCACATGACTAGCAAGTTTCTGAGGCAGGATTCAAAATCAGATCTTCCTGGCCCCAAGTCCAGCACTTAATCAACTGTGCTACCTAACTGTCCTTAAGTTGGGACAATAGTATAAACTAGACCCATCTGAGCCTGACAAGAATTAATTGATTTTTCAGAAACTTTCAGAAACTTCAGGAAAAGGCTTTTATTTTTTACATTAAATATTTAGTAGCCTCAGAAGGAGAATTCAATATACAAGATTTTGTTTCCACGTAGGGTGCACGATTTTGTTTAATAAAGTTGGTATGATTAAAAAAAAAAAGAGCAAGAAGCTATCCTAGAGATCATTTATTTTAATCCCTCATTTTGCAGATGAAGACACTGAAATCCAGGGGTATAAAGTAACTCGTATAGTCATACAGGTAATAAGTAGCAGAGCAAGGAATTCAAACTTAAATTGTCTTATTCCAAATGTGGTGTTCTTTCCCCATTAATTATGATAGATAGCTATTCTGGGCCTTTTAATTGTCAGGTAGTGACAGGTCAGTGACCTCTATTCCAATAATCCTGATATTAAATCCAGTCTCATTTCACTCTAACTGGCCATTCAATGCTAAGCACTTCCAAAATCCAGGAGCTTTATGACCCCAATGATATGCCATTCCTTCCACTGGTAGAGTTCAATCCATCCATGCCTTCTGATCCTGTGTAATTCTTGTCCAAGTATAATAAGGCACAGCATGTATAACTGATTTACTGTTAGTAATGCAAATGAACAGAAACACTAATTTGGGTAAATATTTTGCAATGTATCCAATCAAATTCCTGTTAGTCAAATAGGGCTAATACCTTTAAGAACAAACCACCAATTTGAGTTGGAGAGGTACAGATAAACTTCTTTCTACCCTTTCTGCCCATCTGGAGACCCCAAAGCTCTCTCCGAGGAGCCCAACTGGCAAGCCTGCATCAGTCAGCACTGTCCTCAAACCAAGATGCACTGCGAGTATCTAAAGTGCAGGAATCTCAGTAAGTACTCCTAGTCCTGCCCTAGGGATAGGTCAGAGACTGGGGTATTAGGTGGTTTTTATGTTTTCAAGCTAAGGATGTTGCTAAGTTCTTGGTAGATAAATTCATAGTTTACTTCAAAATTGGTTATAATATTTTTCTATCAGTGACCTGTCTTATCACAGGGTCTACATATGTTTATTAGTTGTTAAAGAATACACTCACAAGGAGCAGCTAAGTGGCTCAGTGAATAGAGCACTGGCTCTGGAGTCAGGAGGACTTGAGTTCAAATCCGGCCTCAGACACTTAACGCTTACTAGCTGTGTAACCTTGGGCAAGTCACTTAACCCCAATTGTCCTACTTTCCCCCCCTCCAAAAAAAATTTTTAAAAAGAAGAATACCCTCATTGCTTATTCCATCATAATCCATAACTGCTTAACTGACTACTGAAAAACAACTTGCTTGAAACAGCTCACAAAGTGGAAACTTAAAACAAAATAGAGTCCATGATGTTAAGTTGACAGACTTATTCCTACTGTCTTACTGTGGTATTGAAACTTATTATCACTATACCATATTGTCCCACAAATCCTTCAAAAAGAGGTCCACATAATTGACAAGATTCCTTCCTCTAGTTTTGTTGTTGGTTTTGTTTTTTTTTAAACATGATTTGGTATCAAAGTATCATTCAGGCTATCCATCTGCTATCCTTCAATCTTTACCTATGACTTGGCCTACCTCTGTCTCCAATTATACAATTTGTACAAGATATCAGTTATTACCCTTCTTGAACACAAGTCTTAGCTAGTATTCCACCTTGCACTTATGCCAACTTTTCTACTGTCCTTCAAATCACTAATAATTTAGATTTTCCAGAGATCATGACATTCCACATATTGCAGAATTATAACATAATCAGAAGAATATTGATGTTTAAAAGATGGTTCTCTGTTTTAGGGAGTAACTCAAGATTGTTAAAAGCACAGCCTAATTTCCCAAATGCAATTCAATCTACTCACTCCTTACTCAATTTTAAGACAGGCCTATTTTGTCCTTTCAAGATACATGTCCCAGTAGACCAGCTTAGGGAACTAGCAAGCATCATGAATGAAATGGAATGGTGGACTTGTGGCCCAGAGACAACAGGATGTGATTCCCATCTCTGAAATTGACTCTCTCTGTGTGACCACAGAAAGTCACTTGAACTCTAAACTTCAATTTCCTCATCTCTCTAAATGGGGATATGATTAAAACATGCTCACGAGGTTGTTGTGAGGCTTCACTGAGATATTGAGCATAAAGCTCTCTTGCAAGTCTTAAAGCATGATGCAAACGTCAGTTAATGCACTACAGGCATTTTTCATATAAATACATGTGACAATAATTAAACATCATATCTGAACAGAGCCTTAAAGTTTTCAAGCCCTTGTATCATTCAAGAACTTTTTGATCCCTAGGGAAATCTATGATTCAGAAAGAATAATTATCATTCACTCCCATTTGGCAAATGAAGAAAAATAGGATTTAGAGAGGTAAAGTGTCTCGGTGACTTAAGTGTTAAGACTTAGAGAGGTAAAGTGTCTAGGTGACTTAAGTGTTTAGACCATCAGTCTTTTCTCAGGTGATACCACTCTGGATTATAGATTCTTGGCTTAACTTCTTTATTTACTATTTAGAGGTTAATCTTTCACAACTGGGTTTAGGGTCTCAAAGCTGGGTTGTACATTCAGTGAACACTAGAGCCATGGATGTGGGGGGAAAAGTCCTCTTAGTTTCATTTTTCCTATATCTTATATTTTCCTCAGAAATACTACAATCCATGAACCTAAAATGCTAAAAATGTCATCTTATTTCATTTAACCATCGTTTTTGTCTTCCTCTTTCCTCATCTACCATTTTTTTTTTATCATGTCACCATCATGATCTGCCTATCCTACCAGTTCATAACAATAATAATAGCCTAAGGTACTCTAAGGCTTACAAGAGGCTTTTACATATATTCTTGTATTACATATATTGATTTAAACAATAAACTCATAAAGTAAAAGATACAAATAGAATTTTCCCCTTTTTTCAGATAAAGAAATTGAGATTTGAAAACATTAAATGACTTCCAAGCAACTGATGGGTAACAACTTAGCCAAAAGTTAACAGCTAGTAAGTTTAAAGAGCAAGGATCAAATCTAAATCTCCCCCATTACTCAACCAAATCACCCCCTCCTTGGTTTCATCAGTAAAGGCTTATACTGATAATATATATATATAATTATTAACATTTTATATATTAATTATATATTTCATGTATTAATATATTCTATATTAATTATATATAATTATTATATATTTATATACATATAAAATTTGTAAAATCCTATTAAGTTTCCATAATTGTGAACCTGCCTTTGTTGCTTACTTTTACAAGTTACTTAACCTCCATGGGCCTTAGGGTTGGGTTGGGTTTGGTCTTGAGGGGTAGATTGGAATTAGTGGGTAAAGTGCTGAGTGGGCATCAGAAAGACCTGAGTTCACATCCTGCTTCACAAACACATTAGCTGTGTCACCCCAGCCACTACATTTAACCTCTTAGTATAAGGGATTGGATACAATGACCTACAAGATCCCTTCTAGCTCTGCCTCTAAGATCATATTATACCAATAATTGCTCAAAAATTGTCATGAAGTCTGTTTATATCTCACAACCTGAATAAGATTATCTTTTTGATTGGTTATTATATATTTCAACAGTAATAGGAAGCAAAAAATTTCATATATGAGAAAAATACAACAACTTCTTACATAATTTATGAACCCAACCTTACATTTTGGTGAATTTCACATGAACAAAATGTTTTTTATCTTAAACTGAAATCATACCCAAACCTAAAATGAGTCTATTCTCCATAGAGCAGTCAAGATCTAGTCATCTTTGCAATAGTGTGACCCCCATTTAACATATTTTGGAGACTATACCTGAGTTAGTAGCCTAGATCTCAGTGGGGGAGAAATTTTGGAAAAGAAGATGATTTACAATCCCCCAGGTTTCACTGAAAATATTCATAGTTTGAGGTGAGCACTCTGGAAAGAGAACACTTCATTGAAATGGTAATGCATTCAGTTTTCTTTTTAAAAAATAATAGATTTCACATATTTGAAAGTAAAAAGATATTCAAATGTTAAACACAGGACAAAGTGAAAGAAAAGCGAGTGCAATAAAAAGCATCCTATTTTAAACCTTTAGGGAATTAAATGTGTTACACAACTACTTATATGTCCAGGGGTCTAAATTTAATGCAATTGTTTTCAATGATGACAAGAAATACATTTGGTTTAGTTGATAAATTTTCTTCATTGTTTAGATTTTTGATGAATTAAATATAAAAATATTCTAAAATAAAGCTGATAATTTGAATTGCATAATTTTGAGAAAGAATAAAAAATGCAAACATACTTTAACATTAAAAAAATTTTAAATTTAATTAATTAAATTTAATTTTAAAACTTAAACTTAATAAAATCATTAGATAATTTGAGATGTTAGTCAGAAGAGTACATTAGATTTCTGTTTCCTATAAGTAACCATAGTCCCAAAGTCCATTAGCATGAAACTCTCTCATTGATATAGATAAATGCTCTGTATGTCTGCCAGGGCTGAGTGGACAAGAGAAGAGGTCTCTTGAGTTTTCTTCAAATTGTCTTCGAGTTTTTGTTGCATCCTCTTCAAGTCACTTTAGGCCCTGTAGTCGCTTCAGGTACTTCTGGCTTCCAGCTTCAAGAGGCCAATCCAACTTGAGGTTATGGAAAGAAAAGCCTCTGGGAAGACATGAGAGGAGAGGGCAGTCTCTCTGTCATATCCCAGTTTCAAGCTTGCTACCCTAGAGAATTTGAGGAGCTTCCCTTTGGGTGAGATCCAGGACACTCACTCGGATGAGCTGAGTTACTTTACTCCCTATGAGAGAGTTCCTTCCCTGTCTATTGCCTGGTATATGTTCTCCCAAGTACACTTTCTCTGATTTCTGTTTTGCTACCAATTTACATAAGTGAGTTTTATTTTATAATTTTTATGTGCATTCATTGTGAAACTAGTATATTTGGTGGGAAAGAGGGTTAAAATTTGGATATAAAGTTTGGAATCCTGTTTCCCCTCCAATAATATAATGTAAATAAAAACAATCAGAAGTGAGCTTAAACCTGATCACATACCCTAGACTAATAATATTTAAAGGAACAGATAGATATGAATCTAGCCTGGTACTCCCTCTCTGAAGAGAGCAGAGCGGCATTCGCTCTAACCTCCTGCTTCCCTTTCAGGCAGGAATTAAAATTTCCTTGGAGGAAGGTGGGAGAAGAGACTAGAGATTATCCAGTCCATCTCTCTTTAAGTCACTCAAAGATATCTTCATGCTACTTACAGGAGAGCAGACTTTAAAAATCTCCATTATTGAATTTGAAGTTAATATTCAAATGCATAAGATTTTTCATTTATAACCCGTACAAAAAATAGCCATCCAATTATTCTCTTACAAGATAGCCATACTTTTTTTATTATCAATCATTTATTCAATGAATAAGTATCTGGTGCACCATACCTTACACAGTAGACTGGAGAAAATGTTCAGAAGTACAAGATACAATTTCTGATCACCAAGAGCTTACTATCCAATTGAGGAGATCTCATATGCACAAATATGTATGTATCTATGTATATAAAGCTATCAATTGTCTCAATTTTGTTGATCAAATTTTATTAACAGAACATTTTTGTTTATTTAGAGTTCGCTAGCTTACTAAATAGTCATGTTATCTGCAAATCACATTGATATACCTGGGAATTTAAACAATATGGAAAAAAAATATATCCAGAATCCAAAAGACATTCTGGATTTACTCCTTACCTTATTCTGAAGGCTTTCAGTATTTTTCTCCTTTATAAATAATATTAGCTAGCTCATGGTTTTAGAGAGATGGTTTTCCTCATACTGATAAAGGTGTTTTTATACTCATGGGTTTTTCCTTACCATTTTAACATAAATGATATTATTTTGTCAAAAAGTCTTTTCAACATCTATTAATAGAATCATGTTGTTTTCATTATTTTCATTAAGATTAATCATGTTTATGGTTTTCCTAATATTGAACCATCTTTGTACTTCTGGCCTAATTACAACTAAATCACCACACATCACAATAAATAATTTTAAAATATATTACTTTAACCTCTTCAGCAATACTTGATTTAATATTTTGCATTGATAATCATAGTTATAAGAGGCAGTATATTATACTGGGACAGGGAGATAGCCTTGGAGTAGGGATGACCTGGATTTAAGTCCTGTCTTTGATACACACTAGCTGTGTCAAATGAAATGTCTATAAAGTACTTACCACAGTGCCTAGCACTTAGTAGGCCATAAATAAATATGTATTCCTTTCCCTTTTTCTCTGTCTCCCCTGCCCCACACCTACATAACCATTTAACTTCTCAGTGTCCCAGGAAACTTCCTGCAGTTCTATCAAAGAATATTGCCTATCTTTATAAGTAGAGTGTTTTTTTCTCTGGGAGCTCCATAATGAGATGAAATCAGAGGGAAGGAAGGAAGGAAGGAAGGAAGGAAGGAAGGAAGGAAGAAAGGAAGGAAGGGAGGGAGGGAGGGAGGGAGAAAGGAAGGAAGGAAGGAAGGAAGGAAGGAAGGAAGGAAGGAAGGAAGGAAGGAAGGAAGGAAAGAAGGAAAGAAGGAATGAAGGGAGGGAGAGAGGGAGGGAGGGAAGGAGGAAGGATCATAGTGATATTGTGCATGTACAAAAAAAGATGGATGCCTACAATCTTTAATAGCTCATTTATGCCTACCTAGAGCATTTATAAAATGGTGTAACACATCAACTAATTATTCAATGCAAATTATCAGTTTTCATACCAAAATGAAAATGTCACCTATTAACTCAATTCTTTACAATCTTTCCTTTTCATCATTTAGCTTATTTTGTTTTATCCATTATTTAATCAATCACATATTCACAGTTGATATATATAAATATCATATTATCAATTCTGTATTGAAACAAATTAGAGGAGAAATATTCTCCATTCTACACTTTTTTTGTCAATAAACATTTATTAAGTGCCTACCATGTGCCAGGCACTGTGATAAGTGCTGGGGACACAAAAAGAAGCAAACAATCTTGATGTATATAAAGTATGTAAATAGTCCATTTCAGCAGGTTTCCTGAGAGCTGGTACCACTATGTATTTCTTTAAGAAGTTAACCCTGCACTCTGAATACTAGAAATTTTAGGATTATTAAATAATGTGTTTTTGTGTGTATTAGTATTGCTGAAAGCTGTGGCAACAGCAACTTTGAAAAAGGACACTTTATTTTGTGGAAGAGATGAATTCCTTCTGCTGTCTGAACAAGTTGCATGCTACAAAATTAGAAATAATTTCTACATAAGTTCATAAACCTTTGATGTAGAAAAGGAGGCAATATTCCTAATTAAATCTTTCAAAAGCTCCCTAAGAGGCTAAATATTTTCTTGCTGAATTGTCTAAGCATATTCACCTATCTTCAGTGAACATGCCAATAGGCTGTGTTGTAGTTTAAACACAACTGTAAAGTGGTAATATCCTTTCTTCCAATTATATATCCCCTGGAACAAAGTCCAAGATATCCACACACACACACACACACACACACACACACACACACACACACACACACCCATACCAAATTGCACAGCAGAGTGGGTAATGTGGCAGCAGGCCTCCAGAATATATATTTATATCTCAAATGTGTAGATTTTTTATCTTGATTTTAGTATACTCATGGTTTTGATTAGCTTTAAGTAATAAAAATTATAGCTGGCATTTATATAATGCTTTGAAGTTGACAAAATGGGTTACCTAATTATCTCATTTGATGATCAAAACAATGTTCTGTGCTAGGAGCTACTATTACCCCTATTTTACTAATGAGGAAATAGGCTCAGAAATACTTACCTAGTATTCCCTCATAGCTGGTAAGTGCCTGAGGTAGGATTTAACATACCAGGACATGAAATACTTCATTATTCAGTGCAAATGAGTAAAGTAATTTGCAAGCCTTAAAATCCTATATTAATGTCAGTTACTGTTGTTGTTGAATCAGTTACTGAATAGCTAATTCTAGTACACATAATTACCTAAAAATATTTAAAGAATGGAAATAACCCCTGAAATCAGAAGAGCATGAGGAGGACCCTCAACATTCTTAGGTCCCATCAACGTAAGTCATATGAATCCAGCCATTCCATACATTTGGAGATCAAAGAGTTTGTTTGGCTTGAAGTTTTCAAATCGGTCCATCAACAATAATTTATTAAGTGCCTAGTATACACTAGGCATTGAATGAGATACTGGAGATAAAAAGATAAAAGTCAAAGTTGACATTGAATTGGGGAGCCGTTGCCCATACAGGATACAAGACTGAGTGACAACAGATCAGCAATTCATGTACCTCGTACTTTTTTCTCCTTAAATGTTCTATATGCTATGGTCCCTAAATCCCAACCTTAACTCCTTTTCTAAGTACATGAAGTCAATATTCCTGCTTATATAAACACATCTTGGCAACTTTCCTTGCTTGTCTAGGTCTCAGATTCCTTCCCAATGGGTCCAGGCATTGAGGATAAGATAAAAAAGTTAACAGCCTCACCTTACCTATTGCAGAGAGGCAGATTTAGGGTCAATATCAAGAAAAACTTCCCAAAACACTGAGTCATCTAAAGATGGAATGAATTGTCTCAGGAGAGCTGGGTTACCCTTTAAGCAAGAGAAGACGGGATGACTATTTTTAGGGAATAATTTAGAGGGGATTCTTGGTCAGGTGTGGGTTGGACTGGAGGACCTTAGTACTTCAGTCCTCCAATATAGCTCAACCTATCACCTTTGTTCTGACCTCATTTTTTTCTTTTTCACAGTATTGACCCTATAGTTAGCCAGTACTGTTTTTCCCTCTAGAATCCCTTGGTTTCTCTTCTGTCCAAAGCCTGCTAATCCTCAATGCCATGACATCTGCCTTCTCCAGTCCTGTGCTACTGAATCACAGACAGTGCTTACTGGATCCACTCTAAAAATCCTGTTATCTAACTATCTGGGCTCCCCCTATTTTATAATCATTCCATTGTAAAGCCTTATGGATTAAATAACAGGATTATTCTCATATCTTTTCTTATCCTAAGTGGGTAAAAGTTCATAGCTTATGTATTTTCCTCATGAGAACCCTATGAAGTAGGCAATGAAAATATTATTAAATCCCATTTTATATATGAGGAAACTTTGAGGTTCAGAGAGGTTCCATGACATGAAGTCACCTTGGAGTAGTAGAAAGTGTACTAGTTATATAGTTGAAAGAGATATGATAGTTGGAGTATTGATTTGGTGCCACATCTTAGGTAATACACTGATGAGTTAGAAACCCCCCAGATCGAGAAACTGGAATGGTAAAGGGCTTCAAGATAATGAAATGTGAGGATCAGTTGAAGGAATATGTTTACCCAGGAGAAAACAAAAGTAGCAGGGACACGAAGACATCTGTCTTCAAGTGTTTAAAGGACTGTCATGTGGAAGGAGGATTAGACTTGCTAGGGAGTAGGTATATAAAATCCAAAAATGAAAATAGTCCCTGTCCTCAAGGATCTTAAAGTCTATAAAAGATAATTTAAGATTTCTTTGTACTTATTATTTGTTCACTACAAATAAGCATTTGTTGTAGCAAAACAAAACATAACCTTAAAGACTCTCTTCCAACAATATATCTACCATGAATATGTCAAAATCATACAAGATTCCTTAAAAATATAACAAGATAACTTCAAGACACATTAATTATTACTATTAAGGAAGGTGTAAATATTTGTTATTAAATATCTCTTTCATGGGAGATGTTCAGTGCAAAGTCCAATTTTGTGTCATTCTTATTCAGGAACCATAGTAATCTCAATATCATTCCAACTTTAATGTATGTACTGCCAGAGCGAGTAAATTAACAAACTATCTACATGCTATGGCCTAAATCCCAACAGGCTCTTTTAAGCCTTTGACTTTCCTTTACTTTTCTTCAGCTTCTGATACTATTGAGATACTGAATGTTCTCTCCTCCTTTGATTTTCTTGGGATTGTTTTCTTCTGGTTCTCCTCTTACTCTGTCTGATCCTACCTCATTGTCCTTTGCTGTCTCTTCCATCTTCCAGCCCTGATTAGAGATGTCCCTTGAGGCTTTGATTTAGGTATTTTCTCTATTTACTAATGAGGAAATAGGCTCAGAAATACTTACCTAGTATTCCCTCATAGCTGGTAAGTGCCTGAGGTAGGATTTAACATACCAGGACATGAAATATCTCATTATTCAGTGCAAATGAGTAAAGTAATTTGCAAGCCTTAAAATCCTATATTAATGTCAGTTAATGTCATATGCATAAAAATTATTATTATGTGCAGGTTTTATGGGGAGCGAAAGTAAATGTTTGGTTTCCTCCTTTTAACTTTACATTTCCTCTACTATCCTTTATTCTTTGAGATATTCCATTCTTCCTGGTCCCTAGATAAGGATTTGTTTGTCCCATCAATATATTTCAGGCCCCAAATTTTTCTGGGGACAAGGTAGTTTGGGAATCACTGCATCAAAACAGATCATTATGGAGTGAGTCAGTAACTGGACCTAATAGCAAATGGAAAATTTTCTGATTTCATCAAAATCGATACCTTCTTCTTAGAAAAAGAGGGAAATAGTATAGAAACATCTGTGATAATCTGGACTGTCATAAATTCAGTAGGTGTAAAATTCATATTTTGTGAATTCTTGCCTCCTTAAAAACAATAAACAATAATAATATAGAGATAGATAGCTGTGGGCAGAAATTACATAAATACTTTGAAGAAAAGTTAAGTTCAGCCTGACTAAAAATGGAATCTTAAAAATCATATTTAAATTTTTTCATTCAAGGATCATCCTTTTTATCTAGAATTGTACAGATTTGCTATGACAGTCTATTTTATTCTCAACAAGTCTACTTTCCTTTCCTTTAAATTCACTTAGCAGGTTTACATTGAATATGTCTTCTATAAATCTGATAACAAAGAAGATGAAAAAGCAAACAACTAGAGATCTGAGTGATTCTCAAAAATGAGTTTTCACTTAACTGGACCAGGTAGGAAGGAACACTCATAAAGTCAGAAGTGTGGGTATTTATTATGAGTGGTATAGAATAGTTTGTAGTCTGTAGAAGGTTCTGAAATGAGTTGTTGGATTGGTCTTTTTAAAATTTCCTTTGTACTGAGAATATTTTCTGAATGGATGTGTAATTTTATTAGCGTAGAGCAAATAAAAAGAAAAGCAGTGTGGCATAGTGATCACCAGATTTTTACATGTGAGTCAGATTATGTCTGTTTCTCTCTGTTTCACATCTAAACTCTTTATATCTTCTGTCTGCTATTTTCTAAATATATCAGACCTTCCCTTTTACTAGCTGTGTGATCCTGGGCAAGTCACTTAATCCTGTTTGCCTCAGTTTCCTCATCTGTAAAATGAGCTAGAGAAGAAAATAGCAAACCACTCTTGTATCTTTCCAATGAGATATTTTACATTGTCTTCTATTTTTCATTCTTTTGGATCTGTTTTATAATATCTTGATTTCTCATAAAGTCATTAGCTTTTATTTGCTCCATTCTAATTTTTTACCTCTCATTTTTTTTTAGGTGATCTCATCACATTCAATTCATTCTGTGTCTACTCCTCACTGCCTTAATAATGATAATGTTTTTGGGAATACAAGCATCATCTTCCCATATAGGAATGTAAATACTTAAACTTATTAAGTCCCTTGTGATTTCTCTTTCATGTTTACATTTTTATGCTTCTCTTGAGTCTTTTTTGGAAATCAAATTTTCTATTCCTCTCTGGTCTTTTCATCAAAATGCTTGAGAGTCTTCTGTTTTTCTAAATATCCATTTTTCCACCTAAAGGATTATACTCAGTTTTGTTGGGTGCATTATTCTTGGTTGTAATCCAAGCCATAAATAAGACCCCAAAAAATTCCCCAGAACCAGATGGATTCACAAGTGAATTCCTCCAAATGTTTAAATAACAATTAATTCCAATACTAAATAAACTATTCGGAACAATAGGCAAAGAAGGAGTTCCATCAGATTCCTTTTATGATATAAATATGGTGCTGATATCTAAACCAGGAAGAGTAAAAACAGAAAAATAAAATTATAGAACAATTTCCTTAATGAATATTTATGCAAAAAATTTAAATTAAATGCTAGCAAGGAGATTACAGTAATATATCACAAAGACCATGCATTATGATCAGGTGGGGTTTATAGTGGTAAGGCAGGGCTGATTGAATATTAGTAAAACTATCAGCATGACTGACCATATCAATAAGAAAAACAACAAAAATAATAAGATTATATCAATAGATGCAGAAAAAGTTTTTAACAATATGTAATATTCATTCCCACTAAAAACACTAGAAAGTATGGGAATAAATGGAGTTTTCCTTAAAATGATAATTGCGTTTATCTAAAACCATTAGCAAGCATTATCTGTAATGGGGATAAGGTAGAAAGCTTTCAGGACAGGGGTTGCAGGACTAATGGGGAGTTCACATCACCACTATTCAATATTGTATTAGGAACACTAGTTAGAGCAGTAAGGCAAGAAAAAAATTGGAAAAATAAAAAGAGGCAATGAGGAAACAAAACTATTACTCTTTGTATGTGATATGATGGCATACTTGGAGAATCCTAGCAAATAAACTGAAAAATCTAGCTGAAACAACTTGAGCAAAGTTGCAGGATATAAAATAAACCCACACAAATCATCAACATTTCTGTATATTGTTAACACAGGGTTACTGTCAGTCGTACCAATCTCTTGCCAATGGACTCCAAATGACTCTGGAGGAGAGAGTGAGATTGATGACTTTGTACAGTCTTGCCTCACTTAAATACAATTCACCTGCAAGTCAATACATCACCCTCCTGATGCCATTGATTCTCTTTAAGAATGAAAGATAAACAACATACTGTAAGGAGTAGTAGCAGCCCCACTGGGGACCCAACCAGTCAGTTCCAGTTGGGCTATGCTTCTATGTCTTTCCTTCTTCCCTTCATTCCTTGTTCCTTCCTTGCTTTCCTCTTCCTGCTCCTCCTCCTCCTCCTCATCCTCTCCTCTGTCTACACAGGGAATCTTACACTTACATGTGGGTGGTCTTTCCAAAGGAATATAAATTTTGATTGCTTAAACCTTGCAAGATATTTTGGAGTTTGGTAGGCTCAATTCTTTTTCTTCCCTACTCATTTATTCTATCACTGTTTTGTTTTGTTTTGTTTTTTAAAAAACTGGGACAATTCTTTTGTCTCATGTAGTTTTCATTTATGATTTCTTGAAATATAGTTCAAAAAAAATAAGCTTTGATAAAGCACGTTAGAATTCAAATGGAACCACTTGATTATACTTTTAAACCCAAATCACTCTGATTCTCACTGATTGGCCAGTAATAGGTCCCAGCCCAAGTTTCACTTGCTCATCACCTGGGTTTGGACGATTCAGCCTGAGTATAAACAGCAAATGTTTCTGTTCTGGCCAGAAACCCTGAGGGTCTTCCCCACCCAGATTGATTATTTTGAGAAGGCAAACTAGGCCATCTTTTGCCTCAATTCTTACCTAGCCTTTAATTACTGAATGGGCATTGCTTCAGATAAACTGAGATCTGGGAAAGGCCTTGGTTTAAAAACAGCAAGATCCGCCACTACATGGAGGGCCATCACTACTCCTCCTGACTTATGTCTTGCCACTGAACTTGGAATGACTCTGGAGGATAGAGTGAGGTTCATGATGTTGGACAAGTCTGCCTCACTTAAATCCAATTCACTTGCAAATCAAAACATTACCCTCCTGATATCATTGGTTCTTTTTGACAATGAAGGATGAACAACAATTATCAACAAAGTCCAGCAGAAAGAGATAGAAAGAGAAATTCTATTTAAAATAACTGCAAACAATATGAAATACTTGGCAATCTATCTACCAAAGCAAATCCAGGAAGTATATGAACAAAATTACAAAATATTTTTCACACAAATAAAGTCAGATCTAAACAAATGGAAAAAATATCAATTACTTATGGGTAGGCCAAGCCAATATAATAAAAATGACAATTCTACCTAAATTAAATCACTAATTGCTCTTAGGAAGTACATGTATCATCTTCCTATATGAGAATAGAAGAGTCATACAGTTAACAAGTGTCTAAGGGTTAAATCCATTGAGTCCCTTACGATTTCTCTTTTATGTTTACATTTTTATGCTTAGGTTTATCAAACACTGGATTACTATGGTCACTTACTACTGTGTATTGTGTATCTAATCTATTCCACTGATTCACCACTCTATTTCTTTATCAGTATCTGATCGTTTTAATATTTACCACTTTGTAATACAGTTTGAGATCTGGTACTGCTAGGCCAACTTCCTTCACATTTTTTTTTCAGTTACTTCTTTGATATTCTTGATTTTTTTCTCTTCCAGATGAATTTTGCTATTATTTTTTTTTAGTTCTGGAAAATAAATTTTTGGCAGTTCAATAGGTATGATACTGAGTAGGTATGTTAATTCTGGTAGAATTGTCATTTTTATTATACTGACTCAGTCTACCCATGAGCAATTAATACAATTTCCAATTGTTTAGATCTGACTTTATTCATGTGAAAAGCATTTTATAATTGTGTCCATATAGTTCCTGAATTTGTCTTGAAAGTTAGACTGCCAAGTATTTTATAG
>CM053588.1:218691800-218755983 GCA_028646515.1 Pseudochirops corinnae | reverse complement strand
TATATATATTAAGTTAACTTTTGGTGAAGACATGGAAAAAAATCACACAAGATAGGTAGCAATGGATTGCCATCTGCATTCTTGAAAGGAATACTCATTTTGGTGAGATCACAGATCCATTTAAATAGTATTAAAATGTTGGTTGAATACATATAGGTTGTATAACAAGAGTTCATTGTATGCTATAAAGTAGAAAATTATGAACTCATTGCATTCAAGCTGGGCTTTTTGAGAGTTAAAGAAGGAAAAATAATGAGGACTCCTAAGACCAGTACTCTTTCAAGACGCAGTCCAGCCTTACCCTGTTAGGAAGGGTTCTTGGAACACACAGTCTGGCTGAATTTGGCTAAAACTAGCTCATCTCAGGCATAGAGCAAAAAGGCATAGAAAAAAATTAAAGATTATTTTCAACAGGAAATATTAGTAGCTTAGAATTGTTAGTATTCTAAAGCACTCCTCTGAGAGAACATGGACAAATCATTGATTTTTACATTTATCTTTCTTGGGTCTTGCATTGTCACTTCAAGGTGTCTTCATGTAATCCACTCTTACTAGAGAATGTTTTCAAGGATATACCAAATAATTAACCTTCTCACATCAGAGTTCAAGTGTCTTACTGGTGATAAAGCACTTGAACACCTCAAAAGCATAATTATCTATATACCCTTGAGAATTAGGATGTATCAGGTTCCAGAATGTGGGTAGATATTAAAACTGATATAATAGCAATTAGGTGTTCAGAATTTTCTCCATTATCCTGCCCTAATTGACCTTCATTTTGCTACTAAAATTTCATTCTACTCTTAAAGGAGCCTCTGTGCTTTTCGTAACCTCACTCAATCTTCAATTCTCTAACCGAGCAAAAGAGTTTCAAAGGAAAAGCTCTCAAAATAATTTCTGTTTCCCAGTTTTCTTGCCTGTGTTATACCATGCTGATGTAAATATACAATATATACCCTAATTTTTCCCTCTGGAGGATAAGTATGCAACAAGCTTTTTAAAAAACATTTACTCATCACTTAACCCCAGTTGCCCTGCATCCCCCCCTCCAAAAAGCAAAAACAAAAAAAAAAAAACATTTACTCATTGCAAAAAAAAATTTTAAGATACAGAATTATCCATTTATGATAATACTAACAAATTATAGATTATATTTTAATACATTATCTCATTTAAGCCACCATCACAATCTCATGATGTTATAGGTGTTATTATCTACATTTTATAAATAAGGAAACAGGGGCCTTGGAAAAACTAAATAATTTGCATATGATGAGACAGTTAGAAAGCACTAGGGTGGATTTGAACTTGATCTTTCTGACTCTTGGCCTAGTACTCTATCTGTTGTTGTTTAGAAATATTTCTGTCATGTCCAACTAATCATTACTTCATTTGGGGTTTTCTTAGCAAAGACAATGGAGTAGTTTGCCATTTCCTTCTCCAGTTCATTTTATAGATAAGGAAACTGAAGCAAACAGGGTTAAGTGATTTCCCCAGAATCATACAGCTAGTAAGTGTCTGAGGTCAGATTTTAACTCAGGAAGACGAGTCTTCCTGGCTCCAGGCCTGGCAGTCTATCCACACCACCTAGCTGCCCTAGTATTCTTATTTAAGATCACATAAACATATGTTTGTCTAACATGTTAGTTAAATCTCATGGCTTTTATCAATAATAGTTGCTTATACAGAGATGGTACTCATCAAAAAAATTGAGTAACAAAGCGATAAAATATAATTATTTAATATGCAAATTAAGCTACTAATTTTAAGGGACAAAATTAGTATTATTTGATCATATTTTTACACTAACAATTAAAGAGGTGGCTTCTAAGATGTAAAATCCTTTGCAGTTACAAATGATAGACCAATTCAGTAGTCTGAATGTTTTACAGAAGACTCATTTCGTTAAAGTCATTAACAAGTCTATTCCAACAGAGGTTAATGTTATCTTGACAGGATACTAATTTTAGATAGTCAATCCTTAGCAAGAATATTGCTTTCCTGTGGTAAGAAAAGATTTTACCTTATGTCTGACCCCATAGAGCCAGAAGGACTATTAAACTGGAAACAAGGGCAATGTATATCATACAATGGATGGATATTTGGAGCCTTGCTATTAATTTCAATATGAATAAACTATTTGTTCCTAATAAGGTGAAGGGCCCATTTTGTCATATTGTAATTTTAAATTTGTGTATTCGGTTTTGTTTTGTTTTTCAAGTAGGTATAGATCATTTTATACAATGGAATGTCACTTGTTTCTTCTTAATTTGGGAACTAAAATGTACTTTAATTACAAAAAAAAAAGAATATCTAATGACATCCCAATTACATCATAAAACTTGGAACTAGAAAAGACCTTACACATGACCCAAATCAACCCCTTCATTTTCTAGATATTCTTAATCAAGGAACCAGAATGCCATGGAGTCACCTCCAGTGTTATAGATTTCAACCCCTCCATACCTTAGTGAATGTACTTTGTGAGCTGCTTAAACAAAGACATCACCATTCACTCATTAAACATTTCATCACTGAGAACTCCTCTTTGTCCTGGCTGGTCATCAGACAACAGACATACTGCCAACATCAGAATTTCTAGTGGAGCTTTAGTGGAGACATTCTCTAACATGGCAGAATCTTCCAGGGCTTGTGTTTTCCTGGCATAGCCTTCAAGGACCATGGAATCTTCCATCCCAAAATGACACATTAGAGTGGATCTTTAGTGAAGGATTCTTAACAGCTTGTAAAAAATCAAATATTCTGCTATTTTCACCACTCTAAAGATGAACATTTTTCTTCCCACAGTCACGATTTTCCTTCTAACTTTTGTCATTACTAGAATATCAAATTCTGCGAAGCCTCATAATCACCATCATCTATCATAAACTAGTTTGCATAATCAATTCTCTCTTCAAAACAACAGGTTGAATTGCACATTGGATTCATTTACACAGGCAATTCCAGTTTAAAAAAAAAAAGACTGTCTGCAATTGTAAATATAAATGCTAACATTTTTCTGCTCACCTGCTGGGTCTATTACATTTCCTTCTGTCATGAGAGTGTTCTATGCTCTTGCCTTCTATGGATGCTTTGGATAAAGAGTTCAGGCAAGACTCTGCTTTTCTGGATTAGTGTCATTATAAATTAAGACAGTAACAACCACTTATGGGAAATCTGACAACTAGGCAAGTGGCTGAACACAATAATAGATTTCTTTCCAGTAATGCAACCTGGTAAAGAAAATGGATTACTTTTAAATGTACACAAAATATAGTTTCACTGCAACTGCTTTTCTCAATAACATGGTCTTCCTTGACCCAACATGACTCCTCCAATTGAAACTAAAATTCATACCATTTATATTATGACAAAATTCTATGAGGTAGTGACTCATCTTCTAATAATATTTCCATGATAGAAAAACCATATGGCAGAAGGCCAACACACTGTACTCAACACCAGGAGTACCTTTAGAATCACTTTGTAACTGTGTTCACAGGTCCCAGAACCAGTTTTCCAATCAGATAAAATAAGCAGGCACTTCTTCAGTGTGATTTGAGGGTCACTCAAAAAACAGCTTTCTGCTCCAACATTAGAGTTTCATTCATAATTTAGATTAAGGCATTGTGAACATGTAAATATGCTTTTGTCAATCTTTGATTAGTTCATTAGGCAACTACTGTGTGCTAAGTATTGGGGATGCAAAGAGAAAGATAAAAGAGTTTCTGCATTCATGAAGCTTACATTACAACAGGGAAGATAACATACACATATATAAGCATATGCAAAAGATATAGAAAGCAACAGATTCAAGGTAACTTTGAGGTAGGAAGGCATCGGCATCTCGGGGCACTAAGGAATACCTCACAAAGATGATGACATTTGAACTGAAGGCAATAGGAAGAGTTCATGTAACTGTACGGAGATGGAGGGGCAGCTAGGTGGCTCAGGGGATAGAGCACTAGCCCTGGAGTCAGGAGGACCTGAGTTCAAATCCAGCCTCAAACACTTGACACTTATTTACTGTGTGACCCTGGACAAGTCACTTAGACCTGATTGCCTAGCAAAAAAAAAAAAGTATTGGAGATGGGTGACAAGGTGTCTTGTATAGAGTAAATTAATTTGTCATATTCTTTCCAAAATGTAGCTAGCTAAAAGCAAGTTTTGAGAGAAGGAGAGTGGAGAGATAGGCCTAGAGGACAAAATATTACTTCAGGAGGGGATTGGGATGAGGCTAATGCCTAGAGGGGTGTAAAGGGAAGAGCATTTATAAAAACACTGTTAAGTACCAGACACTCTGCTAAGCACTTTTACAAATATTATCTCATTTGATCCCCACAACAACCCTGCAAAGTAGGAGCTATTCTGAATCCCCATTTTACAGTTGAGGAAACTAAGACAAGCCTAGTTAAAGTAATTTGTCCCAGGTCACACAGCTAGTTAAGTGTCTGAGGCTGCATTTGCACTCAGGTCTTCCTGACTTCAGCCCTAGTGCTCTATCCACTGTGCTATCAGCTTTCTCTAGTGTGATATCCTGGGTGGGATAGTACTGAAGACAAAAGCATCACGTCACAGTTGTGCTAGTGATGGAATCCTAATAAAGTTGCCTCCAGCCCCAATATTCTAACTTCATTATAGGCCTGGCCCCACTGAATAACAGGTCCCTGTACCTATATAGCCTCTAACTCTACCCTGCCAATGTCCTAAATTCTTCATATATGCCTCACTGCTCACTGGAACAACAGGTGTGTTCCCAAAAATCTTAGTTCCCACAGAAACAGCAGGTGTGAACATGTGATAGGAACCCAGGTACTGCCTCTACCTACACACTGCCCCCAGACCCATTCCCACAGAAACAGGTATGGTCTTGGATTCAATCACAATCATACTATCCATCTAACCCAAGACAGGACCACAATACCTAAATATCTGTCTTGACCAGACAAGATCACAATAGCTAGCCAGTTGGAGGGTAGCATGACTAGAATGTTTAACCACCAAGCTATGGCTGGGACCCCTCCTCCATTACCTAATCCCTTAACAAACTCCTCCTGATTTTTTAGTATTTACGATTTATGTTATGTAATTGCATCTTTACCCTATAAAAATTCATCTTTCTTTCTCTGAAGTTACTGGTTGCTCTTGGACTTTAGCCCATTTTATTAGAGGTATCAATCTCAATAAATACCTATACTTGGATTAGAGGTGGTCTGACTCCGAATTCCTTGAGATGGTTCCATCACAACATATCATGAAATCCCAACAGTTTTTGGGTGGGCAGAGCTCCCACCACAACACTAGGATCAACCCGAAGCAGCATCAGTAGGACAGGATTTAACTCACCGTTCTTCTTTCAAGAAGAGGAAGCACAGCTTTCAATTAGGCCAATCTTGCTCACAAGTAGATGGAGGTATGTTTTAGTCCTTGTTACCACCTGGCAAAAGGTTCCAGTGGTCACTGGTAAATCAGCCCCGACAACATAACAGGGCAAACAACACCAATGGAGGAGCACACACTGAGGACGCTGCCTTGCACATAGTAGGTGCTTCATAAATGTTTGCTGAATTTATGTGTTTAGTTGGATTACACTCTGTTATATGTAATCAAACTCTTGACTTTCACTTTCTTCTTCATTTGTACTTCTGTAACCATACACTGGCATAATTAGGTTGCAAAGTTTAATGATCAGACTTGCTGAAATAAATTGAATGCTTTAATTTAGCAGCAATGCTTTACCAGTCAGATGGTTGCCTGCTTTGCTAATTGAGTTCCAGAGTTTAATAACCAAACTATATGGTCTATATAATTTATGGGGGCCGGGGGCGGTATATGTGCTTACTGAATATGTATATGTTGCTGATTTGACTTAATTTGTTATAGACCTGGGCACCTGCTTCTGGCCCACAGCATCTCTTGGCGGTGGAATTCCTGGAGCATTCGGCAGCTGATGCATCTTTGTTATCTGAATGGCACTCATCATCTATAAAGTCATTTTCAATTCAAACTTTACTGATCAAGCTGCACATTTCTGGGTCAGAACTTTGACGATACAGCCCTCTGCAAAATGAATTGAATCCTTTGCTAATCACGGGCAACGGCAGAATGTACTCGGTTTGTGGTGATTTGCATCATTTGCTGATTACATCCTTCAGTTCCTCCTGTAAACTGCTGTGCAGAGGCACTGGAGCTTGTAAATCAAGTTCTGCTTCACCCAACTCTGGCCATGGAAGTTGTGGGTGAAATGGTCTTTCTAATGTAACAAATTATTCACATATGCATGTGGCCTCAACACATACACAGAAAACCACACGAGAGGAGGCAGCATCTCTGTTCCCATAATAAACCACCACCATGTTATAACATATCCCCAAAACATTAACACAAAAAAGTTTAAAAGACTGATTATCAAAGACCTTAATAGTTTTGCCATTAAAATATTGCTATACATAAGACCTCATTAAAAAAAATTGAGGTAGGAGCTATTCAGTAGGAAATGGAGAGAATTAAAGCACTGTGAAAGCATGGAGTTATTTTAATCAGGTATAAAAATAGGCAATTATTAAGATTTTATTATAATAGTGCCAGGCAAAAACAATCCTAGGATTAGAAAATCATGGCTATAAAGCCGAAAGGGACCTCAGAGCCATCTAATATAATATTTTTGTTTTACATAGGAAGGAACTGAGACCCACAGAGCTCAGGTGACTTACCCAAGGTCACACAGCTAGTAGACATTGGAGGTAATAATAGTAATAATAACAATAATAGTAGAAGTAGTACAAATAATAATACCAGGAGTAGTAGTGGTGGTAGTAGTAAGTCGCAGTGGTGGCGGTGGTGATGGTAGTAGCAGGAAGGGGCAGCTAGGTGTCTCAGTTGATAGAGCACTGGGTCTGGAGTCAGGAAGACTCATCTTTGTAAGAGCAAATTCAGCCTCAGACACTTTCTAGCTGTGTGGTCCTGAACAAGTCACTTAACCTTGTTTGTCTCAGTTTTCTCATCTGTAAAATGAGCTAGGAAAGGAAATGGCAAACTGCTCCAGTATCTTTGCCAAGAAAACCCCAAATGTGGTCACTAAGAGTCAGACATGACTGAAATGACTTAACAGCAACAAGTAGTAGGAGTAACAGCTGGGAATTTATATAACACTTCAAAGTTCGCAAAGATCATTATGTTGTTTCGTTGAGGTGGAATTTGAACCCAGATCCTTTGACTTTAATACCACTCATCTAGGTACCTGCTTAATACCTGCCTCCCTACTCCCATCCCCTCCCACAAAAAGAGTCGTATTTTATTCCAATTAAAATTAGGTTAAACAAAAAGTTTAGGGAATTAAAAAGGTACAAATAAAAATTGTCACACCTGTGAAACAACTTCAGCTCTCCTCTAATTGGCAATCTCTGGGTAATGAATGGGGGGGAGGATTTACACCCCACCCTCTCAGGAGGTCATGGACAAGAATCAGCTGGGATGAGAAGGCATGAATGCATTGTGATCTATGTTGTTAAAGGAAGAAATCACAAATACATTGATGAACTACAGTGTAATAAATTTGAGCTGTTATTTTTGATAAAGTATATCACCAAAAGAATAACAGCAGGATGACAAATGCATCAATGTCTTGTTTCACTGTGGGGGAGGAATGATAAATTCCTCTTGGGGGGAGGGATCTATATTGGCATCCTTACCATCAGGCCACAGATTAGCCTCTATCACGTCACCTATATCCCAGCATGTAAAGGCCTTGTGACTAGGTAAGGAAATGGAACTTGAGTTACATACTGCCACAGCAGAAGATAAAGAGCTCAATTGTCCAAAAGCTTATGAAATTCATGTCCCAGCATCTCGAAGCCATTAGCCACATGGACATCAAGAACTCAGATATGGTAACAGGCAAAATTTCTAAGGCCAAATATACAACTGAATCCCTTGTTTCTTTTTTGCTGAAGCTTTTTCAGGAAAGCACATAAACATGATGAGTGCTGCCTCCCGTATGCAAATGAGAAGCTATGTAGCTTGATTAATAAAGCAGAGAAATATTTTCAAAGTTAACAAATCCACCTCTCAATTCATAAAACTTCCACAGGGAAGATGAAATCATTCTAATATGGTGTGATTTTTTTTTTTTAACCAGCTAACTAGGATAAAAATGTATACTCTTCACTCTCATCTTCAAAGTTAATCTCTTCTGTATTGGCTCAGGGATAGACAGAATCATCTGATGATTGCTTATACTGAATAACTCAATTCTTCCCCTCAGGAAGAACTTTCCTTTATAAACATCTTGCTTGGGGGGAAACAAGCATTTGGAAGATTCAACAATTTGGAGTCACAAGAAATCAGTAAGTATTCCTTAAAATGCCTACTATGTGCCAGGCACTTTGCTGGATCTGGGGATACAAGTACAAAAAATGAAATAATTTCTACTTGCAGCAAACTTATATTCCAATAGGAGAAACAGCAAATACATATAAGATATGTGTAGTATAAATTTAAAGCAAATATAAAATAAGGTAGAAGGCAGGGAGGTGGGGCAGTGGCCACAGTTATGGATAGACCTGGCTTCAAGTCAGACAATAGCTGTGGGACCCTGTTTGTCTCAGTTTCTTCATCTGTATACTTGGGAAGATAATGGTTCTAAAACCAAGGGTTGCTGTGAGGATAGCATTTTACAACGCATTCTGCAAATCTTAAAATTCTTTATAAATGCTAGCCATTATTATCATTATTATTATCGTGTATATCTGCCAAAAAACGCTATGAATGCACAAATAGCAAGACTTGGCAACTGATTGGAAATGTGGGATAAGAAAGGGTTCGGATCAAACAGTCTACAGAGAACTTTTCCAAAATGTTATTTTGGAATTTTAGTGAAGGAAGCGTTTCTCTTCACCCTAAATTTTACTTTCATCTTGGGAAATGTAACATTCATGACTCAAAGTAGCAAGATACTTTCATTTTCCTACCCTGATTGCCACTGAGCTTCTCCTGTTATGTTGGAGAGGAATGAAAATCCTGCCTTTGTATACCCTACTTGAAAGTTTACTTTTTAAAAAGTCTTGATTAGGAGAATATGTCTTCTATGGAATAGTAATAAAAAAAAAAAGAGGTATTCCTGAAATGTTTGGAAACAACTAGAAACCTTCGAACATTTCTCTTTAATCTTAAATGTCTTTCAGAATAAATTCTACAGCTCACATCTGGGACACAGGTACCTGCAAAAACCCTGAAATGCTTCAAGAGATCCATGATCTTATCAATATATATTCACCCCCCCACCAATGGAAATTGCAACCCAGTCTGGGCAGCTAAGTAGCACAGTGATTAGAGTGCTAGATTTGGACTCAGGAAAACCTGAGTTCAAATCCTGCTTGGGACACTAGCTGTGTGATACTGAGGAACTCACTTAACCTCTCTGTGCCTCTGTTTCCCCACCTATAAAATAGGAAGGATGGATTTGATCCCCTCAAAGGTCCATTTCACCTCAAAATCTATCATCTTATGAATATTCTTCAGTTCCTTTACACAAATTCCCCACAGAGTAATTACCTACTGTGTCAGAGACTTAGTCTGATTCTTTTAGTATTTCCAATGCATTGCTTAGGTCATTCACCTTTTACTACATGACTGACCCACTTTCATAATAACATAAAATGCTTTACTTTAGGATTTGTTATTATAGCAGTAATGTGGCAGGGTAGGCAGAGAACTGGCCTTTGGGTCATCTGGACCTGGACTCAGGTCTTGCCTCTGATACATCCTGGTTGTGTGACCTAGGACAAGTAGTTTAATCTCCAAGTACACAGAGGCAGCTCTCTAAAGCTGTAAGTTTTAAATCACTTGCTGATATGCATAAGTAAAAGAAGCTCCCACACTGATAATTCTCAAAAGCAATAAAATCATAGGTGCATACAAAAAAAACTGATTACAATGTTGTCATAAAATAATCATTTGTTAGTGTGTTAATCATGGATTGTCACGAAATATTTTATCACAATTAATTTGTGTATTCACCTATTCACTATATTTGACTATAAACTCCATGTGGGCAAGGAATCTGTCCCTATTTAAACTTTGTATCTTCCTAAAACATTATTTTTCATACTACAGGCACTAAATACTCATAGAATTAAAGTAGATTACAAATCTCCCTGTTCTTTTGCTTGTTGGAACAGAATAGAGAGGATAGCATAGATGAAATTAGCAAGTAGAAGGCAGTAAAAATATGCAAGAACCTAATTATGTCTACAAATATGTATGTGCACACACCCAGGGCCATTTGGCACCATTTGTCTCTGTTCTGTTGTGTTATGAAGAGTCCACAGCTATTTCTGGGACATAATTTTTATACCTGGTTCTGAGCACAACATTTATGATGACCATATGTACTGTGCAAAGCAGACCCAAATTCAGGAAAAGGAAATAAACTTTTAACTAGACTTTGCAAAAGAAAAATTCCTCACCAGATAACTTTACATGAACACCAACTATATGAAAGGCACTGTGCTATGTTCTAGGGATCCAAAGACAAAAACAATCCCTGTCCTCAAAGAGATTATATTCTACTGTGTGCACAAATAAGTACAAGGAAAAGTGAAGAGGGGAAGAGAACTAACAGCTAGTGGAGGTTAGAATCTGAGAGGGCTCCATGGAGGAAGTGGCACGTTAACTAAGCCTTGAAGGAAGACAAGGATTCCGAGAGATGGAGAAGAGTGGAAAGGGCATTCCAGTCATGGAGGACAGCTTGTGTAAATCCACTGAGGCCAGAGATGGGGTAAAAAGTTCAGATGCAATTTGTCTGGGATATAGAATTTGTGGAGTGGCCTAAATCAAGGTTGGAAAGATTAAGAGGGAGCAAGATTAGGGAAAGCAAATTCCAAACAAAAGAGTTTGCATTTTATCCTCCAGGCAATGATGAACCAGATGATCAGATCTGTGCCTTAAAATAATCTTGGAAGTTATGTGGAAGATGGATAGAGGAAGGGAGAAAATAGAAGCAGGCAGATCAATTAGGAGGTTATTGCAATAGTTCAATAAAGAAGTAATGAGTGCCTGTGTAAGTGATGAAGAAGGGATGGATTGGAAACTTAGAGGAAAGATAATAAATCCCAATTTTAACATGTTGAGTTTAAGATATCTACCCAGCAACTAAGCAAAATGGGTCAACAGTGATGTAGGACTGAAACACGAAGGAGGCATAGTTTTGGAGGTCCATCTACATGAAAAAAAAAGTCATTCAAACCTTGGGAGTGGGTGAGATCACTAAGGTAAAGAGTATAAAGAAGGAAAAGGAATCCAAGGCAGAGCCTTGGGGTATGACCACACATGGAGGGTGTGCTATAGATAAAGATCCAGCAAAGGAGGCTGAGAAGAATGAGAAGGAGAAAGTAGTATCCAAAAAAGAAATATATACGCACAAAAAAAGAATAGATATTCCCAGAAGAGCTGGAGGTAAACAGTGCCATACGCTGCAGAGAAGTCAAGAGAAAAAAAAAGATCTTTTGGTCATTGTTTTAACAATTAAGAGATTGTTGCTGAGAGGTTTTAGTCAAAAGAAGAAAGAAATGCTAGGTTGTAGGCAGTGAAAAAATGAATGGGAAGGGGGTAGGGAAGTAGAGGCAACAATTGTAGATTTTTGAAAAATTTAACTGTGAAAGGAAGGTAAGAGATACAGTAAGATTTATCAGGGTCAAGTAAAAGCTGCTTTTTGTTTTTTTCTTTTTAGGGATATGGAGATCTGAGGATGTTTGCAGATTGTAAAAAAAAGGAGCCAGTTGGAGCCAGATGGAGATTAGAAAAGGAAATGGATAATGGGAAGGATAAACAGCTTAAGGAGATATGAAGGTTTGATATCAAAGGCACAAATAGAAAGGCTGATCTCAGAAATAGGACCACTTCTTCCTCCGAGGTTGGAGTAAAGAAAGGGAAGTGAACTGATAGACTCAAATTTCATGATAAAGTGTCCTCTGCTGAGGAACGGAATAGGGAGTAAGAGTTAATATAGAGGAAGACATTGAAGATAAAGCCACAAGATGTTTACTGATATGAGGTTTGGGAAATATTATCATTCTAACCGTGAAATAGGGGAACATGTGAAGGAGTCCAGTTGGTAATGACCTTCCTTCTCAGATTTCACATAAGACTGGTGGTAATAATAATAATAATAATTAATAATTGCATGCTAATGTATAATATTATTCCTTTTGAATAATGTAATTACCAACCAGACTCCAGAGGGTCAATAATGAAACAAACTGACAGGTGATGGAATCAGGGGCAAACTTGAGACAACCATTTTTGGACTTGGTAAATACAGGAATTTGTTTTCCTGCTTATGAATATTAGCTACATGAGTAAAACGGTAAAAAAAAATAGCACTTACTTCTGGAAACTGTTATGAAGATAAAAATGAGATCATGTTTGCAAATTACTTTGCAAGCTCAAAGTGTTATTTATATAAATGCTAGTTATTGAATGTTAGGTACTGAAAATAAGAGAAATATTTTTTAACTATTTGCCCCTAAGGCCTAGAAAAGTTAAGAGACTGGTTGGTATTGTTAATAAAACACTGGGTGTGTAGTTTCAAATGCCCAGAGGCAGCTAGCTGACTGGTGCAGTGGGTAAAGTGCTAGACCTGGAGTCAGGAAGACCTGACTTCAAATTCAGTTGTCCTCAGAAACAAACTGTGTGGCCCTGAAAAAGTCACTTAACCTCTGTGTGCATCAGATTCTTCAACTGTAAAATGGGGATTATAATAACTCTTACCTTGCAAGGCTGTTTTGAGGATCAAATAAGACAACATTCGTAAAGCTTTTAGCATAATTCCTGACACTGTAGTAGGTGCTTACTAAATGCTTACTTCTTCTTGTATGTGACCCTGGCCTTCCTTGAGTGTCACTTTCCTCCTTTGTTAAAAGGAAGGTCATAGTAACCCCTAGCTCATAAGATTGTTTTAAGAACAAAATGAAATATCATCTATAAAGCTCCATAGAAAAATCAGCTGGTATGTTAGAGAAGGATTACATGTACACAAGAAGATAGGAAAAAAAATCAGTTTTGCCATTTTAAAAACACAGATCAACATGGCTTGTGAAACATTGCTTTTATACAGTTCTGTATCTGTCAGTTAGTAATGAGGCCAGCCCCGACAAATAGTAAGTCTTATATTCTGAAGGCTTCCCTTTGCTACTGGCCTCCATTTAAGCTTCCCCAACTGAATGAGTTGAAGAAAAGCATCTCTATTCCCCTGCAAGCCATTTGGAAGTAAAAGAAACCTCAGAAGATCATCAGGAGGTATTGCTAAAGAGGAACTGAAATGATGAAAGTCTATGACCCCAAACTCCTATTCTGCCATTTAGTTTTAATTCCTAATTGACATCAGCCTTTTAAAGGGAGAGTAATGTCTTTGCACATCATCCTGAGCATTTGGTTAATGTGTGGATTTTCTCCATTTGGGTTTTTCAGCCAGTAGCTTCTACAAAATGCAAGGAGAAAATATTACCAGTTTATCTGCTTGAAAATATAAGAGCCACAGAATCAATGAGAATACTCAATAAAGCAGGCATTGGCTATGCAGTATGTGCAATATTCTTTGAAATGGAAATGTTATATATACACATACATCTTTTCTGAAATGCATCTTGTGCATAAAGTGAGTAGAAAGATAAGAGGTCACCATCAAGGTAGAATAACATGGAAGGGGAAAAGTGCTAGGAACAGAATATAAGATCCTCCACTCAGCTGCCAAAGTGATTTTCTTAAAGCACAGATCTGACCATATCAGCACTCTAGTCAATAAACACCAGGGACTCCTTATCATCTCCAGGATCACATATAAAATCCTCTGTTTGGCTATTCAAGCCCTTTACAACCTGGCCCCTTCCTACTTTTCTGGTCTTCTTTCTTATAACTTTCTCTTTTCCATCTACTGAAGAAACATTGGTCATGCTGTTCCTCCCCTATGACACACCATCTCCTGCCTCCTCAGTGTCTTTTTTTTACCGGTTGTCACCTATGCCTGAAATGTTCTCTCTCCTCACTTCTGCCTCCCGGCTTCCCAGGCTAGACTAAACTCTGCATAAAATTCTACCCTGCGCAAGAAGCCACTCCTGATGTGCCTCTCCCCATTTCACTGTCCCTCCTCCAACACACACACACACACACACACACACACACACACACACACACACACACACTCTCTCTCTCTCTCTCTCTCTCTCTCTCTCTCCCTCTCTCTCTCTCTCTCCCTCTCTTTCTTCTTCTCTCCCTCTCTCTCTCCCCCCCTACTTCTCTCTCTTTCTCTCTCTCTCTCTCTCTCTCTCTCTCTCTCTCTCTCTCTCTCTCTCCCCTTTTGCTAAAGCCATCTCTCTGGGATTACCTAGTATTTACATTGTAATTTGTTTACATGTTGTCTGCTCCCATTAGACCCTGAGCTGGGACTATTTTTGCCTTTCCTTCTATCTCCAAGTCTTAGTATAGTGCCTGGAATGTGGTAAGTGCTTGTTGACTGACTGATTGCTTTAGTCCTACAAGGGACTTTAGAAATTACCTAGACCAACCCCCTTATTTCTCAGATGAGGAAACTGAGATCCAAGGTCATCTCTCTCAAGGTCACACAAGTAGTACATACAAGTCAGGGCAGTAATGAAAGTGGAAAAGGGCTACCTAGATAATAAAGACCAAGAAAGTGAAATAGAGTAGCCTGAATTATTTACATATCTATCAGTCCACCATTTTTTTTTTGTTTTTTAGGGAGGGAGGGATGCTAGATAGGCCTGAAAATTCACACAAGCAGGAGAATCACAGAATTATTCAAGATCACAGAGTTAGAGCTGAAAGCAACTTTAGAAGTGATTTCTATTATCTAACCCTCTCCTTTTATTCAGAAAGAGTAAGTGACCTATCTAAGGTCATACAACTAGTTGGAATTTGGACCTGGGTGCTCTGATTCCAAATAAATGAAAATAAAGGATTTACTAAGTATTTACTACATACAATATGCTGTGCTAAGTGCTGGGGGCACATGTTTAAAATGATCATCGTTAAATATATTTTGGACAAAGTCTGAATTAATCAAACACTGCCTTTCCCTTGACTTCTGTGTCAAAAGACAACAGAAACCAGATGGGACTAGAGATAGGATTTCCCCTCATCTAGGGAGAAAAACAGATATCCTGAGACCATAAAATGTAAATAGACCCTGCTCCGATTGTTATCAATTTGCATTTACAACCCTTTCTCACATATAGAAGGTAACAAATGGAAGTCTTAAAGTTTTGTGACATGGTCATCCTGAATTGGGATGGTTCTAAAATCTATAAAAACTCTTCTCATTCATCTGTTCATCAGTCAGGACTCTGGTTCTGCGCTCTTTGTGCAAGTGTCTCTTCTGTAGCTTAAGGGAATAAAATGAGATAACTGTATATCACTATTTGCTCATCTCCTTTAACCTAACCTTTTTAGATGTTGACAAAAAGTAAAACAGTCCCTGCTTTCAAGATGGTCACATTCAAATTGGAGAGACAACAAACAGAAGTTTTTAGCTGTATGTCAGACAGAAAGTCCCACGATCTTTAGTGGCAAAGGAGATTATAATACCTCTTATTTAATGTAATTTCTATTTTCTGATACTGAACCATTTCATGGTACGAAGAGCTTTGATGGTCAGAACTTTCTTCCGGCAGGTCTTCAACAGCTGTAACTGTAGTATATGTAGATTGCCTGCAAATTCAGTTCACCATACCTGACTGACTTACCAATTCTGGCAAAAATTAGTGAAAATTAGTGAAAAAAATAAAGACAATGAGCAAGATAATTTGAATAGACATAGGGTCCTTTTGCCTCTTGTATCAGCAATACAGTATTCACAGTGCCTACAGTAACTATAAATATGCTGATATGGTTATTAATCACAAAATGTAACAGGCTCTCTACATAAGAAATATAGCTAGAGCATTCATTTAAATACCAGAAAACTGAGTCCCAAAACCAGAAAGTCAAAGCCAACACAGTAGTTATGAAGTTGGCACATGTAGTTAAAGTAGTAAACACCCACATTTTCAATCCTTCAAAACAGGACAGGCTACCTTAGGCAAAGATCCTCCTCTCCTCACGCACTCAACTGCTCAGCATCCAGGCAGCTTGCTCCCAGCAGCTCTGGCCCCGGCAGTTCCAGTCCCTGGCAGTCCTCAGCAGGAGTCCTTAGCAGAGATTCTGGCCCGCTCAAAGAAAAAAGAGTTCGCACTGCAACTGCTGCTGCTGCTGCTGCCTCCTCTGCCACCGCTTCCAGTCAGCACCGCATGGAGACTAGCTTGGTTCCGGCGTTCTCTTGCTCCACCCCTTCCTGCTACTTCAGCAAGTTTAAGGGGCATGGAAGATCTTCAAATCCCAGTATCATTACACCTCTCTACCTTCAACTCCCACCTTGAGAAAATCCAGATTACTGCCATAATTCTTTAACTATAGATATCTGGTTTCAATGGGCAGAGGTAGAAGGAGGGAGGGTATAGCATCGTAGAGGGAGTGAAGAGGAAAAGGACAGATTAATAACAGGACATAGAAAGAATTATGAAGCTCACTGCCCATCAGTGAGCACCAGCCTAGGGGCATATAATCACTCTTCAAAGTCAACAGCAAGCACCTTGACCAACCAGGAAGATAATACACAGTTAAAAACAAATCAAATGAACAAACAAAACTGAGAACAGAGTAAAGAGGTTGTTGTTGTTGTTTTGGGGGGGGAGGTCTTTTCTCTACACTCTTCCATACTTCCTCCTTTCAGGTCTGACAATCTTATGAAAGCAGATAGTCTGTACAGAGACGAGAATCAAGCCTCAAAATTATATTTCCTTCTGGGGTTCAAGTAACTATTAGAGACCACCTCAAAAGTTACTAATACAGTAATGTAGGCACTATTACAACTCAGATGTATTTGCACCCAAATTCTCTTGCCCTTCTTCTCCCAGACTACCAAAGCAAGGATCACTATATTCCTTAGCACTCTTTTTCTGTCTCAATTACTGCCCCTGGACTGTTCTCTCATCTTATTGTATCCTTTGCTCTTTCCTTGACTCAAAGCTATCCAAAGGAAACAAACAAACACACACACATACACTCAAAATAACTGACTCCAGTTTCAGGATTCCACTTTTAAAAGCTTCTGCAGGAGTAGAGACAGCATGATTTTGACCTTGGAAGCCACCTCGCATCAGGCACTGCTCTAAACCTTCACATGAGATCAATAAAAGAAACACTGGCAAGTATTGTTATGGTACTGGTCTGACAAATGAAGTTACATTCCTGTAGCAAGAAATCTGAAACAATACTTGCTGCCTAAAAGCACAGAACATCAGTGTAAAATCTTTGAAGTGGAATTTAACAAGCATATTCTCCAGGTTTCCTAAGTTTTTCAGTGTCAATCTGCCTGTCTGTCTGCGTGTCTGTCTGTCTATGGATGTGTGTCTCTCTGGCTGAATGAAGCATTAAAAAGTAGAAAAAAGACATGAAAATGTTATCTGGGCAGCAGTTATATTGGGAAACAGATATATTAGGATTTTAATAGGTACTATGATGAGTTGAATTAGAGATATTTGAAAAGAGGAAAGCTCAACATGAGTTACACAATCTTGTTATCCACTGGCATGTGTTCATTTCTAAGATATTAATCTGTCCTTTTCCTCTTCACTCCCTCTACGAGGGGAGTTTCTCTCCTATCATTGTACCATCCTTCTCTCGTCATACTCAAGCAGAGGTATAAATGGTCTCGTTTAGAATTTGGCACAAGATCAGAATTTCCATATGCTTTAATAGGAGTTGTGAATTGACAATAAGAACTCAGTAGGATCCCCTGGGTAGGAAAGGCCACATTAAAACGATGAAATTGACAAACCCACTATGCCAACATATGTTCAAGAGCACAGGTAGGTCTCATTCGTTAATTGTATCATGTACAGTTTTTAATTGCATGTGGGGGCACAAAAACAGAAAAAACTAAAGTTACCAGGTAAACCACCCTTAGCCACTACATTTGTGCCATCTTCCAGCTTAAACATAAAATAGGAGTGTTTGCTTAAACAATTCATTGATCTCCCTCTGCTCATACTATCTGTTCCCCAAGATACCAGCTTCTGAACTATTCCTCATCCATGATACCACGTGTCCTATTCCCAGCATTTTCACTGGCTCTCATGTCTGGAGATATTCTCCCTCCTCACATCTTTTTAAATCTCACCAAAAGTCCCTCCTTCTGCAAGAAGTCTTTTCTGTTCCTCCTTTCTCTTGATGTCTTCCCTCTGAGATTATCTCCCTGTATAAATTTTGCATATTGGTAGCTATTTTCACGTTGTCTCCTTCATTAGACTGTCAACTCCTTGGGAACAGGGGCTATATTTTACCTTTCCTTGTATCACTGGTACATAGTACAGTGCCTGGCATATAATAGGTATATAATAAATGCTTGTAGACTTGACTTGAAAAGTTAGGGTGAAGAAATGGGAACAGAAATCCTTCCTTTTAGTAAACATTACTCTTCAAAAATTTCCTGCAGGGGCAGAGCCAAGATGGCAGCATAGAAGCAGGAAAGCTCCGCAGCTCCCACATAACCACCTCAAATACCCATAAAATATGACTCTACACAAATTTTAGGGCTCCAGAACTCACAAAATTACGGGAAAAAAAACACATCTCCTGCTGAAGACAGCTGGGCAGGAAGAGTTCATCGCAGCATGCTGGGAGTCCAGCCCAGCCCAGCCTGAAACCACAGCTTAGCCCGGGGACAGCCAGGACGAGCTGCAGCTGGAGCATTCAGGAGCATGGATCACCAGCAGCTGTGACAGTTTCCAGAACTATCAACCCATAAGAAACAAGGACAAAGTGAAAGTTCTCTGGTGACATAAAGGATGGAGAACCTCTCCAGCTATTTGAACAAAGTAACCACTCTGCCCACAAGCAGGAAACCCACACCCTGGAGGCTGTGAAGCTGGTGGCGTTCAACCTTAAGCAGACACTTATCAAGCTTATGACACATCTTTTTGGAGATGGACTGGAGATTAGATGGGTGGACTGCTACTTCCCTTTCACTCATCTATCTTTTGAGATGGAGATCAACTTTCAAGGAGAATGGATTGAGGTGCTGGGCTGTGGGATCATGAAGCAACAGCTAGTCAACTCAGCTGGTGCTCAAAACAATATTGGATGGGCCTTTGGTCTGGGATTGGAGAGGCTGGCCATGATCCTGTATAACATCCCTGATATTCACATATTTTGGAGTGAAGATGAGAGGTTCCTGAAACAATTCTGTGTGCCCAATATCAACCAGGATATACAATTCCAGCCTCTTAGCAAGTATCCAGCTTTGGTGAATGACATCTACTTCTGGCTACCCTCTCAGAATTACTCTGAGAATGATTTCTATGACTTAGTCCAAACCATTGGAGGGGACCTGGTAGAGAAGGTTGATCTCATAGACAAGTTTGAGCATCCAAAGACACAGAGAATCAGCCATTGCTATCGAATTACTTACTGCCACATGGAGAAGACTCTCACCCAGGAAGAGGTGAAGCATATCCATCAATCTGTCCAAGATGGGGCTATGCAGCTGCTGGGTGTGGAGGGCAGATTTTGACATGCCTGCTTTGCTGAGGTGGGAGAATTTCTCCCTGCTCACAGTCTCACCTAAGGAGAAAGGATCACACTTCCATCCATGAATCAGGGGCATTGGCTATATTCTGATAAATGGGTCAGTTTTAGGAATTGTGGAAAACAAAGAATAACTCTGGAGAAAAAATAAATTTCCTGCAGCATCGTGCAATGATCAATGATGAATGATTTAGCTCTTCTCATTGATGTGGATACAGAGGTGCTCTAAGCATAAAAATAATATTAAGGGTTGGTTTTCCAGTACTTTTGAAGCCCCTAGTTTATTCTCTAACCTGAAGGTATCCTAAAGTCTCTTCCCTTATCTTGAAATGCCATAAAACTTCCCCCCTTGTCTAGGACCATGGAATTCCTTTTCACCTCCGCCCCCCCATCCTGGGTCTCCCTTATCTTGTGTCATTCATCTTCATCATCCTGTGCCTAAATCTCCAACCCCATTAGAAACCCTAAAATTATGTCATCATACTACAGGCTGTGTAGCTTTCTGTGTATATAAGTCTGGTCCTTTTCCTATATCAATGTCTCTGTTTAGTTCCTTGCTAAGTCTCAGACCCGCATGCTTTTGCATCAATAAAGCTCCCTTTGGCTAAAGAGACTGAATTCTTTCAAAACTGAATCAGCCTTCCCTACTCTGACTTCGTCATCACCAATAAAACGACCCAAAACAATTCCAAAGAACTCATGATGCAAAATGTTATCCCCATTCAGAGAAAGAACTGATGAGGTCCAAGTGCAGATGGAAGTATACTGGTTTTAGTTTATTTTTAATGAATTTTTTGTTTGTTTCTTCTTTTACAACATGACTAATATGAAAATGTTTTACATGATCACACATATACCACCTATATCAAATTGCTCACCATTTTAGGGAGGAGGAAAGGAGAGAGAGGGGAGAAAAATTTAGAACTCAAAATTTTTTAAACAAATGTTAAAATTTTTCTTTACATGTAAATGAAAAAATTTTATTAAAAATTAAAAAATAAAAATTAGTGTTCAATCTGAACTTTTGCCAGTTATCTAAAATTTTATATCTTCAATTATAGGTTATTAATGAAAATTTAGCATAGAGCAGTGTCATGTATTGTCCTTTTTTTTAATGACATGACATGTAGAAGTGTCACCCTAAAGCCAGAAGTCCTGAGTTCAAGTCCCATCCTGTACACATACTGCCAGTGTGACACTGGACAAGTCAGTTAATGTCTCAGTGCCCTGGACAGCTCTCTAAGATGCTAAGTTGCAGAGAAAGTGCCAGCCTGCATTAGTAGAAGGAGTTGTTTTACTTGGAACCAATGGAATAACAAATCTAGTCCCTATGCATCTTATCATGCCAATTTGACACCTACAAAGTCTGTTCCCTGCTAGAGCTAGTGGGTCTGCATTTTATAGTTAATGAACCTGGGCCAACAGAGGGCATTACACTTTCTCGACATTCCAGTGGCAAAGGGCAAAATGAATTTAGAACAGACAATTCTGATGTTGGAAATTAACATGCCATGGATCAGAAGATTGACTTACTTCTAATGTCTCTTTGACTTAGTTTGGAAGAAATTAAAACTGTATCTTCAGATACCAAAGAAATGCTAACTGATCAGGTTCTAAACTGATCAGTGTGCCCCTGAATGAAGGAAATTCTTCCTAGGCATAAGGCAACAATCACTTAGTAAACACTTGCAACCAATTCAGCACCAAGCTAAGTTCTGAGAATACAAACAAATAATAAAGACATTCCTTACGCTCAGGGAGTTTACATTCTAATAGGGAGCTGAAAGGGGGGTAATGGGAGAAGGCCAGGGAGTCAGGAATCTAGCCAGAAGAGAAAAGATGTGAGTGTGACTGGCTTAGGGCATTTCCTCAAAATATAAGTTCTAGGAAGAACTTACCAATTAGAGGATAGGGCCACAGGGGTGAAAGGATCTTTCAATGTGAGGTTTCTGATGAATGGTAGAGAAAGCTAGAGAGTCAAGAGTACAATTAAGTACTTCAATATTTCAAAAGTTCCATGAGTTCATGTATGGGTACTTCCAGATACTGCAGGTAATTCTTCCCCCAAACCTATGCCTAACTAAATGGCAGTCATAAATTCCTCTATTAGGTCCCCTGCACCCAATTATCTGGTGATGAAATTCTCTGAATATAGACAGGATGGTCTCTAGATGAGAGAGACCTATGCCTAAGCCTGTACTTGAGACCTTCATATCTTGAAAGAGTCCAGCAAAGTCGTCTCTCCATTTGATAACTTAGAGACTATCTCTATAATATAAAATGACACAAAAAAGGACTTTAAAGGAGTAAATTGTTTTAAATGCTTATTAAAAGTGTGAAAATCATGCTAATTTTTTTGTTCTTTAAGTACTATGGTCTAACACATTTTATCAGTTATTACATTATATGAAAATACAATAGGGATTATATTAATATATAAAAGCAAATATCTTTTATGATGGTCCAATTTTTATGTGATATATACACATATATATGTAGATATATACATATATACATATATATGTGTTATACTTTTTTTCATCTGTTAGATTATTGGGCATTTCATAAGAATACAATCTATTGGGATTGGTGTATTCCAATGTAATCAGTCATACGAAGATAAACTAGAAGGGGAAAAAAAGAATAGAGTTTATAGTGCTTTGCTATCCCCAGAAGGAAATAGTGGGAGATAACTGAGTCAAGTGCTTTTTTAACATAGCATGTAGTAAACAACTATTGTAGCAGAGGAATTATACATTACACAGCAATTAAACCATTTCTTGATGATGGAAAGAAGCATGCTACAAAGAGAAAATTTCCCATTATGACGAGAAGACTTACTTCATTCATGAAGCTTTGGTGGTCATCTATGCTTTTAGATGGGTGTCCAGAAAAGGATCACAGCCCCTTGAGGAAGTGGCTGGAGCTGGTAGCCTAAACCAGGATCCATCATGGGCCAGTGGGTGGAACTGAGTACCAGACAGAAGTCTAATATGGTGGAAGTTTCAATGATAAGTTATTGTTAGAGATAAAGTTGTCACCTAGTGTTATCACCAGTCCTCATGAGACAGGAGAGAGAACGATCAACAAAGTATTGAAATAGAGGTTGGATGTCATGGTGAAGTACAAGGAATCACTCCTTTGTTTTCTTCCCACATTTTCCTGCTTTTCCTATATTGTCATTCTTAAAAATTTATATACATTATTATAGAAGTTGCTACAGTGAAAATAGTGCTAAATTTAGAGCCCGAGGATATGAGTTCAAATTTAAATCTGCTATTTACCACCTTCATGAAACAGTGCAAACCACTTAACCTTAACTGGGTTGCAGCTTTCTCATTTGTAAACTGGAAATTTGCAAGGTTCTTTCATAACAAAAATAGTATGTATATAACACATATAACACTCTGCAATAAATGGCTTATAATTTATCTGTAATAAATTACATATTCCACTACATACATGTGTGATGGCTGGTGTATGTACAATAACTGTCAAATCATACATTGTGTATATAGCATAAAACACATGCAGTAAGTTCCATAACATATAACATGCTCTGATGTACTAACTCATTGAATTATTCATCTGGCTATATGTCATAGTCTGGGCAATAGTATTTTGGCATCTACTATGTCTGCTTTTTTTTTTCTGTATGGACTGTTTTCCTTAGATCTCATTGTGAAACCTTGTACCTCTTTAGAGGGCTTTATGCAATCAGCAGAGTGTCATCTTCAAATGGTAAAAGACCTCATGATTGCAGGCAACCCAAAGGACAAATCCATGTTAGGTATAAGTAAACAGCAATGTATTATCTGAATGAAATAAAGAAATGGCCTAAATGAATTTAAAAGTCCATTGGTAGGGTACTCCCTCCACCAATGCAGCTAATAATTTTTTCTAACTTAATCAATGGTCTTTGACTGTGACAAAAAATACAAATCACCCCTAAACCAACTTTCTCTTGAGGCTCTAAGAATATAGGTAGTCTTCAGACAACAGATATTCCCATCACTACTAGCAACATTCGTTATCCTTTCCCCAACCAATTTAAGTCTTTTGCAACCTTTTTTAGAACTAGTTTAA
This sequence comes from Pseudochirops corinnae, assembly GCA_028646515.1. Lineage (NCBI taxonomy): Eukaryota > Metazoa > Chordata > Mammalia > Diprotodontia > Pseudocheiridae > Pseudochirops > Pseudochirops corinnae. The sequence goes on along the minus strand of CM053588.1, from coordinate 218,732,259 downwards.
ATTTCACTTCCAACATATATTGATTGTGTGGCTCTGGGTAAGTCATTTAACTTGTTAAGTGAATTACACTCCGAACTCCATCCTCATCTTCCTCACTTTGGACTGTAGGACCTTGGGCCTGGGCCTTAGAATTCTGATAAGTGAGCTTTCTCTTTCTCTTGCCCACAAACAGGACTCCACACTGTTTTCCAATTCCCTTTTGTATACTGTCTTTTTTCATTATGACATAAGGTCCTTGAGGACAGGGACTGTCTCGTTTGCTTGAATTTATATCCCCAACACTTAGAACAGTGCCTACCACATAGTAACTGCTTAAGAAATGTTCATCTATCTGCTCCATGTATCCATATGGTATCCACCTGTCTTATCTTTTTCAGCACCTTAGACAACTCTCTAAGACATTAAGTTGTACAATGGTTATAGAGTTATATTTATTGGCAGGATTTTCCTCACCCAGAATTTCTATGCCTACAAAATTGCAAAAACATACCAAATAACCACACACATGAACACACATACATGCCTATATATTTATGTTTATATCACATATAGCACACAGTTTCATACATATTCATATATAAAATTGTTGTTTGTCTTTCATTCTCAAAGATGACTGATGACATCAGGAAGGTAATGTCTTGACTTGCAAGTGAATTGGATTTAAGTGAGACAAGTCTCTGTAAAGTCACCAGACTCACTTTCTCCTCTGGAGTCATCTGGATCCAAGGGCAAGATATGGATCAGAACAAGTGAAGATAGCCCTGGATTCAGTGGGGGATCTTGACCTTTTTAAGCTAAGATCTTTTCCAGGTCTGCTTGTGTGAGGCAATGCCCATTCAGTGATTGAGGTTAGGTAAGAAATGAGACAAAATATATTCTCTTCTACATAGTCAAAAAAAAATTAGTCTAGGAGGGGAAGACCCTCAGAGTTGGGTTTCGGGCCAAATTACAAAGTAGTTAAAAGTGCCAGGCATCAATATCATCTCTCTCTAGGCCATCTAACTGGCTTTTAAGTTTGAAAAAAAAATTTTAAAAACTCAGATGAATGAAGTGCTTATGACTTTTTAGTATTCTCTCTTTAATATTGTCCATACCAGAGAGAAGCTTATAGGTAGCAGCCATGGATTCCTTGGATTCAGGCTCTAACTGGTACATATTAGGTATGCAACCCTGGACAAGCCACTTAAACTCTCATTACTCCAGGCAAATCTCTAAGGGTTAAAAGCTTATATTGAAAGAAGAACATTTGTTTTTGTTTTGTTTCATTTAAATAACTAGAATAGGTCACTACAGGTCATAACACTATCAAATCCACAAACCAATAAATAGATCAGTAAAGAAACAACTCTTTGACAGTTATTATTTAATTACCAGGTTCTATGTTTTGAAGGTATTCCCAAGTAGAAATTACAGGAAGATGTCCTGTATTAATAATGCTCTATACCATTTACACCTAATTTCCTACAAAAGTTAGCAGTGTTCTGGTAAATGTTTAACAACTAGCTCTCCAAAAATGCACAATACACTTTAAAGTTTAATCTGTATTATTAATATTTTATCCATCACATTTTTAAGTGCAATCACAATGCAATTTTAAAAGTCCAAATTTGCATTTTTGTCAATTTCCAAGGTGTAAATGTTCATACTGAAAAATTTAATAATCTGCTCTCTGGAGAATGTACAAACTACGTCCAGCACACCCTTGAGCATAACTAAAGTTTTCTCCACTTACTGTTCATGCAACAACCAGTTCCTTTTAATAAAAAAAAGTACTCATTGTTTTCCACTCACATAGCACTTTACTCTTACTAGTTGCTAAACAGTTTCACTGAATTCTCCTCCCAAAAGTAAATATAACAACCACCTTCCTTCACTTTAACTAAAAGACCTCCACCAAAATAAAACAGAATATGTCCCAAGAGATCTACATAGGAGAGGACAGATATATCTGAAGATGGATGAAACATTCCTCTTATGCTGTTTCTAAAGCATTTATTGTTTCTTAACTCGTTGAATATTTCTTGAATTGCTAGATGAACGAAGAGAGGGAGAGAGAAGAGTGTATACCAATTTTGTTTTATTCCTAATCCCTATACGAGATCATAATTTCTCACAATTAATTCATTAAACAAAAATTTCACTGCAAGAAAAAAACATGCACAGTATGTCTCATTGCAAAAGTATTTGATCTATAATCTAGATACTGAAAACAAAAAATTCATCAAAGCTACAATAGATGGTTCTGCTTCCTATTTCACCAAGAAAATGGAGAATATCTACCATCAATTCCCCTCTTCTACTCCTTAAAACTCCTAAGCATTATCACCTACTCTCTTCTCCTTCCCTCAACCCACAGAGAAAGAAGTATCCCTACTCTTGAATGGCATATTTCTCTAACTGCTCCCTTGAGCCAATACCTCTCACCTTCTCCTGAACTTTGTTTTATCAGTCCTCTCTTTTCTTTCATGAAACTTCAAACTCTCTCTTTCCATTGTCTTCTTTTCCTTTATCTACTAACATGCCTATGTCTTCCAAATCCTAAAAAAAAAAAGTTCTCTCCACCCTTGACACTTCTACTCTCATCTCTTTCCTTCCCTTAGCAATTCAAGTTCTTGAAAAACATTGTTTATAATGAATGCTTTTATGTCTTTTCAAACTACCCTCCGCCCAACGTCTTGCAATTTGGCTTCTCCCCACATAACTCTACTAAAGTCATTCTCTCAAAAGTCATTAATATCCTCTTAATCATGAAATTCAATATGCTTTTATTAATCTTCATCTTCCTTGACCTTTCTGTAACTTTTCACACTTTTAACCACCTCCCCTTTTTTAGAGATACTATCTATCTCTTTCTCTTTAGAAACATCACACTCTTGCCCATCTCTTTTCTCATCTCTTTGTTCCCTTCCTGGCAACTTTTGGTGGATTTTTCCCAAGATTCTGTCCCAAGATCCTTGTCCAACTTTTCTATATATACTCTCTTCATTTAAAATCCCATTCACTTACACAGCTCTATCATCACCCCTACACTGACATAGGACAAATACAGCTTATTAATTTAAGTAGATGAGATTTACCCAAAGTTTTATTAAGAAGGTGGCCAAACTTGGAAAACCAGTATCTTTATGAGGCAGATCCTACCCTCTTTATGAAACAAAACATCTTATATTCAGCTACAAAAAGAAATAGAAAGTTATATATATTTAATGGAAAAATAAATTACCTGTCAAATCTATGAATAGAGGAAGAGTTCGTTACCAAACAAGGGATAGAGAGAGTCACAGGATGTAAAATGGACAACTGGGATTACATAAAATATGGGGTCTTTACAAACTAATCCAGCTAAAATTAGAATAAAGTAGGAAATGGGGGTGGGAATCTTTACACCAAGTTTCTCTGATAGATGTTTCATCTCTAAGATATATAGGAAACTGAGTCAAATTTACAAGAAAAAGAGCCATTGTCCAATTGAAAAATGGTAAAAGAATATGAATAGATAGTTTTCAGAGGAAAAATCAAAGTTATTTATAGCCTCATAAAAATATTCTAAATCACTAATAATTAGAGAAATGAAGTTTAAAACAATTCAATGTAACACCTCACCCATCAGATTGGCTAACTTGACAAAAGAAAAAAGAAAAATAACAAATGCTCATGGGGTTATAGAAAAACAGGTATACTGACACACTGGTAGTAGACATGTGAACTAGTCAAAGAGATCAAACAAAGAGAATAAGAATGTATAAAAATATTTACAGGAGTTCTTTTTATCGTGTTAGAGAATTGGAAACTGAGGGGAAGCTCATCAAATGAAAAATGAACAAATTGTGGTATATGGATATGATGAAATTCTACTGTACTATAAGAAATGATGAAAGGGGTAGTTTCAGAAAAATATGAGAAGACCTATATGAATTAATGCAAAGTAAAGTCAGCAAAAGTAGAACAATCTACATAGTAATAGCAATAATGTAAAGATAAACAACTTTGAAAGGTTTAATAATTGATCATCACAGTGACCCATCACAATTTCAAAGGACTCATAATGAACATGAAACACCTATAGATAGATGATTGATGAACTCAGCAGAATACAGATTAAAGTATTTTTTCTTACTTTTTTTTACCATGATTAATACAGAAATTTATTTTGCATAATTATACATAGCTCCAATAGCTTTTATTTTTCTTGTCTTCTCATTGGATGAGAGAGGAGCAGGAAGAGGTAGAAAATTTGAAACTGAAAAAAATTAAAATGTCTGTGCTTTAAAAAAATAATAATGTTTAATATAATAGAGATATCTGGCTATCTGCTAGGCCCAGATTTTTCCACAATAACTTAAACATCCTGCAGTAAAACAGTGAGGAAGAACATAAGCATAAAGTTTGCCTAAAGTTCACTTAGATTTGGATAATTTCAACATCAGGACCGGACCATACTTTCTGAACAAAGGAGTTTATGACTTGTGAGAAAGGGTGGGAGTAGCAAGTGAGGTTACAGAGAAAGATATGTACTTGCTTCAAGCTACAGGAAAGGAACAACTTTAAAGCAGAATTAGCTTATGTGACTTCTAAAACACAAAAGACTCCCAGATCTGTCACTCCAACTCTGACTCTCACTACTGAACTCCTGACCCATTTCTCCATTTAAATGTTCCATCAATATTAATTTATCCAAATAATGCTTAATTATATTTAGCCAACCTTTTCAGACTTACCTCACTTTAATTCTCTCCATGTAATCTAGCTTCCAAATAAATCAGACTAATCACTTACCCATATGTGAGTCCTGAACTTTCTCATCTTTATGTTTTTATTCGCATTGTTCGCTAAGTCTGAAATGGACTCCTATCTCTCTTTCCCAATCTCTTTCTTATGAATTACTGCCTTTAAAACCTTTAAAACCCTACTCAAATGCTACCTCCTCCTTTAAACCTTCCATTATCTCACTGTTTGGTAACAAAGTCCTTTCTTAAAGCTCACATAGCACTTTGTTTTGTACTTCTCAGCTCTTCTTGAGTTCAAGCCTAGTGCACTTACCTAAGTACCCCAGGTTACACATTATTATAGTTATCTATATATGCCTAACTCTCTAGGTTATAAATTCCTTAAAGATAAAGATGATGTATTATTTAAACATTTTCTCTTTTCCTACATAAGAAAATATTGAAAAACTTGGTCAAGGTTTTTTGTTACAAACTCTTTTCACCTTCGTTGATAATGGAGCCACCACATTCAGACTCTAATGTCAAAGTCCAGATGTGATACATGAGGAAATGGAAAGAGACTGAAGAAATCAAAGACAAGAAAACTAGCTGGAATAAATTAAATATATAGAAAAGGTATATTCTAGAGAAGACACAATGTTGGGAGCATTAGGTTACCAGTTTTCAAGATATCTTAAAAAGAGGGGCAGGGAGTGAATGGGGGAATACCAAAGCTTGGGGGAAATATCAGACAGTATTATGACTCAAAAAGTGGGGAATATAATTATTAACTGATGTACCCACTTTTCCATCTCTACAAAAAAAATATCATGAGAATAATCTATACAGAAATCAAGGGAATCTTCATTGTTGACCTGAGGAAGGAAAAAGCATGCTTTCAGAAATGGTCACCTGTAGGAGACTACATCTTTGCTGTGACATAATTTACTGAATAATGTGGTGAAACTTAAGATCCCACTAGGCTTATTGGTTATTATTTTTTAAAGCAATAATTACACAGGACAAAACATCATTTTAAGCACTGTTCTCCAAAAGGTGTCTCCTATGCATATTTCAATATTACATAAGATATTTTGAAAATATAACAGATAACTTTTTTTGACAGTAGTGTAATTATTAATATCTTTCAAAGCTTAAAAGAGGACAGTATATGCATAATGAAGACATTTGCCACTGTCAGATGAGCATTTCCAGTGCAGAGTCAAAATGAAAGGAATCCTCCCTATGCATAATTATTTCCTCCAGATGTTCATGTCTACAGATTACATTATACAAATTCTATCAAGCCCAAGAAAAGTGCAGAGCCTTCTAAATGACAACCATAAATCATGCAAAGGAATTTGGTCTTATTATCCATGTAGGAAAAAACAAATGGATAAAGAATATCAATTGTACAAATTACAGAATACAATGAGATAGACTACTCATAGAGTTGGTCCATTGTTACATCTATCTCTGATAGATTCTACAAATGGATAGTCTCTACGCTCAAGTATCAGAAGAAGACCTCATTAAGGTTAGGTGACTTCCACCAATTTCTATGTGCCTAATAATATAGCAACCTGAGTCTTCTTTAAATGGAAGGAAGGAAATAAGCATTGATTAAGTGTCTACTGTGTGCCAGGTATAGATACTCTAAAAATATTATCTCATTTGGTCCTCACAATAACTCTGGGAGGTAGGGGCTATTATTTTCTCCATTTTACAATTAAGTAAACTAAGGCAGACTTGCCCAAGGCCCCACAGTTAGTAAATGTCTGAAGCTTGATTTGAACTCAGGTCTTCTTGACTCTAGGGCCATTGTTTTAGCTACTATATCACCTAGCAGCTTCTCATTACCTCTGGACAATGCATAAATTGATTTGTCAGTTTTAAATAGCTCCCTACTCAACTACTACCATTTTATTTAAGAAAAGTAAGTTAGTTAACTGCACTTACTTATCAACCTTGACTGAGGAGATGTGAACATATCACTAGGCTACAGAACAAACCAACTTTGAATGGACAACTAGAGAGAACGTCACTGGTCAATAGGGGAGCTCATGAGGAAATCTAACTCTGACTTCAGGCTTCATGCAACATTCATTGAGCAAAATGTCTGGAGTACTATCAGGCAATCAGATAGTCTAATATAGTGTTATCTCTTTTTTATGTAATTATTACATATGAGTCTCCCTCATACAAGTCCCCATGAGGATAGAATGGAATTTCAACTTGCTTTTCTCTATTTTCAGCCTAAACTGGATTTGAAATATTATCAATCCATTTAACTGACTTCCAAGTCTGGATCAAGATGCAGCCACAATTCATGAGACACTGGCAGTATGGATTGGAGCAGAACCAGGGAGAGGCAAAAGCACCACTATCCACTGTCCATCTCAGTTCCATTGAATATTTGTAAGGCTCACAGAAAATTCAAAAGGAAAGGAGGCCTTGGTGCACACATACAGCTATGCCTGTAGTTTTCTTTTTGTTGGACACATACTGAAATTAGTTGTTTTCTCACTGCTAATTCAAACTGGCTTAAAGGATATTCATCATCATGAGTCAATGCTGCTACTTTTCCATACTCTAATGCATTTATAATTGCATCAGAGTATATATTCCATTCCAAAGATGTTCTTGGCAACCCATGCCTACTCATCCTGAGTGACTCTTAGCTATATACTCTCAAAGGTTTGATAAAATCTGTCTACTCACTCTTCTGAGGGATGTTTCTTTTTGTTTTTGTTTTCACCTTTTTTTTTATATATCGCAAGAATACTAGTGGAACACATGGGATTTTCATCAATCATTCTTCCACTTCACAATATGACCAGCTTATCTTGTTACTTGTGTGTCTTTGATAACATCCTTTACTGGTTTTTTTAGTGCCTAGTTGTGATGTTTTGCTGCCCACCCACACCTACCAATTGGCAAGCAACACAAATAACATTCATTTTTAAATGTCTTGTTAAAATGTTGCTTCTCTACCCTGGGATAAAAAGACTGGTGTGATTACTCCCAAAGCAGCTTTACCTGCTACCCGATGTGAAAATGAAGACAAAGGGGAGACAATGCAATTTCTTTCTTAGGGAAGTATGGTAGAAAGGTGGGATAAGAGGTTCTGTAAAGACCTAACTTTCCAGAATCACATTGCAAGGAATACCTAACTGTCCTCTCTGAACCTCTCTCTGACCTACTATCAGGACATAACCTACTAGGATTATTTTGACTTTGTCCTGTATGTAGCTTACTTGTACAGAGCTGTTTCTAGTTTGTCTCCCTGTTAAACTGTAAACTCCTCAAGAACAAGGACTGTCTTTTACCTTTCCTTCTATTCCCAGTGCTTAGTATAGTGCCTAGCACATAGTAGGCACTTAAAAATGTTTATTGACTTATTGCCTGGCTAGGAATTACCCTTGTTCTACCAACACCATAAAATCTCAGCGGGTACTCCTATACTAATCCTCAGGCAATCTTCTATAAACCTCATAAAAGACACGTGTACAGTCAACACAGTAAATTCTGCCCAGATAAAAAAGCAGATGCCTGGGCAAGTTTTACATTATAAACACTAAGAAGATTTTTAGACAATAAGTTCTTGATTGCAAAGCTGCTGAAGATAGTTATTTCATCTATGTAACATAATTGGTCTGCTGGCAATACACCCATACTACTCTAAAGGATGAAAATAAAATTAGAAAGTGCTGTGTAAAGCCTGAAATGGCCACCTTTAAGTTTAATCTTCCCCTTAATGTTGTTGAGTTCATAAAATATGCATTAATTCAAGTTTTTAATAGCTTTTATCAGTCCATCTTCTGCAAATGGCAGACAGTGTCTAATAGAGAAGGGTTCTCTCCTCACAGTTCCAGACATGATCAATCTTGTTATCTTGCTTTGTTTTAAAGTGACTTAAGCAGCACTTGAGTAGACAAAGGATAAATAGCAAAGAAGGGTTTCTGGACTGCTAACACTATAGGGGAAAAATGTAACAAGCATAAATTCATAATCCTGAGCCCAATCAGTGCAAGCAAACTATGCTCTTACAGGTCAGACAGGAAAACCTCTGGATTCTGATTTTTTAAAGAGTTTGTCATAGAGAAAATAGTCTTCCTAAAATCAACAGCATGCCCTGCTTTGCAGTGACCTTGCCTTCAAAGAATTTTCCATTGCTTTTATTTTTTTTTTAATTTTAGCCTTCTTTAACACACAACAAAAGAGCCAATTAAGAGCCTATCTACTGAGCCATGCAAAGCAGCCAGAAATGCCAATAGACTTGATAGTCATTGCTTTTCCCAATCTGTCCATCTCCTGCCACCTGCCAAGCACCAGGATCACCACCAAAGCAATGAACAGACTACTCAATGTGAGACCAGTTAACTTGATAAACATCACAAAAATTCTGCAAATGAATAATGGAGACTGATGTCAAAGAATTATCTGAGAATGTCAGCTCTAGAAGGGACCTTAGAAACAACCTAGCCCAAATCCCTCATTTTTACTAATGAGGAAATTGAAACTCAGAGAAGTTTCTTGGCAGTATGCCCAAAGTCACCCAGATAGTAATCAATCAATCTACCAGCATGTATTTAGAATTCACTATGCTTTTGGAAGATCGATAATAACATATGCAGCTGCAAATGTATGTGATAGAAAAATATGGCATCAGTAAAAAAAAAAAATGATAATGATTATGAAGTAGTCATTTTACTAAGCATTTATGGGTGTGGGGCTATACAAAAGAAGTATGAGTGATGAGTGGAGCAAGGAAGCCATGATAGAGATCATCCAACTAAGTAGAAAAGGTCACATTTTGTAGTAAGGAAAAATGAACTTTCTTTAAAGTGTTAAATGGTATTTATGAGATTGTCCAGAGCTTCTGTACTTTTCAGCTGCTTTCCCTCAAAACTCTTGTGCATAGATGAGGGAAGGAGGGATTCCATAATTGTGCTCTAAGCAAGAAGGATTTATCTTCACAAAATAAACACAAGAATATCATCTCTCATAAACCATCTCAGTCAGTATGGTCACACCACCACCTCTAACCCCACATCCCCATTCTATCTCTTTGGAAGAACCCACAATACATCAAATTCTTTAAAAATTATTTCCTTAATAATATCAATGACCTAGGATATGGGTTCCCCATTATTTGAGGTCTTCAAACCAAACATTGTTAATAGAATCAATACTACTGATGATAATAATAATAACTAATATTAATACAGCACTTTATGAGTTACAAAATGCTTTACGTATATTATCTTTCTTGATCCTCAAGCAGAGGATGAATGAAAACTTGTTGGTCATCATGAAGGAGATTCTTAGTGATGGTCCCTGAGATCCCTTCTAATTCTTAGATTCTGCTTCTATTACAATCACAAAGAAATTAATTAAACAAGTTAAAACTACTAAATGTTATTTCAGTGTAAAAATGGATTGCACCCCAGGCAGATCTTATGAAGAACAAACTTCAATAAGACCTAAATTCGTTAAGATTCTGAAAACAAATTTATCTGGTCAAAGAAATATTTTTGTGCTTATTGCTATGGATATTATCTCAGAAGTGCTAGAAAATGTATTACTATCGAATTTAGAGAAATACAGATTAATATAGGTGGCTGCAAATGGCAATCATATAAAAGGCAAGGACAGGGTGGTTAGTCAAAAATTTTAAACCCAAAAAATGAAGTTCAATTTATTCCTTATGCAGTTCATAATTTTAACCTCTTATTGTACAAAGTCACCAATTTGATTTTGTAATGGAAAAATAAAAACTTTAAATATTTGGCATCTCTACCCTGCAGTTTCTTCAGCTGTAAAAAGAGAGGTTGGACTAACTAATCTCTATGGCCCCTTCCTGCTCTAACAAGCAACAGTTCTATGATACCATGATTATATCAATACAAAAGTTCTGTGGTTTGGTCACTCTGGGACTTCCAAACATTAGTAAAGATTACTAACTCTCTGTATCTTAACAGATAGTTTTCAGGGGTCACAACAGTCAAAAAGTTTCATGACCCTTTAGTTAACATGTTAAGGACTCTCCAAACTTAACTAGACTTAGTTTTTGGAAAACAGATGCCTGGTCCATCATTGGGCAGGCTCATATTTAGAGTCTTTCTAGCTCGGTAGGAAGTATGCTGGAATACTCAATAGGATCCCAGGGTTGGCATTAGTGGAAGATAGGTCACCTAGAACAGGTAATATTTACCTAGAATGCTTTAAAAGACCTTATTTCAAAATTACTCTCAAACCACTTTCACATATTCATGCACCAGCAAGAGTTACCTCAGTAAAACTTAAAATTTTGAAACTATCATTCATCCATAATTATTTTTTTTAAATGACAGAATCAAGCAATAATTTTGTTATAGTATCAAAAGCATGATTTCAACAAATTCAAACAGAACTGGAAATGTAAGAACCACTCACAACTGTATTTGCCTAAGTGTCCCAAAGATATCACATCAGCCCAAACTCCAATATTGTAAGACCAGAAAGACTATCATGCTTTCAATTATAAGAGGGCTGGTCTAGGAAAAAGACTCTTGTACTCTAATCCTAGCACTGACATGAATAATTTGTATGACCTTGGGCAACACACTTTACCTTCTTTGTCTCAGTTTCTTCATCTGTAAAAAGTTTCAGGTGTTAGTAAAACACTGAACAAAAAAATCAGGATCAGGAAGAAAAGCCTACAATTGAATTATGTCATTCAAAATTATGGGATTCATTCCTCTAAGAATTTTAAGATTTCATTAATCTACGTATGCCCTCCACACAAACAGATCAAAATCCCAGGTAGCTGATGGCCTTCAAGATTTGACATGACCAAAAAATTATTCACCTTAAACTTCTCTCCAGCCAGGTCTTCAGTCAACAATCACAATATCTATCATCACCAAAGTCTTTCCATATTCTAGGGACCTACCAGAATCTGTGTTCCTCTATTATTGCTTTCAAGAACCAAGTGTCACCTCCATACACAAGGAACACCAAAGTAAGACTTTTTTTTTTTTGGAAGATGTAATTTAGATATTAAAATTAGAATTATCCCTTTCTCACAAACTGATATTTAGGAAACAGGATGGTATGTTTGCCCAAAGGACTAAATTAATACCATAAATTTAGGGCTGGAAGAAACTTTAGAAACCAAGTGTCCAACCTTCCCTCCTTTTTCATATAAGAAAACTGAAGCTCACAGTAGTGATTTACTCAAAGTCAAGATGAAAGCAAGATTTGAACTCAGATCAACTTACTTTAAATGTAGCACTCCAATCATGACACCAGGCATTATTATACTGGCTTCAATGAAATAATGTTGGAATGTAATCAAGAACAGAAAAATGAGGGTTTGTACATCTGAAAAAAACACTATGAATGCTTTAATATTCCACCAGATACAGAGTTTCCAAGAGGGAAAAAATAGAACAAAAAAAAAAAAGTCAAAGTTTTTTGAGAGCCAGAGTCTGGATCAATTAATTATTTAACCAACAAACATTTATTCATCTATATTCTAAACTCTGTGACATGGTAAATACAAAAGTAAAAATAAAACAGCCCTCTATCTCAAGGGCTTTGGATTCTTTTAGGTGAAATAACAAATGAAACTAGAAGTACATGCAAAATAAATACAAAGTAAATATAAGAGAATTGGGGGGCAAAAGGGGCACTAACATCTGAGATCTGGAAAGGTTCCATGTAGAAGTTAGCGCTGTCAATGATCTTTGAAGGAAGATGGAAATTCTAAGAGAGCAAAGGAGAGAGTGCATTCCAGGCATGAGGAATGACCAACAAGAAAGGGAAAAGACAGTCTATTGTATGTAAGAAGCAACACAACATTTGGTTGAAGGATGGTAAAGGTAGGTTGGAGTCAGGTTGGAGGCAAAAAGGAGTTCATGGGATTTTTTTAGTAAGGAAACAAGATGCTCAGATAATACCTGAATAATCATCTGAAATCAGTCATAACAATAACAAATACTGCTTTCTCCTCCCATGGTTTTAGTTGTCCAAAGGTCCCCAAGAAAATGAATAAAATGAAGATATATTAAAATCACACTTTGTTACGGGATCACATAAGATGAAATATGTTAAGGCATCTCAAATAATAATAATACTACCACATTTATAGGACTTTAAGGTTTGCAAAGTACTTCACTATTACCTTATTTTATCATAACAAACCCTATGAGGCAGAGGTAATTACTGCCCCCATTTTACAGCTGAGGAGGTTGAGGCTTAGGGAGATTAAGTAATTTACCCAGGGCCATACAGTTAGTAAACATCTGAGGCAGGATTCTATCTCAAGTCTTCCTGAGCCCAGTGCTCTACTATTACACTGCCTAGATCCATAAGTGTCCCCCAGGCATTATGCTATAAAAGAGCTTAGAGGAAGGACTATTAACTGCTAAATCACTAATCCATAAATTCTGACGTTCCTTGGCAGTTTTTCCTCTAATGCTGATTTTGGATGCTGGATGATCCATTGAGAGCATAGCACTAAATTGGTCTCCAGTTCTCAGAAAGTGTTAAAAATCCTTCCCTCTGTCAGTATTCACAACAGTCCTAGAATTTGGAGGTGGAAAACCCCTTTTAGATCACCTAATCCAATGCCTTTATTTTACCCAAAAAGAAATTGAGGTCCATGGAATTCTGGTCAAAGTCACAAAAGCAGTAAGGAAAGGAAGTGAGATTCCAATCCAGTTATACCTTCAAGTCAAGGGAAGTCAACAACTATTTCTGGAGCACAGTGCTAAGCACTGAGGCTCTGTGCTAAGTGTCAAATTAGTATGTACATAGCATCTGCAAAAACTGTGGCCAAGAGCGAGAGTTCTGTATGTCCAGGAAAGCTTTTAATAATAATAATAATAATAATAATAATAATAATGGATGAATTAATACACTTGGAGTCAAAAAGACCTAAATTCAAATCTAGCTTTAGTCACTTAATAACTGTGTGACTCTGGGTAAGTCACTTAACATCCCTTAACTTCAATTTCCTCATCTATAAAATGTAGAGAATAATATCTCTCTCCTTGGGTTTCTGTTAAGTATAAAATGAGATTATATTCATAAAGCTCTTAGACAAGGGAATTGATTTCATGAGTCACCGTTCCTAATTGGGAAGTTAACAGGTGCTCCTGCTGTTTCTCCATCATTAACATGAGGGGATAAGTTCCCTTCTAGTACCAAAGCTTGGCTCCTATGTCACTACAACCTATTCCAGTAGAAAAAAGGAGCTGCTGCTTCATAGAATTCTTGTGAGAGTTAGAGGTGCGGCTTTTTTTGCTGTCATAAGAAGTGGTGGTTGGTGTCAAAGCACTTGTCTGAATGAATTTCAAATTCAACAACCAGGCACCATTTTTCATATCTGAGCGACTTGGGTGGGGACCTGCACTAACTGCTCTGAATGTGATTGATGCCCCAGCTGATCAGGCTGGATCTTTCTCACTAATGCTCCATGCTCTGGGAGCAACTCTATGCTGGAGGCCAGCAATGCTGTCTACTACACTGTGATAGTAATGAAGAGAGATATAGGCCTTTAATGTCTTCCAAACCATCAATCCTTTCCCTACCACTCTGGCCAGCCCCACTCAGACCCCAGGCCCTTAAAAAACAGTTAACATTCATTTTTGTTTCCTATAACAAGAAAGGATCTATTCTGCACAGAAAATTTCTGCTATAATGCAAGAGACATTGACCCCATGACAGGGTTCTGATATAATTCCTTTTGTCCCCCCTGTTCTACCAAAATGATTGATGTCAATTTAAATGTTTTATCTTTTGGCTGCTCGTGCAGAAGAGGGGCAGCTGCCCACTGCACAATTATTAAGGGCTTGCATTCTGACTGACTGAACAAGAGGCCCCAGCAGCCCACTCTGAGCGCTTCCTTCCTCCTGCTGGAGGGTGGCTTAGGCAGGCAAGGGTGTGTCCTGAAAAACACACGTTAATGAATAGCCTGTTTTCTGACAGCTGTAGTTTAATTACTTCTTTTTAAATCTGATTTGTAAATGAGGATCAACCATCCAGTCATCTAATGGGTTGTCATAGATTCTATTTAGCAGAATTTTCATGGAACTAATTTATATTTTAAGGCACGAGACTGCTCTTTTGGGGAGGAGTTTGTAAGACTTATTTTTAATACCCACAGTTAACTGGTGTACTATATTAATGTCTGTCTTTTAAAACCATGTCCCCTAGAAAAGACACAGCAGAAAATCAAAGACTTGAATTGAATGTGCCAAGTTTTGCATAGTGAAAAATCATTAAGTGCCAGCCTGCTGGATTTCTTGGGCTCCATGGTCTTTATTCAACATAGCTGTACAATTCCTTCCTCTCAAGATAGGCTAGTTCAGCCTATCTGAATCCCAGAACACCTGAATATTGTGTCCAAAATACGACTCTTGAAACCCTTCCTGGCCTGTCACTTTTCTTTGTTACAAACACATTTTTCCTCTTGTCATAGAGCAGGTTTAAATTAATCAAAGGCTGAATCAAGAGTGCCACCATGTGGCGGTATATAATATAGTTTTAAATGAATTCTTTGTTTTCAAATATACTGTGTGCACATTCATGTACATATTACATATGTGTATAAATATGCACGTGTATAGGTGAAGTGCATAAGCATATACATCTCTGTCTACAATTGTGTCACATATATAATTGTATATACATGGATAGCATCCAGGTATATTTTAGCTTTTTTCATTGTGTTTGCAGCCTTAAAAGACAAAGACTTATTTGTGTTATTTGAAATGTGTGTTTTATATGCCCAAATAGTTCCACAGAAAAGCATATTTCAAGAGTTGATTAGATTCATAAACAATTTTATTATAATGATTTTTTTCAGTGAAAACACTGAAATGCTACATAGCATTTATACAATGAAAAACATTTAAAAATCCAATTTCTCAGGTTAATTGCAAGAACTGTTTGATACTGTTACGGAGATGCATCACGACAAAGTAGATATGAGTGGCAGCATGAGACAGTGAACGGGAAGCTAGATGGTATAGTGGATAGAGCTCCAGACCTGGAGTCAGGAAGACCTGAGTTCAAATCCCACCTTAGACACTAGCTGTATGATCCTAGACAAGTCACTTAACTCTGTTGGACTCAGTTTCCTCATCTATAAAATGAACTGGAGAAGGAAATGGCATGAGGCAGTGCACAGGAAGCTAGATGGTATAGTGGATAGAGCTCCAGACCTGGAGTCAGGAAGACCTGAGTTCAAATCCCACCTTAGACACTAGCTGTATGATCCTAGACAAGTCACTTAACTCTTTTGGACTCAGTTTCCTCATCTGTAAAATGAACTGGAGAAGGAAATGGCAAACCACTCCAGTATATTTGCGAAGAAAATTAAATGGGGTCGCAAAGAGATAGACAAGATCAAAACAACTGAGCAATGACAAATAAGGTAGTGGATAGGACACTGGACTTGGAGTAAGGAAGAGCCAGGTTCAGATCACATACTAGATAATGACTCTGTGCCTTGGATCTTTCATCTATAAAATCAGCCTTGTAATCAATGGCAATGTGCATATTGTATTCCTAGAAACAGAAACCTAGAATGATAGAGATATTTTGTGGAATTTGTGAAATTCCCTGCCAGAAATTTTACATCATTCAGATAGAACATAGGAAGAGAAAAAAAAACTGTAATGCAAAATCACAACAGCCTTATCCTATAGCACCAACTCCACAATGAAATTAACTAGGCTGTATCTCCTCCATTTTCAAAAAAAAGTATGATTTTTTTTTTTTGAGGAATAAACTCCTACAAGGTAAATAACAAATAGAAAGAAGATATAAAAGTTTGGAAAAGATGCTTATTATGAACTCTTTACCATCCAGGAAGGTGAATCCATCACATTTGTCCCCAGTCTCTGATGCGTTTTTAAAGGAGGAAGAAATGACACTATAGAGAGAACAAAGATAAGTAAAGCAGCTGAATTAGACCAAGTATACACAATAAGGAAATCTGTACCAAAGAAAACACAATTGTGAAAGCCTTAAGGAATCAATTCACAAGATACCTGAGAGGGAAATAAGGCAAGGGGGAAAAATCTCAGACCTTATTAAAATAACAACAAAAGGTGATGGATTGCTGGTCTATATGCCTTCTTTTCATGTCTATACCAAATATTTAAAAGAATAATTCATATATTCATTGAAGAAATCCTCAACAAGAATATTAGAGGGGTACAGTCTTTTTCAAGAAATATTCTATAATAGAGCATATTACTAGCCATAGGTGACTTAAAGATATAGAGAACAGAAAATATGGCTGTCTTTTTTTTCTGTTGACTATAGAGGAAAAAAAGTAAATGATAAAACACTATGTTATAGGTTTTCTTCTGATAAGATGTCTCTCATTTATGTATGAAAATTATGTATAATTCCTTGAAAGATGCGATAATGTAGATGACTTTTTTCACCTCTGATTATTGTGAGTAATAAAATGGTGAAATATTTGCTTGCCAAAGATATTTGCCACCGCCATAATGGTTCTAGCATTAGAGTCCAAGTTGAATCCTAGTTGAATTAGAACTGGTAATGTCTTTCAGAAGCTCCTCTTTGCAGATGACACTGTGCTGATCACATCAAACCCCAGAACATTGCAGAATCACCTGTATGAGACCCATAACTACTCAAAAAGGTTAAGCCAACTAAATATATCAGAAAATAATCATTGGTTACAAACATCTATCAGACAAGTCAGTTCATCAGTGGAGACAGAGAGAAAGACAAAGATGATGAGACAGAGACAGATAGAAATAGAGAGACGGTCAGACAAGAAATAGGTAGACAAGGAAAGAAGGAAGGAAGGAAGGAAGGAAGGAAGGAAGGAAGGAAGGGAGGGAGGGAGGGAGGGAGAGAGAGAAAGAAAGAGGGAAAGAAAGAGAAAAAGAGAGAAAGAGAAAGAGAGAGAGAAAGAGAGAAAGAAAGAAAGGAAGGAAGGAAGAAAGAAAGAAAGAAAGAAAGAAAGAAAGAAAGAAAGAAAGAAAGACAGACAGACCTTGGCCCCAGATGTCTTCAAAAAAATTTTTTTTTTTTGAGACTGGGTCTTCCTATCTTAGCCCAGCTAGATGCTACCATCCACTCAAAATCCTGATCCCACTACTGATGGGAATGGAAGCTTTGACTCACTCTGTTTTCTACCTGGGCCAATTCATCCCTTCCTTAGGCATCAGATTAACTTTAGCCTTATTGCAGCTCAGAATTCTTGAGTTTAAGCAATCCACCACCCTTAGCTTCACCATTAGCAAGAAGCCTGTGTCACCACACCCATCCTGAGCCCAGAGTTAAACAGGAAAACTGACTGAAGAGCCTTCAAGAAATCGCTAAGGTCTATAAACGACTCCATACTTCTAGAAACAACATATTTTAATAACATTCTGACAATGCTGTTGGACAAGCCACAAGTCATAGAACATTATAGTCTCTAAAGGGTTAAAAATGAGTATGTCAGAAAGGCAATGAAGAAATGTTTAGTAGATGTATACAAGCTGCAACACATAACAAATAAAGCACTTCAAGGAAAA
Organism: Pseudochirops corinnae; assembly: GCA_028646515.1. NCBI lineage: Eukaryota > Metazoa > Chordata > Mammalia > Diprotodontia > Pseudocheiridae > Pseudochirops > Pseudochirops corinnae. The sequence continues at coordinate 218,713,997 of CM053588.1, read as the reverse complement.
ATAATGACAGCTAATATTGATAAAGCTTCTTAAGATTCACAAAGCACTTTATATGTATTATTTTGTTAGGTGCTCCAAAAACCCTGGGAGGTAGGTGCTATTATTGTGCCATTTTACAGTTGAGTAACCTGAGGTAGACAGGGGTTAAGTGACTTGCCTACGGTCAAACAGCTAGTGAATGTGTGAGACTGGATTTGAATTCAGTTCTTCCTTAGTGCAGGCTCAGTACCCTATCCAGTGTGATACCTAGCTGCCTCAAGAACAAAAGAAGTCACACTAGATAGACAGGCATGTATGGGTTAAGTTCGGTAGTGTTGGAAATATAGAATATGTCTTGAAAAAGGCTATTCCCCTCTAATATTCTTATCAAGGATTTCTTCAATGAATATATGAATTATCCTTTTAAACATTTGGTATAGATTTGAAAAGAAGGCATATAGACCAGCAGTCTGTCACCTTTTGTTGTTATTTTAATAAGGCCTGACATCTGACATCATTGACTCATTAAGAATTTGAGTTAATTCCCTGAAGCCATCAAAACAACAGTATCCTTATTTATCTCCTTTCCTCTCTCCTCACCAAATCAAGGCATTTTCGTCAGGACTTTTAGCAAAACTCACTGGTTTTGCTTTCTACCCTCTGGGGGAGGAGTTAATGAGCAGAGAATTGTCTAATTATCTAGAAATTGTCTAAAGGCCAGCTGCCCAAAGGAAAGGAGTGAATGAATTAAAATCATTTATTAAGCACTGACTGTGTGTGCTGAGCATTGTGCTAAGTACTGGGGATACAACTAGAGAAAAAAGTAGGTCAGGAGGCGGCTAGGTGGTGCAGTGAATAGAGCACCAGCCCTGCAGTCAGGAGGACCTGGGTTCAAATGTGACCTTAGACACTTAACACAAAAACCTAGCCATGTGACCTTGGGCAAGTCACTTAACCCCAATTGCCCTGCAAAAAAATAAGTCAGTCAGTCCCTGCTCTCAGGAAGTTCATGCTCTTAATTGAGGGAGACAACACATAAAAGAAAATTCAGCTGGAGGCAGGTGGAAAGTTACTGAAGTCTTAAAGGTCTAGCAGCTGCAAGGAGAGCAAGGCCCAGAATTCCTCGGTTACATAAGTAGGTCAGAAATCAGTGATGAGGAACAATGGGGCATATAACCAGGGCAAGTGATAAGACCTAAATGAGATCGGAAGCAGTGGCATAATGGGTGACAAGTTCTAAATGGTCCTTCATCTCATGAGAAAAAAAGAGTTATTGACTTCCATCTCAAGCAAGTCCTGTGAGCACTGAGTGGATGGAATATTTTCTTGACATCTTTTCTCCACTCTTCAGTCATGAAGGGACCTTTGTAGATGCAAGGCTGAGGAAGGAAATGATAGGGAAAGGAAGAAAACCAAACCTGGACAATCCGCTCCTATGTAAGAGATAGCTATGAATCATATATTTTACCACCAAAAAAAGGCCTTAATTTGCAGTGATGGCAAAGGCCTGTTCTGCGCTAATGACTACACAGCTCTTCCCATTATAATTCTATAACTCACGGAAGTGTAGGGACATAAATCTGAGAAGGAAAACCCTTCGGAGCACTAGTGAGAAGTCCTGGGCTGACTCCTGGTCCAGCCCTGCAATTTCTTAACTCTGTGACTACACACAAGTCACTCCTCCCCTCCCAGCTGCAGTTACCCCTTCAGGAAATTAGTGATGACAATATTTATAGTACCTATCTTACTGGATTATTATAAGGGAAAATGCTTTATAAATCACAAATGCTAAATACATGTGAACTGTTGTTATTATTACTCATAAGAGGGAAAAGATGGCCCCTCTCCATCAGCCCCACCTCCCTATTTCACAACAAACATCATCATAATAATAATAGTACTATATATCACTTTAAGGTTTGCATTGTGTTTTACATATGTTACCTTATTTGATCCTCACAACAACCTTGTGACAAACGTGCTATTATTATCCTCATATAATAGATGATGACACTGAAGCACAGAAAGTATATGTGACATGCCTAGGGTCACACAGCTAGTAGCTGAGATTGGATTAGAACTCAAGTTGCTGTGACCCCAAGTTTCACACTTCATCCACTGCAAAAGACTTTGTACTTGGGATGATGACAAAGATAACTAAGGCATGGCTCTACACCTCAAGGAGCTTATTAAATTAGTAGTTTATGGTCACAAAATGGTCTTCATTTGCTCTTGGGAGTGAATGAAAAACTCCACATGACAGAGAGACAATATGTGATGGGATAACAAGAGCAACCACAAGAATCAAGGGTACCAGGCTGTAGTCTCAGCTCTGCCAGTCACTAGCCATGGCTATAGGATCATCAAATCTAATCTCTCATCATAGAGAATGAAAACTGAGACCCAGAGAAAGGAGAGTCACACAAGAGCTATGCAAGAGAGCCAAGACAAGGACAAAAATCAGTCTTTATCTGACTCCCAGTGCAATTTCCTCCACACAAAACAGGTGCCATTTATTTTCTTTTCTTGTAAACTTTTATGTGTTTAATTATTTATAAATCATGATTTGTTTTTTTCTTAACTTAATAGTTTGTGTCTCAGATGTACCAAGCTACCAGGTAATGGTTATCAAAAATGGAGATGGGATTTAATTCACAATGCAAAAAAAAAAAAAAAAAACCAAGACAACAACAGGAAAGGTAGTGTTCTGAGTTTGGAGATAGGACAGAAAGCTTTTTTTTTTTTAAGTAGTGCATTGTAACTGCAATTCTTTTGATGTCTAGGACTAGATTTTAGGTCACATATAGCCCATGTGGGAAATTAATCTGAACACATTTTATTCCATTTGTGGGGAAAACTTCTTTACCCTGAGTATATTCCCAGGAGTGAAATCGACCAAATAATTGCCACTGTGTGAACTTAGATATTATAAGATCAAAGTCCAGAATAAAGTAATTATCTGACCAGTGGTACAAGGGCAAATACTGAGTGATTCTGTTTCTGAATGGCTTTCATGTGAGCTTCAGAAGTCAAAATGTCACGTATATAAAATCAGTATCAGTAACAGCAATGTTGATATTTTCATTCTCTATCATTTCCCTTAAATAGTATCAAGCACTCACAAAAGCTTATCTATGTAAAGGGAGGACGAGTATCTAATCCTGATATTCCACATTTATGGAGGGAGCATAGGTTATCTAGTGCAACCCTCTTATTTTACAGAGTAGAAAACTGAAACCAATGGAGGGGAAGTTACTTATTCAAGATCCTGTGTCAAGTAAAGCACTTTGTATAGGAAACAACTACAGACACCAGCGCCAGAACACAACTCACCTGAGTGCTTAGGGAAAGAGGGATTTAAAGTGATCATTTGCATGGCATTCAGTCAGATGTGTTGTTTCCTATACAAAAGTCAACTATAGCACTTTTGCATCATTTGCCTCATGTTTTTCTCACAAGGACTTTGTAAGTTGGTCAGGTCAGGTATTGTTATTTTACATCTTTTAAGAACTCAAGACTCAATGAGGTTAAAAGTGATTCAGTCTAAGGTCACACAGCTCATGAATAGCATAGCTTCTAGATCCCAGGTAGCTGCCACTTGGGCACCCAGTAGAGCAGTGGATAAAGGGCTAGGCTTAGAGTCAGGAAGACCTAAGTTTAAATCCAGTTTCAGACACTTACAAACTAAGTGACCTTGAGCAAGTCACTTGACCTCTGTCTCAATTTCAACTGTAAAATGCATATTATAATAATAGCACTTACCTCCCAAGGTGGTTCTAGGATCAAATGAAATTTTTGTAAAGTATTTAGTACATTGTCTGGTATGTGGTAGGCACTTAGTAAGTGCTTGTTACCTACCTACCTTTCTTCCTTCCTTCCTTCCTTCCTTCCTTCCTTCAGAGGTCTCCAGATTCCCAATCCATGGTTCTTTTTTCACTTTCCTAAAGTAATTCAATTAGACATAACCTTTGTTCTACAGTTGTTCATAAATTTAAATAAAAATTATGACTAACTACAAGTTCTTTATCTCCAGCATCCAAGAAAAGAAACTATTCTTAGGTCTAATTATGAAAGTAAAAAAAAAAATTCTATCTTTAAGGTATAATATCAGAACCATAGAGAGGATTCAGCTTTGGCCAACAGTCACAGCTATAGTCACAAATAAGGGTAAATACCACTCCCAAGAGGAGTTCACATATACACACAATGGTGCTATTGCCAGTGACACAGACTGGGCTACTTTCTCTCAAATAACCATCACTGTCACTACTTCTGATGAATCTGGGGATGGTGTGAGAAGAAAAGAGTCCACTCAAGGAATGAGAGAGAATGGCCCAAATTCAACTGCATCTATTTCAAAATTTTGCCTAGGCAGGTCCTGTCTATTACAAAAAACTAATCTACCTCATTCGCTTTTAAATGAACTCTCTTTGGACTCTTGAAAAATTGGATACAAGGTCAAAAAAGATTGGGGGAAAGGAGGCAGGGAGGCAGGAAGTCAAACATTTTATGCAAGGTAAGCATGGACAAAGATATTTTGCAGGAATTTGTTAATTTATTCAACTTTCTATTCTCCAAAGAACTGGAAATAAAGTATATTTATCAAGTGGAGAATAGCTTTTTGTAGAAATGGTATATGAATGTAATGGAATATCACTATGTCATAAGGAATGATGACTATGAAGAATACAGAAAATTATGAGGATTACCTGAACTAGTACAGAATACAAATCAGTAGAACCCCTCCCACACAATGACTACAACGGTATAAATAGAAAGAACAAAAAAAAATAATGAAAGATTCTAAAGAAGAAATTAGAAAATACACTTCCCTCCCTTCTTTGCAGAGGTAGACTACAAGCAAGAAGCATTGTATATACTATCAGACTGGGTTTATATATGTTATTTGCTGAAGTTTTTATTTTTTTATTTTTTTTGCTATGAAACTTGGCTTTCTGAGGAGAGGAGAAGGAAGGTTATATTTAGAAATAAAAATTATATAAAAACAAAAGGTATCAATTAAAATCTTAAATATATCATTTCTCAATGCAGATATCAAGTGCAAAGAAAAACTTTTATCCTATGTTTTAGAAAGGAGGACTGTGGCAAGCGAACACATACAAGATGTTAAGTTCCACACCAGTTTGTAACTGTTGATATAAGAATTGCTTGGCTCAAATTGCCTTTTGCCAACTCTATCTCCGCAGTATTTATTTCCTAAATTGTTACGAATATCTGTACTGGGAGGATACAGCTGGCAAAAGACAATTTTCTTAAGTAGATAGGAAGGTTTTACCCATGTAAATGGAAAGTCTGAATCCTCTTGGTACTCGGAAGCTTCCAAAAACAGCACCACAAATAAGCCTATTGAGAACCTGAAGCTGGGCTCAGGAAAATTCTCAGACCCTTTAGTTGTCACAGACACCAGCGCCAGAACACAACTCACCTGAGTGCTTAGGGAAAGAGGGATTTAAAGTGATCATTTGCATGGCATTCAGTCAGATGTGTTGTTTCCTATACAAAAGGACAATTGTCATAATGGCTATAACATTCCAAATAGGTAAATAAAGAAATAGAAATGCCCCTTTTCCCTGCCCGGCTGGGAACAAATTGAATAGGGTATTTAAATCAAAGAATGGAAATCGTATTATGCTGGTGCTTTTCATCTTCCTTGGTACTCTGCAAATAATAAGGCATAAACTAAGCCATAGAATTTTAATATTTATTTAACTTTTATGAAGGTTGTCTCTTTCACTAAAACAAAAAAGTCCAAGTCAAGGACATGTAAGAAACCAGTTTTCTAGACTACCTCACAGCTTGTTTCTGAAAGATGTTCAGAAGTCAAAAAATGTGCATTACATCCTTTACAAATTGCTTCTCTTTGAAGTAACCCTCTCTAAAAGAAAACAAAACTACACATCTTCTTGTTAGGCAGAGCTTATCAACCCCTTCTCATCTCTTCTGACCTATCATTGCTTTCTACCCTTCTGCCTATTTCCTAATGGATTTGAGCAGCTCTTTTATCAGATGTCTGACCTTTTCTGGGCAAGACCACTCTCAGTAAGTTGAACCCTTTCCCCTGCATTCAATTAAACTAATTTTTTTTTTATGAATTTGTTTTCTATAAGTCGGTAATAATATCTTGCCCTCCCTGGACAGTTCAAGATTAGCTTTCCTCCTTAATCTCTATGAAATTGGCTCCCAGATGTTCTAAGTTTTTATTTATGGCAAATAGAGAAGTGTGTAAACAATTTAGTCACTGTGCCTGAAGGCCAGCTTCTGGCAAAATACAGTTTCCTTCTACTCTCCACAAATTATCCCCTAGAAATGTGTTGTGAAAGATCCAACATAAGGGATTTACTGTTTCTCCTTTCCATTTAACTATCAATATTCTCTTCTTTTTCTTGCAGTCTGTTAAAAATATCTAACTAGCTTTTTGGAAGTGCTTTGAGTAAGAAATACATTTCGTTTGGCAATTAGTAGGTTAAAAATTTAGTTCAAACACCTACCTCCTCTAAGTAGAGAGATGGCAGACCATGGATACAGAATTTGGTCTATACCATTAGACATGATCACTGTGACAGTAAGCATTGCTTAAATATTTTTTCTTTCTTACAAGGAAGAATTCCAAGGAAAAAGGTAAGATAAGGTTAAATGAAATTACTATGGCATAAAGACAAAAAGCAATAATAATGTTTTTTAAAATTTGGTTCAATTCTTTTTATACCTACTCCCAAATAATTGGTAAGTGAAATTAGAAGATATAACCTCTTTTTAGGAATAAAAGAGTCCTGGAGGCAACTTCTTAATTTCTAATAGTACCACACATAACAATTTTTGTTTTAAGCATTCTCCAGAGAGAAACCAATTATTTTGTCTTTGGCCAACACCTATCCTTTTATACAAAGAACAGGACCTGTGGGGTTTCCTTGCTTCAGGGGATGTTTTCCCTGTTGTAAGAAAACAGGAAGAGAAAACCTTGGGAAGTTTCCTGAAGGCCATGGAACATGATGTCAGTAAACAATACCATTTCATAGAATTCAAAGCTAAGACCTTTGTGTTAAGGGGGACTGGTGGAAGCATCCTTTGAAATACTATCTGTACTCTGTTTGAGTGATCATTAGAGAAGAAAAGAACTGAAAAGTTTAGAGGATCCTTAGCTTTCTTTAAACTTGTCATCGTCAAAAGTGGAAGAAAGTAGCATTTTGTTTCATGGGATTATAATGATAGTATAAGGCAATGACTTTTTAAAAATAATACCCCTCCCCCTACACCTCCAGCCAATGTTAGGGTGAGTTTTGATGCATCATATCAAATTCTTAAAAAAAAAATGTTGGTTGTTCTTTTTCCAGAATTTGACATAATGAAGCTGGAATTCACTGTTGCACTATTCTCCGCAGAATAAAATTGAATATAAGAGTATATCTTGGCTCCAATTCATCAAAATGACCTTTACATCCCCATCTCTCCTAGAAGGTCATCCTATAAAACCAGACAGGTTGATGGTGAGCCTCTGGTGAAGACTTTCAGTCTGGTGAAGGATCTCATCCTTCTTTCTCCTAAATTTATAGAAGCGATTAGGGAGTTTCACCTTCTAGGCGATGCAATATAGTGAAAAGGACAAAAGGAGTAAGAAGATCTGGTTCAACCCTAAGTCTGCTCACTAACTACATAAAACTTTAGCCAGACCATCTGAACTTTCTTCACTTGCAAAATGAGTATATTGCCTACGCGTGCTGCCTTCCTGAATTGTTGCCTGGCACAAAAGAGATGATGGATGGACTCTGTGAATTATAAAGCAATCTATAAATGCAATGAGACATCAGAATGGTTATTCCAGTGGTTTGTCATTTTTTGTATCAGGTGAGCCTTCATTCTCAAAGACTGTTAGAGAAAAAGTTCTGGCAGTTCCTTCCAAGCTGACAAGGGATTGTCATCTCTATTTCAAAGATCAGCATAGCTAAGTTCAGAAAAGCTCATTATCAGGAGGGTCATCAGTGATGAATGCTTTCAACCACAACAACTCATGAAGATCTTATAATCAAAGATTTAGAGCTAGAAGAAGACTTGAGAGGCGATCTAGTCCAAATCTTTCATTTTACAGATGAAGAAATTGAGGCTTAGAAAGGCTAAAATGACTTGTCAACACTATTCAGGAAGTAAGTAGTAGGGTCCGAGTTTGAACCTGGATCCTCTGACTTGAAAAATAGTCCTCTTTCTGCTGTACTCTATCATTCTAAAACATGGAGGAGGTGAAGGTGAAGTTGTAATTTGAATTGGCAGAGTTCCTACATAAATAAAATTGCAGATTTTCTAGGTATTGCTGACGTATTCTTTTTGCTATATTTTTATCACAATGTGTCTGTGAAACACTGAGCGAGGAACAAGGCATTAATTACACTTTGTGTTTCTATTCATGAAAGCTGAAATTACAAGACTACTAACTTTTCCAGATAAAGACAATTGTCTTTTTGCCTCACATATTAGAGCCTTGGTATTAAAGTAAACAGAGCCTGAAAGGAAAAAAGAAGGGGTTATTTCAGTGACTTGAGGTTCAGTGACCTGGCTTTCTTAACACTTGGTCCATTTAGCCATTTTAAGTAAAGAAATTGCTCCACAGGGTTGGGGGAGATGAAGAAGTATAATCATAGTTCACAAAAGTAAAAGTCGTCCCTGAACAGAAAAGAGATTAAAAAGAATGACCTAAAGGAAAACTCCAGAAGAGAATGTCATTTTCTGCTGCCTATTCAGCATCTTTGCATTTCTGACATTTTCTAAGAAGATAGAAGCAGGAATTGGCTGACATTTTGACATGCCGGCATTAACTTTTCAATAACATATTTTTACTGTGCTCTCTTGGAACAATTTTAACCCCATTCATTGAAAAAGTGGCATGGTAAAACCATGCTCAAAGAACAGAAGGACATTTAGAGGGAGCACCTTGGCCCATGCAAGAATCTTCACTAAACTTTCTGTCCAGATTCACAGAGCAACTGGAGGTTCAAGATGCTCAATCCCCTAAAGGTGCCTTCCACCTACTTGGTATATATATTTTTATGTATCTAATATCTATGTATGTTTCTCTCATATATCTAAAAATTTGCATGTTGCCTCTTCTGTTAGAAGGTAAGTTCCTTGAAGGCAGATACTGTTTTTATCTTTCTTTGAAGCTCCAGTGCTTAGCTTAAAGAAGTGCCTGGCACATAGTAAGCATTTTTAAAATACATATTAAGGTTTAGAGCAATACCTAACACTATATACCAAGATTAGCTTCAAATAAGTACATGACTTAGATATGAAAGAGCACATCATAAACAAATTAGAAGTACAAGAAGAAATTTCTTTTTTGATCTATAAATAGGGTTTGATTGAGATAGAAAAGACTACAGAAGATAAAACAAATGCTTGTGATTATATAAAATATTTTAAAGGTTTTGTGCAAAAAAAACAGAGCATAAAAAATTAAATGGAAAATTAACTTGGGAAAAATCTTTGCAATGAGCTTCTCTGATAAAGCTGTCATTCCCAAATATATAAGAAACTGATTCAAATTTAAAGGAATATGTCATTTCACAAGCAATAAATTGTCAGGGGATATGAACAGGTAGTTCAAAGGAAGAAAGTCAAGTTATCAAAAGCTATATAAAAACAATGCTTCAAATTACTGAGAAGTAGAAAAATGCAAATTACAGGAACTTTGAGGTTCAACTTTATTCCTGTCAGATACATAAAGATGACCAGAAAAAGGAAAATGACAAATTCTATAGAGGCTGTGGGAAAATATCATATTAATGCATTGCTGGTAGAGTTGTGAATTGGCCTACTCATACTGGAAAGCAATTTGGAACTACAGTTAGTACTTCAAAGTTTGCAGAACATAGTACATATGTTATCTCATTTGGTCCTTTCAAAAACCCTGGGAGTTAGATGATATTATTAACCCTAATTTAGGGATGAGCTAAGACTGGGAGAAATTAAATGATTTGCCCAGAAATACACAGACAGTAAGTAACTGAATTTGGATTTGATTTAAGGTCTTCCTGACTCCAAGTCCAGCAGCACTTTTACCCATGGGACCTTCTAGTTGCCTCTGCTAGGACCGAAAGTCACTAAACTGTGCATACCCTTTAGCTTAGCTATAACATCACCAGGGCTATATCCCACAGAGTTCAAAGAAAAAGGAATATTTATAGCAACTCTTTTTTTTGTCGTGATGAAGAACTCACACATAAGAGGTTATCATCTAGGGATTAGCTAAACAAATTATGGTATGTAAATGTAATGGAACATGAGTTTGCTATCAAAAATGACAACAAAAAAAAGGATGGTTGCGGAGAAATGAGGAAAGATTTAACTGAACTGATGCAGTCAAATGAGAAGAATCAGAACATTTCATATAATAACAACATTGCAAAGGCAAACAACTTTGAAAGACTTAAGAATGCTAATCAGTGCAGTGACCAACTGCAATCCTAGAGGACCATTGATAACAGAGGCTACCCACTTTCTGATGAAAAAAAGGTGATGAATTCAAGATACAAAATGAGACATGTTTTTAGGCCAATGAACAAATTTGTTTTACTTAACTATGCACATTTGTCACAAGGTTTTTGTTTTGCTTTTTTTCCCTCTTTTTTTTTAAACCTGGGATAGTGAGTTAAAGGAAGATGAAAAATAAATTCTTGTTAATTAGAAAACAAAATAAAATTTTGAAAATCCTTATTGATTGGATACTACCTCCTAGAGATGCAGAACGTTGTTGTTATTTTAAAGGGGTTTAATGGATAGTGCTCTAATCTATGGTTTTTCAGTTGTTTGACTTCTTCCAGGGCATTGTACCTATCATTTGGGTAAGCTGATGTTCTCAGGTAAAAGAGTGGTATCTGGACTGTATATAGTCTCATAATAAAAACTGCTTGAATTAGATTAAACACTCTTAATTTAGAGTATGGGTGCAGCTGTATTCAACCATGCTTTCATTTCACTAAAAAAACAACTATTTTCAATAAAAAAAATTAATTAGGCATACACAATTACCTAGTAGAAAAGTGATATATTTAGAAGGATAATACAATTTAGAACAAGATTTTTAAAAATACAAACAAGGGTAAAATTTAGTACCTTTCTGTTTAATCTTCCACTATCTATAATCAGCTGATGCTTAATGTAATATTACTTCTATCTATAAGATTATATAAATCTAAATTTCCATAAAAATTTCTTACTGACTAGAGTTTGTTCTGGGTTGGCAGATACCTAGCCAACTGTGACAGAAGTTAAAATTCTTGCAGTCTTGCTTTCGCTATGGAGTTTAACTAAAATTTATGTCCTTACTAATAGTTCTACTAGTCTTTCAATTTAATCCAAAAGTCATTTAATCACAGAATATCAGCATTAGAGGGACCTCAGAGGTCATGAGGTACCTGAACAAGAATAATGTTTGCAACATATTTAACAAATGGCCATCCAAGCTTTGATTATAGATCTCCAGTGAGATGGAATCCACAACCTTTGAGGCAATCTATTCCATTTGTAAAAAGCAGAATATATCAAGGAAGTTTAAGGTTTGGGTTTTTTCTACATATGTACCCTAAATTTACCTCTTTGTAACTTCCATTCATTGATCTTAGCACTGCTTTCAGGGCACAAGCAGAAAAAGTACTTGAGGATGGTTACCATGCCCTCTCCTTCTACTCCATGAGGGTTCTCTTTTTCACACTAAATATCCCAAATTCCTTCAACCTATCCTCATATAGCATGATATCAAGGCCATTCACTATCATGTTGCCCTCCTTTAGTTACCCATCAGAGTCAACTCATCAAAGTCTTTCCTAAGGTCTTTCCCAGAGTCTTTCATAAAATGTGGTACACGCAACTTACATTCCTTTGGGGAGTCAACACATGGAAAGAATAATAATAATAATAATGATAGCTAATTCTTTATGACTTTAAGGTTATATTCTCATTATTCATTTTACATATAAAGACACACATAATATATGCTAAGCAAATACAAGATTTTGGGGGCAGGGAGACCATTAGCAGCAACAACAATGTAGGTAGTGTTTCAAATCTTGAAAGAAATAAATGATTCTAAGAAGAGTTCAGATGCAAGAGATGTAGAAGGAGAAACAACCATTGTTTGGATATTGTGGGAAGAGATATTGAGTGTTAGAAATAACACAAAGGTGCAGATCTGAGCAACTGAAAGGATGGTAAAACCTTAAAAAGAAATAAAGAAGTGAGTTTAGTTTTGGACATTTTGAGTTTGAGTATCTAAGACATCCAATTTGAAATTTGTCATAATTGTGAAGTGAGACTAAAGCTCAAGAGAAAGACTAGGGCTGAATATATAGATCTGGAAGATATTTGCATCGAGATGATAAGTAAATCCATGAGAACTGATAAAGTTGCCAAATGAGACAGTGTAGGGAGGTAACTTCTCTGTGATTTCGAGTCTTCATAGAGTTATCTGGGACACTGAGATATTAATTGACTTGCCCAAAGTCAGACAATTATTTGTGTATCAGAGGCAAGGTTTGAAGCCAGGTTTTCCTGACTCTGAAGTCAACCAACCAATGCTCCATCCACTATACCAGATTGCCTCTGAGAGAGAAAGAGAGAGTGTGTCCCTAAACTAGATAGATATATTCAAACAAAACTTTAAATGGATTCAAAACCAAGTTGTAAACTAAGATTTTTCTTAATTTTATGAAAAAATCTTCTACTGAGACCACTGTATCCTTAAGCACACCAGAAAAAACTCCTCCATTTCTGTCTCTCAAGTTCTTACTTTCAATATAGACATAGTAGGAAATTTTTCAGGTTTTCATGCCTGAGTAGACACCCTATTTGTTCAACTTTTTACCTGAAAACAAGAAGGCAAAAATTACCGAGTGGCCGGTACATCTGTAATAAATGGGTAAGACCTGAGCAGATTGGCAAATACCAAATCACTCAAATGACCTGTGCCATCCAAACAATCTTATCCATCATGTTGTCATGAATTAACACAGTAAAACTGGTATAGAATATACACAGATATCCTGCGGCTATAAGAAGACTAGAGTTGAAAGATAGGCACAAAAATGTCAGAAAAGGAAAACATAAAGCCTAAAATTCCCGTTGTACATAATTATTAGCTCAAACACAAGGTATCTACCTGCAACTCCCACAAAGATGATGTGTTCATCTGCATTAGTGCAATTTACACAGAATTTATTTTTCGCCATCAGAATAAATAATGACTTCCTAATGCTATAATTTTCACTGTTCATTAAATTCTTGTTGGCTCTACATGTCCAAACAGAAAGAAACCTAAATCACTTTCTTTCCAAAAAAATGCTGATAAGCTATGTAAAATCTCTCTCCCTGAAGTGAAATCTCATCCTGACTCATCCTCCTGACTGTGTGCCTAAAAAGCTTTCTGCATTCTGATGGGTTAGCTACCAAGCCTAGAGATCAACATACAGCCTCTGTCTTCTTTTAATATGCATTTTATTTATGCATATATTTCCTTTAGCATTCTCCCAGGATTGATGAATGAATACATTCTGGTAAAATGTCGACAATCTAAGTGATTTACTTCTCTGTTGTTAGAACAAGTAAAGTATTCATTGAATCAAGAAAATAATTGCACCGGTAATGTCTGGCTTCCAGAAAGACCAGCTTGCACAGAGGATACACTGGGAAGGTTTACGATGACCTTATTAGCATTAAACCATCACATTAAGGACTCCATTTATTCTGACCCACTGTTGTGAGGCTTATTCTTTAGTTCTCAAAGCTTTTAACATTTAACATACCATTCCCACGAAAAGGACAGTCCCTTTGCAACTATTAGGACCTGGTTTTGAGGGCACAAACTCCACACCCTCATCAGGCCAGCCACATGTAGAGATTGAGCAACATTTCCAACTTTTGACATTTATATAGAATTCTAAGGTGACACCAGGTCATTTCAAATCTCATTTCAATTCCTTATCTGTGGTTATTTATTCTTCCCTCAGCCTTCCTTGAAAGGTATCATTTATTATAAATAACTGTATTACAAAATTCGGTAATTGTGTTGTTTTCTTCTATTACCATTATCTATCACATGTCCACTTCTAGTCTGATTTCAAAATCTGTGAGGTCTTTTTTCTAACACAGGCAAAGACACTATTTTAAAATTGTCCAACAATTAACACGTACATGAAGAAAACATACATTTCTTCAGGAAAAAATTCCAAACCTCACACTGAAACAGTACCAGAAATGTAAGACATAACCAAAAATAATTTTTTACATAACCTTTTCAAGGACAGGCTTAAAAATATATTTCTATAAATGCAATTACTTCCTGGCCATCTTCTCATCAATGATTTGTTGCCATAACCAGAGACAAGACCCTGGAAATTTAACTCTTTCAGTTCCAGATCTCTCTTCCTGGAGGCTCTATTGCCCTCAGGGTGAGTCCCTTAATTAGTGAATAACTCATGTGGACCACTCAGTTCTAGAATTACAACCAAATAAATAATCCCACAACTACTGGAAAGGGCATGTTAATCTACAAACCTGTGACTCCACTCACCACCCCTGTAACTTTCCAAGCCAAAAACCAAAATACCCTCCAACAAGGTTTTGTTTTCATTCAAAAATACCTTAAAATCAAAAATCAAAAAAATAGATGGAACACCATTCATTCCTTAGAGCCAGGAAATTCTTTTTTACTTAAAAAAGGAGACCTCATGTGATTAAGAGTAAGCCCATTTTTTTTCTTATTTTCTTCCTAATAAACCTGAACCATAGTTATTATCTATCATGTAGCCAAAAGAAAAATCATTAGGTCAGTTTCTCTATCTTCTTTTCTCTGGATTAAAAAGGCAAGTCTCCATTCTTTCTTAAGTTTTATTCCCTTCAGTCATGCTAATAGATTTTTGTTGCCATAATTGATGTGGTTAGGGTCAGGGGTTGCTCCAGACCCCAAAATACCAATGTGCTAGATCCTGCCAAGTGAATTTGACTCAAGTCTTCTCTCAGCCAAAGAAAAGCAAAGTTCATTAAAAGTTTGCCATATTGGGTAGACTCTTAAGGAAACTAGGTATCTGTAAGGCTTGTATTGGGCAAGCAGACCAGACTCATCTGACACAAAGTAAGTCTGTGCTAAGTCATTCTATGACACTCTCACACCACATGGAGTGAAGATGGGGTCTTATGTACAGAAAGGTTGTGGGAGGAATCTAGGGGTGGTTTAGAGGAGGAGTTTGGGGAAGGTCTTCAGGAGTCAGATGAAGTCAGACTCCAGTAATGAATGATTAAGGGTGGGAAGTTGCTGGAGGCTACCTGAAGCTGACAGACAATGGTGGGCTAGGCCAGTTGAAGGGTGGAACAGGAGGATCAAGGGTGGGAAATTGCTGGACAAAGGAGGGCTAAAGACTGGGGCAGAGCCACAACTTAAGGCCCATGGCCTCAGGCAAATAGCACACATGTGAAGATTCAAGGAGAGCTCCAGGGGCTCCCAGAGCCGGTACCTCATCAATAATGACAGCCATTTCAGAATAAAACTGTTAAGATAGCGAAGTCCATTTTCACTTACTCTGAGGGCTTCTTTTTCGGTGTATATGAGTGTGTATGTGTATGTTTTCTTTCTACCTGGTAGTAAGTCTCCACTAATTCTCAAAAATCCGGAGTCTCAAACTCTCTTCTCTCCATCCTGACAATACCTACTCTCAGAAAAGCTTTTGAAACTCATTAAACTAAAATGTAAATGACAGAGTTTAGAATGCAAGAAAATCCTACATTTTATTAGGTAACAATCCCTGTTTGCCTTGAGGAAAAGGAATTGAAGCCATAAGAATAGAATTTCAGACTTCGGGGAGCTGGATGATGGGCTCTATTTGGGAAGAAAGGAGTATAACCAAAGCTTAGGAAATCTCATGAAATAAATGCCTTCTAATTCTTCTTATTCGTAAGCCTGGCCATGAATATCATGGCTCTGTGTCTACTTGACAAGATTGATAGGAATATCAAAAACTAGTTAGCTATGTCAAATGAGATCATGAAAAAAATGTGTTTGTGAGACTTCTAAAACTCTAAATAGATGTAGGGAATTATTATTGCTAGTACTAAAATCATATTAAGCATGGTGATTCAATTATCAAAGTCAACCTTGAGAAAGGAGCCCAATGGTGTATCTCAGTGCTCTGTACTTAATTCCTGTTCTACTTAATATTTTTATTAGTGACTGAATGGAAGATCTACAAGGCATGCCATATCACATTTATAGGTGGAGTGACTTCATTATGGTCACGCAGATGGTGGCAAATACAGGATTCAAAGCCAGGTCCTCTGATTCTGAATCTAGCACTCTTTCCACTGTTGATATTATATACTGCTACCTCCAGTCAAGGCTCAAAAACCTTTCAAGAAGATGGAACCATAAAACAAAAACAGGCAACTGGCCAGGTATGGCAAATTATAGTTTACTGACTTCTGGCCTAGAGTGCCCATAGTTTGCTGACCCCTGACCTAGAGTATCCATACATAAAAAAGAGATTAGAGATTTATATATGTATTTATATAAGTATATATATACATATACATACAAATATATATATGTATATATATATATATATATATATATATATATATATACACACACACACACACATACTTGCATACATGTATGGTACTTATCTGACACCTACATTAAGACTAAATCTATCATCAAAGTCCCTCACAAAGCTTTACTTGACCAAAAGCAAATGCTGATACTTTTCCTTTTTGTAAAAAAGTCAATAGAATATCAAGCAACTGAAACAGAAAATGAATTTATATTTTCCAATACAAATGAAAGCTCCAAAATGTCATCTGTAAAAAACTACCTAAAATATAAATTCGTTCATGAAGAATATGAAAAATGTGATTGATAGAAAATCATCATTAAGAAAGAACATTTATTTACAATATTCCATGTTTAGAATATTCATAAATCAACTGATACACAAAAACTCTCTACCACATAAATGATTTGTTAGGTTTATAATGAACATCCATTTAAATGCAAGTTGCCATGGTTACAGAAAAATTCTGAATTCAGCTTCCCTTTATCACATGGTTACATATTTATACACAAATACTTTTCCTGTATTTTTTTTTAATTCATTCTGATACTAGAGCAGCGACTGATCAAAATTCACTGATCTGTCCTGTAGCATAGTCAGGCAAATATTTAGGTACATTAAGATACTTGACAAAAATGTCCACCCCATAAAAAACAGCATTTTAAAAATCACTGAGAATATAGTCAACTAAGTGGTACAGCAGATAGGGCACTGGGCCTGGAGTCAGCAAGCCCTAAGTTCAAATGCAGGATCAGACACTTTAGCTGTGTGACCTTGGGAAAGTCGCACAAGAACTTCTGTCTGCCTCAGTTTCCTCACCTGCAAAATGAGGAAAATAATAGCGCCTATCTACCTACCTCCAAGAGTTATTGGGAGGATAAAAGACTATAATATTTGTAAAGCACTTTGCAAACCTTAATATGCCAGCTCTTATTATTATTACATGTGACTCAGACAGGAGGTGGGCTGGTTGCACAGTGAGAATCAGAGTAGAACAGATGTGGTATTGCATGAAGGCCATGTTGGGATTTATGAGCTATTTAAAAAAAAAAATAGAGGAAGGCCTCCAGCATGTTGGGTGGAAAATGTATGAAAAGATGTGGATAAGAATCGCATTAGGTGAAGAGATATGTAGGGGATGCAATGTGTTTCAATTGATGAAATTACAGGCCCATCAAGTTATTCAGATAAAACCACTTGCTCTATAATTCTCTAACTTTAATAATGATTTTTCTTTCTTCAGAATATAGATGCTTCAATCGTTGTTTTCAGAAGTAATGGCTTGTAAATATTTCCCCTGGCAGAATGGGCAGATAAAAACAATTTGTTCCAACAGTCTCAAAGGCATCCAAAGCAGGTACTCTGGAGCACTCAGAGCAGCAGTTCTCAACCTATGGGTCGTGACCCCTTTGGGGGTTAAACGACCCTTTCACAGGGGTCACAAGGGTTCCCTAAGACCACAGGAAAACACATATTTCTGATGGTCTTAGGAAACACCTCTATCCGTCTCCAGGTAGGTCCTCCCACATGCAGATAAGCCCACGTAAGAATATTAAAGGATCGCAGCATTAGGAAGGTTGAGAACCACTGACTTAGAGTTTGGTTAGACATCAAACATACCAAGCCCATGAACCACATCCCAGCTCATCACCAGTCATCCTGATTTTTGTCTTGCCACTGGACTTCGATGATTCTGGAAGTGAGAGTGAGGCTGACAATTTTGCGCAACTCTGCCTCACTTAAATCCAGTTCACAAGCAAGGCAAGACATCACTCTGTGATGTCATTGGTCCTCTTCAAAAATGAAGGACAAACAACGAAAGTGTCTAAGCCCTTTATAACTTGGCCCTTTCCTACCTTTCCATTCTCCTTACACTTTAATTCCTTTAATGTATGTTACAATCCAATGACACTGGCCACCTCACTATTCATTATACACAATACTCCATCTTCTAATTCTACGTTATCATTGGCTGTTCCCTGAGCCCAGGATTCTCTCCCTCCTTTACTTCCACCTCCTGACTTTCCTCAAGTTTCAGCTAAAATTCTACCTTTTGTTAAAAAAAAAAAAACCTTTCCTGATCCCCCTTATTTCTCTGAGATTGTTTCCTATTTATCCTGTATATTTTGTTTGTACAAAAATTTTTGCATATAGTCTCTTCCATTAGATTGAGAGTTCCTTGTGTGTGGGGACTTTTGCCTTTTTTTGTGTCCCCAGCACTTAGTGTTCAATTGCTAACACATAGGAGGCACTAGATACGTGTTTATTGGCTGGGCTAATATTATTTCCTTTCACATATTTTAGTAAGGAAGAAGTCTCAAAAATGACAAATCTACACATTCTTTTTTCTTGAATTAGAGCAAAAAGTCAAAGTAACTAAAAGCAATCCCCTAATCATTTTATTGAATATTATTCTCTCTGCTAGCTGAGTAGCTAGAGGTTAGGTAACAAATATGTTCCTCTTCATAAGAAAGAAAAAAACTGGTACACTAGCCTATGGTTTATGTTATACCAGAAGCTTGTGGATAGCCAGAAGAAAACTTTTAGAATCCTATTAGAAATGTTCTAATACACTTTGGCCATCACTCAAAGATGTCAGAGAACAACAAGTTCATGAGTTGGGCCCAGTGTGCTCCAAGATCCCTTTCAGCTCTATCACTAATTGAAGTCTAAAGGCATATACAAGATTATAGCTTGCCAAAGGTTGTAGAGCCATTAGAAATCATCATGTTCACCCCTTTCCTTGCACAATGCTTACAGAGGTTCATATACTTAAAGACTGAAGACATTTTAGGGATCATGTAGTCTAATGGCTTCGTTTTGTAGAAATGGATACTATGACTCAGAGGCCTTGTGTTTTGAATAGCAGATAAAAAAATACTTTGGGTGTAAGGGGTATCCATGGAGGACTAGCATCTCTGGTATAAGGCTTTGCTGAGCCCTTTTCAGGGCTATTCATTCACCTTTGGCGTCTACTTCTCACTCAAATCTCACTTGTGACTCCAAGATGTTATAATACACAGAGTGGACATACTCCAGTAAAATCATCTTGGCAGACAGGCTAAATTAGGTTGAAGGTAACCCATGGATCTCAGACCTGTCAGTGAGATAGGGGGATATCTACTCCAAGCATGTAAAGATTTCTCCCAACAGAATGGGCAGATGAGAATCTGAATCACAAAGGCCACTGAAGCAGATGCTGTGGATACCTTAGTCAGACATGGAAGATGTCAGGGTCAGCCACTGCATTCCAGGCCATAATTAGTCATCTTGACTTTTGTCTTCCCACTGGACTTTGATAGGTCTTGAAGACTGAGGCTAACAATTTTCTGCAACAATGCCTCACAAATCAAATTCATGTACAGGTCAGGACATCACCCTATGATTTCACTGGTCCTCTTCCAAAACAAAGGACAAACAACAGATAAATATTTAGAGTCCTTATCAATTTGACAAAGAGCCAGAATTGATTATTGAGATGAGTTATTATGTAAATTATTTAGAAAAACCAAGGAGACAATGTAATCATTGGCAGATAGATGAGTTACTTCAAACTTGAGACTTCACTATGAGGAAGGTTAAAAGGAGTAAGACTAGTAGGGAGGGAATAGAAAAAGTGTTTTTAAATCCCAAAACTGCCTGAAGGGACACATTCAGGAAAATTAGGGATCTAGAGACATGCTTTTTTGACATCAGTGCCACAAAGGCTATGTAATGGCACTGGGATCATTAGGCAGCCTCATTTCAAGTTTTCTTTACTCCCTCCCTCTCTCCAAACACACATTCAGAATAAATCAGTATAAGTCTTTCCTCTCCCACACTCTGATGTGCTTAAAATCATGAGATAAAACACTTGCAAGATGTCCCGGGGCTCCCAGGAGAATCATACTACTTAAATTTCTTTTAATGAAAGGTTTAAGTTGAGCAAACACCATTTAGCAACACAATTCTCAAGTTATTTTGTATGAGTAATATTAAAATATTTGGTTGTTTCAATTTCAAGAATTAAAAAAAAATTAGACATTATTCTCAGTATGCTTTGTAAGGTTTGGCTTGATTTTTCCCATAGTTGGGCAGATTCTGCTCTCAGTCAAGGTGTTTTTATTAAGGTTGTTCTCTACTTAGAAAATCATCTTGAGACTCTAATATTTAAAAGCCAATGGTTAATAAGGAATGACATCTCCCCATTCCTCACTTCCATCACTTTAAACTTTCCAGCAGAAGATATCTTTTCATGGAGTACAGGAATTTCCTGTCTAACTTCAGGGATCTATCTATAAATAAGTGCTTATTAAAAGATACCACCAAGCAGACAGTACCATAGGTACAAAATAGAGGAGATACCATAGTAAGGATCAGATAAACTAATGAGTGAGAAAGCACTTTAAAAACTGTCAGGCCCACCCATTCAATGTAAGGTACCATTACTTCTTTTGAAGGGATATAGTGATAACACCTAACATTTATATGGAATGTTATAGGTACCAAAGTTCTTTCATATCCACCGTTTCATTTGATCCTTGCAATATATCCCTGTGATAGAAAAAAAAAAAATGATGGTTCCTATTTCATACATGAGGAAAGTGAGGGTCAGAGACATCAGGTGACTTCTTCTGAGTTCACCTAACTAGCAACTGACAAAGCCCAATCTCCTGACTCCTACTACAGCTCTCTGGACCTACACTAGTCCACCTCTCATGGGAGAAATGACAGCTATGCATGTGATTATATTGCAGAAATCTCTTTTTTATCTTTTTTTTTTCAAACAAAAATAAGATCTGCTGTATCATGGGGAAGTCAGGATAAAATATCTTAAGTAACTCTGACCCAGTTTTGTCAAAATCTTAATCATCCAATGAACTAATATACGGAAGCAAAAGAATAGACCTTGAAAGGGCACACAGTAAAATATAGAGGATAAGATTGGTAGAAAACGCTAAAAAGTAAAAAAAGAAGTCTAGGAACAGATTGAAAGAAAAGAAGTTAGGTTCAGTGAAAAAAAAGAACAAACCCTGGGCTATGACTCAGAATTCTGTCTCTACTAGAAAACTTCTGACAAAGACAGAGTCAAGGAGGAAAAAAGTAGAAAAGGTTTATTTGAGCCTACCCTGCAGAAGAATCACTAAAAAGCAAAGGAATGGAGAAAATAGAGAAAGCCCTTTATTTTTCTAGGGTGTTCAGAAAGTGGATTCTGGAATATGGGCAGAATCAGGTTCCTTGAAGCTTCAATGACTTCAAGGGCAAAAAAAAAAAAAAAGCAAAACAATAAATCAAGCCTTGATTTTTTTACTAAGAGCTAATTGTTAAACATTTACCAGCATATCCCACATTTTTTAATTCAGTTTCTTCATCTGTAAAATGGAGATAATAATACCATATACTTCACAAAGATATTGTAAGGATCAGATCAAGTTAGATAATATGACTTTGCAAACTTTAAAACTCTATTTAACTGTTGTTATTAACGGATAAATGAGAATCTATGCAAAGTGTCTTGAAAACTTCAAAGCCTATTTAAATGTTAGTTATCATTATCACTGTTGTTAATATTATTGTGCATGACCTCTACATTCCTCAGTAAAAATTACATGGGGTAGTAGAGGCAGAATCTAGC
>CM053588.1:218662058-218682810 GCA_028646515.1 Pseudochirops corinnae | reverse complement strand
AAGATATCTACAAGCATATGAAAAAATGCTCTAAATCACTATTGATTAGAGAAATGCAAATCAAAACAACTCTGAGGTACCATATCTCACCAGTCTGATTGGCTAAGATGACAAAACAGGAAAATCACAAATGCTGGAGAGGATGTGGAAAAATTGGAACACTAATGCTTTGTTGGTGGAGTTGTGAACTGATTCAACCATTCTGAAAAGCAATCTGGAATTGTGTCCAAAGGGCTATAAATAATTGTATACCCTTTGACCCAGTAATACCACTCTGGGGTTGTATCCCAAAGAAACCATAGAAGTGAGAGGAAGACCCATATATACAAAAATATTTATTGTAGCTCTCTTTGTGGTGGCAAAAAACTAGAATTTAAGGAGATGCCCATCAATTGGGGAATGGCTAAACAAGTTATGGCATATGAATGTAATGGAATACTATTGTGCTATAAGAAATGAGGAGCAGATGGACTTCACATTTACCTGGAGAGGCTTATACAAAATGTTGCTAAGTGAGAAGAGCAGAATCAGGAGAAATTTGTACACAATGATAGACACAACATATGTGTGACAACCAACTTTGATAAACTGAACTCTTCTCAGCAACACAAGGTTATAAGACAACTCTAAAAGACTCAGAGTGGAAGATGTCTACATTCAGAGAAAGATCTAGAAAGATCTGAGTTTAAATGCAGACTGAAAGAGACTTCTCTCTTTCTTTTCCATGTTTGGTTTTGTTTCCTCTTTCCCATTGTTCATTCCACCGGTTATAACCCTTCTTTACAACCAGACTAATGCCTAATGTGAAAGTATTTGCAGATCCTATACTTGACTGCATGCCACCAAAAGGGGATTAGCGGGGAGAGAGGGGAGATTTGGATCTCAAGGAATTCTGGAACTGAATCTTGTAAACTAAAAGTAAATAAACAAATCAATAAAAAAAAAAAAAAAAAGGAGGGAAGCCCTGGGAGAAGGGGAAAGAGAGAGAAAAAATGGAGAAAACTATCTCACATATAAGAGGCATACAAGGAAGAGCTTTCACAGTGGAGGTGAAAATGTTAGAGGGGGTGGGGGCAATGTTAGAACCTCATTCATCTAAATTGGTTTAGAGAGGGAAAATGTGTGTATGTGTATATATGTGTGTGTGTGTATACATACATATGTAAATATATATACACACATACATATACATATATATTAAATTGGTAATAGAAATCTATCTTTCCTAACAGGAAAGTAGGAGGTGAAAGGGATAAGAGAAAAAGGTGGAGGTAATAAAAGGAAGAATAAAAAAAGAAGACAGTGGTCAAAAGCAAAGCAGACTTCCAAGGATGGACAGGATAAAAAGAGAAAGAGAAGGGGAAAGAGAAGAAAATAGAATGAGTGGAAATGCACAACTAATAATCATGACTGTGAATGTAAATGGGATGAACTCACCCATAAAAGCACATAGTAGAATGGATTAGAAACCAGAATCGTACCATATGCGGTTCACAAGAAACATACTTGCAATGTAGAAACACAGAGCTAAAATAAGGTGCTAGAGCAGAATCTAATATATTTCAACTGAAGTAAAAAATGTTTTAAAAAAAAAAAGGCATCATGAACTCAGACAAAGAAAAAACAGACCTAATTAAAAGGGATGAGCAAGAAAATTACATCTTGCTAAAAGGTGCCAGAGACAATGAAGTAATATCAACACTAAACGTATATGCACCAAATGGCATAGCATCCAATATTTTAAAAGAAAAGTTAAATGAATAATAGGAGGAAATAGACAGTAAAACAACTCTAGAGCTAGATAAATCTAACTATAAAGTAAATAAGAAAGAAGTCAAAGAAAGTAATAGGATCTTGGAAAAGTTAAATATGATAGACCTACTATTATTCAGGGTTTGATTTATTCTTTTGTTTTCTTTTTGTCTAGACTCTTTTTTTTTGAAGGTAGGAAGGCAAGGCAATTTGGGTTAAGCAACTTGTCCAAGGTCACCCAACTAGTGTGACAAGTGTCTGAGGCCACATTTGAACTCAGGTCCTCCTGACTCCAGGGCCAGTGCTCTATTTACTGCACCACCTAGCTGTCCCTTGTCTAGATTTTTTATAAAGTGATAGAAAAAAATGTTTAAAAGCAGATTAAACTTTTTTCTTTTCAGAGAGCTGGTTGTTAAATATTCAGAAGCATACCTGTGTCTAATCCCCTTGGTACAGTAATGCCCATAGAGTTTAAGTAACCTACCCAAGAGGTCACACATACAGTTAAGTGGCAGTGACTAGATTTGAACACAGTTTTCTGCTTCTAAGTCCAACTATTTCTCCACTATACCACTCTGTTGCTTCTCATGTTTGCTGGTCTATACACCATAATCTCATCTTTTTCCATTCCAGGTTTTCCTAGACAACTGTTTTGGCTTTCAGTTCCCAAGGTTTCAAATGTTCAATAAACTTATGGGATAGGGCTATTCAAAGATTACTGTCTATGATTTAAAAAGAAAAAATGGAACCAGGCCAGTAATCTGATATAATTAAAATGATGCTATCTAGAGAGATGTTTTCTTAAGAGACACTAATGTCAAATTAATTTTTTAAAAAAACAGCAATAATGAGGCAGAAATAAACTGATCTGAGGAATTCTTTAAATATTCCACAGTGGCATATGACCCAAACTAGCTTTTCTTTTGGATTGAGAAGAGTCTTAAAAATGTCAAGCCTTCAGTGTTTAAAAATGAAAGCCAAAGATTAAATGTTTACATGCAATTGCTAAAAACCTTTGCAGTCTGACAAAATGAATTAGAAATCTTATAAGTCCAGGGTATATCTCCTGTCTTTTCCATTCTCTACTGCTGTTTGTTTCCTTCTAACGGCAACCTTTCCATCTCTCAATTTTCTTCTCAATCTTCTTCTTATTTCTTAAAACAAAGCACTAAAAATGTCTTTCTTAAATAATATAACCCATGTCCTAATGAGAAAAAACAAAATGCAAATGATCCCAAATATATTACCAAATAAGTTTCTATTGAACACTAAGTAAAAGCAGAGCACAATACTAGGCCTGCAAAAGATATCTATCCACAAGTATAAAACAGATTTCTAAGAACCTGACAATATAGCTGACCATGCTTAACCTCTCAAATACTGTTTCCTCATCTGTGAAATGAGGAGGGTAGAAGTTAGATGACCTCCAGGTAAAGCACTTTCAAAATCTAAATCTATTATCCTATGATGCTATAAATAAGAAATAGACACATAGAAGTGTTAACAATTCAAGGGAGAAGTACTGAATCTGTGATTTCATTGATTTAGGGAACTGCCTAAGAAGAATTCACTCTTCCAATGAAGGTCAGCATCTTCTTTGTAACTTATGATCTTAGAGAGACCTACAGCAGCAGTTCTCCTGAGGTAAAAGTTATTTTCACTTCCAACTACATATCTATGTGAAGCTAGATTTTCTTTATGTCCATCAAAACAACATATCTCAACAGATTAAAGGCAAAACAGATTGAAAGCTGATATGATAATCCAACTGTCTTCCACTAAGTCAGACATTTTCAAGGGATTTGCTGAAATTTATAAAGCAATTCCACTCTTCTCACTTTTTTGTTTTGAAAAATACATGTACTTTTCACTTAAATAGTTATTTATGTTAACATGAAAGTTTGCTGTTACTTTAAATAAATTGATAAATATTTTTAAATGTTATCAGTATCTAATGTGGTAAATATTAACAGATTTTATCATACGAACAAGAACTTTTTAGGGTCTTTATAAAATTTTAAAAAGTAACTGAGTCCTGAAATCAAAACTGATGACTTAGCAGGGTTGTAGAACCTGAGGCTTGAGGCCACATGTGGCCTTTTAGGTCCTTGGGTGGGGCCTTTTGACAGAGTACAAGTTTTAAAGAACAAATGCTTTTATTAAGGGGATTTGTTCTGTGAAGTTTGGATTCAATTAAAGGGTTGCACTTGAGGACCTAGAGGGCCACATGTGGCTTCAAGGACAGAGCTTCCCCACCCCTGACTTAGAGGTTTAGTGATTTGCCCTAGAATGAGAAAACAGTGTTTGAACCCTTATCTTCCTGATTTCAAGGCCAACTCTCTATTCACTACACAATGCTGCCTCTCAAAAACAATTAAAGCGATGTATAAAAAGTGTCAATTAAGTAGCACAGATGTTAAGTGCTATGGGATTTTAGTAAATGCTGAAGGAGAATGATCAGAAAAGACTTCACAAAGAAGTTAATATTTGAGCTGGGACTTGAAGGATGAGTAAGTTTGGTGTAAACAACAGAAGCATTCTAAACTGGAAAGTGGTGTGAGCAGATATGGGGCAAAAGGCATGTTCAGATCATGTTCAGCAGACAGTGCATACAAGCCTGAAAGGACTGGGACATTCAATGGCATCGCTTCACATTTGCATAACTTATAAATCCTAAGGCTGGTATACAACTATTCTGTGAGCCTGGTGATGCCAATATTATTTTGGCTCCTTGATAGTTGGAACTATTCTATTGTTCTTTTTTGTCTGTGTCCTCAGCTCCTGGCACAGAATAAACCCTTAATCAATGTTTTTTGATTCATTATCTCCATTCTAAACTGAGGTCCTAGAAGGTAAAGACATTTGCCCAAGATCACAGAGCTAGAAAGTGCTGAAACAGGTCTTCTGGGGTCTGCCTCGGAGAATCATGGGAAATAAAGCTAAGAAAGTAGTTTTCTGGTCCCAGTGGCTTATCTTACAAGCAACTGATGAGTAAATAATGCTTAGTTCTCAGGTTCTCAGGAAATGAGTTTTAGGCCCTATAAATACATAATTAGTCTCTGATCATTTCCCGAGTCTACTAACTGAACCTTTTTTTTTTTCCTTTCTCTTTTTTACTTCTTCTTATTCCACATGCACTAGCTAACTAGAGAAATGTTGGCACTAATTGGGTTCTGGCTGTAATACTGAAAGCTCTAAGGTTAAGTCATGTAGCACATAGGCTGTGTTATTCCAAAGGATTGTTTTAAATCGCTGCTGAGAATGCCAAGACACAGTAGCCACATGAAACATGGAGGTGAACTCTGTGGCTAGCAGCTGACCTAACGATTCAGTATATTGTCTTTAATATCTTAAGTTCAGCAGTTTTAATTCCCACATCTGTGTGGTGCTTGACAGTCCATTCATTTAGCAGACTTCTGGGAGGCTGCAGGTGACCCTAGTTCAGATACTTATTTTAAGGATATGTCGCTTCTGTTTACTTTTTAATGTTAAGGAGAGCACACTGAGTGAATCCAAGGAAGACCTTTTGCACACAGAGGAAGCTGGTCTTTCAAGAAGTAGAATGTTTTGACAGATCGAAGTGAAGCATTGCTGTGGGGGATAGATTTCTTTGGGAGGGAAACATTGATTGGTAGCAAAGTTAAATGAAATCCAAGCAAATGGGGCATGTACCTATTTAGAAGTTTAAAGACACACATACATACATCTTTGCCATAGAAATCTGCCAGAAGTAGGTGTCTGTAATGCTACATATGTGTATCTATGAGTACATGTTTGTATATGTATATATACATACATACATATATTGAATAACATGTATATATAATGGGCACCTAGATAGTGCAGTAAATATAGTGTTGTGCCTAGAATCAGGAAGACTCATCTTTCTGAGTTCCGAGACATGCTTTCATGAAATAATCTTTGGGAACTGAAGTGTTAATAGAGAATGGAAGTAACAGAAGGATCATATTTGGAAAGGATCACGTTAAAGGAAGAAAAACAACATAACACAGTTTTGCCATCCCTGGAGTCAGGGAAGACCTGCCTTCAAATATTGTCTCTGGCACATACCAGTTGTGTGACCCTAGACAAGTCACTTCTCAAGATTCTAAGTAACTTTCTAAGTCAGAGAGGAGGTCATCTACTTCAGGAGAAGGAATTTCCAGATCATCACTGTCTACAAAAACTGCAAAGGAAGATTTGTTTTTAGTCATGTCCAAGTTTTTATAACCCCATTTAGGATTTTCTTGGTGAAGATACTGGAATGGTTCACCATTTCCTTCTCTAGCTCATTTTATAGATGAGGAAACTGAGGAGAGTGACTTGACCAGAGTCACAGAGCTAGCAAGTGTCTGAGGCCAGATTTGAACAAAGGAAGATGGAGGCTTCCTAAATCTAGGCCTGGCACTCTTTCTAAACATGTGCTAAGTTCTCACTGGATTTTGAATCTGAAGAGCTAGCTTTGAACCTCAGTTCTGATGCAGCTACATTGCTTATATGACTTTGGACCACTCACATCACCTTTTTGAGTCTCAGTTTCCTCATTTGTCACATGAAGGGATTGGATCAGGTGATCTCTAAGGCTACTTCCAATTCTAAATCTATGATCTTATGCTTGATTTTTAAGGGAAAAGAACCAGATTTATTTACAATATTTTATAAAATGTCTTTGAAGTCAATATAACCTCTCTGTTCAAATGAATTGATGTACTCAGTAACATAAAAAGAATATTGCCAAGAGTAAATTAGCAAACTCTGACAAATTATTTCTTCTATGCTAAGCTAGTATTTTCAGATGTCAGAGGGAAAATGTCTCATCTTAAGCAATTTAAACAGCGCTACACAAAGTAAAATATGTGACACTGGGTAAAAATATACATAATAATCCATCTGGTATCCGAAGAAAAAGTGAGTTTCATTGAAGTATCAGTGATCATGAAAACTATATCAAGGTTTAAATAATTCAGTGTTTAAAAATAAGGATATTTTCAATATCTTAACATAATGTCATGCTTTAGGTAGAGAGATTTTCTCGATAATCATTAAGACTCTTTCTAATCATATGATCCTAATATTCTTCTCTTCACTCTTACTTAGAAATAATTCCCTAACCTTCCAAATCTCTTGTCACCATCGGTGGCATTCTTGTTCTTTCATCCCATAGACCCATGGTCTTTCAGAATTGGGCTGAGGGAGGCTACCTGATAGCAAGAAGGTTGTGATCAACTAATTGGGAAAAAGGAATACAGGCTGCATCCCACCTTTCCCATCAGTACACTAAGCCCAGACTTATTGTGCAATGATGATTATGAAAAACATGATAAAAATGATTCAAAACAAACTTTTGGTGGTATTGTTCAATCATTTGAGTCATGTCCAACTCTTTGTGACCCTATGTGGAGTTTTCTTGGCAAAGATACTGGAGTGGTTTGCCATTTCATTTTACAAATGAGAAAACCAAGGCAAACAGGATTAAGTGATTTGCCCAGTCACATAGCTAATAAGTGTCTGAAGCCAGATCTGAACTTAGAGAGATGAATATTCCTGACTGCAGGCTTAACATTTTATCCACTGTACCACCTAGCAATCCCTCAACACATCATCACAGGTTGAAAAAACTAAGCAAGAAATATTCTAGTGGATAGACATATATCATAAGGTTTCTATCTTTCATAACTAACAACAAATTCTTATACCACAAATAAAGATCTCCTCAAAACATCCTTTTGTCTTTAATAAATAAAGTTTAATGGAATTGGACCAATATCCAGGCAGCTGAATTACCCTCAAATGCTTCAATGTGGCATTGATCCACAAAAATTTTAAGACAATATTTTTATTAGATGCAGCAAATTTTCACAATCTCCAAGCCACACAGAATAAAAAGCTCTCAAAGTATAGAAGCATGACAGAAGAAATACAAACCATCTTAGAACAGAATGAGATATATGTGCTCCCCTGCCTGCTCCTTGATTTGTCCAGAAAATTCTTACCAGGAACTTACTGAAGAAGACCTTATATTTCACTGCTTTCATTCAATTATGAAAAGCAATCACTTTATCCACCTCTGCTATAATAGTAGTCAGTACATTAAATCTAAAGAACAGTAGCAGGCTAGCAACTTTCTCTGGGATTATTTTTATCTGAACTTCATCTTAAAAAGATAAGAACAGGATGAATAACAGCAGTCATCATAATAGGTATTTTTAATGTATCCAAGTCTTTGCCCACTATGTAGTAACGGAATTGATTACATTCTTTACTCTATGAGTTTCAGATGAAATAGAAATCTTCTTTTGAAAGCCTATTGAAGTTTTTAAATGTTCAAATCAGTGTTGACTGTAGTGAATGAGCTATAATTTACTAAGAATCATTTAGTTCAATCAAGCAGGAGCAAAAGTGTATTATGAGAGGGGAAAATAGACTGAAGAGGTCAGAATGTTAGACAGCTTCCTTCAAGTAGAGTAGATGCCAAGATGCCAAGAAAATTTCCCCAGATGCCAAGAAAATCCTTATTGTCTTTATATCAGGGGAGTCAGAACAAAGGGCTGAAGTTATCACTACTGTTTGACTCATCTGTAACTAGATGTTCTGGTCATTTAAATTACCCTTCTTCCATCTCTTCTGCGTGGCCTAGGAGGCACAATGCCACATGCCATAGGGCATCCCTCTTCTTTCCACTTTATAAAGAGGGAAAATGAAGCAGAGCCTTGGGGGTTAGATCATAGGATTACAGCTTTCAGGAACAAAAGGAATTTAGAGATCATTTTGTGCCACAATTCTCATTTTATGAAGAAACTGAGGGCCAAAGAACAGAAGTGATTTGTTCAATAATAATCAGTAGTGTGTGAGATGAAAAAGTTCAGAGTCTGAGTCAGAGATCAAAAAAGGTCTTTATTCTTTCTCATGAGAAAGGGCACTGCCCCTGTCTCTCAAACAGCATCTGTCAGGGAGTGCAAAATGTGGAAGCTTGAGGGCTTCTCTTGTCCTGATCCTAACTCCACCTCTAACACCTGTCCTACCTCACCATTGGCTGGTGAGGCAAGCTCACAGTCTTTCATTAGGGTTAACTAATTAGCACAAAGCAGTTTCAATCCTTCATCATGTATTTCCTTTCACCGAATTTGGAAGTGCCTAATCAGAAGCGGACTAATCTGGTTTTCTTTCAAATTACCTCATTTCTGGGGTGGCTCAGTGGCACAGTGAATAGAGCACCCGCCCTGGAGTCAGGAGGACCTGAGTTCAAATCTCAGCTCAGACACTTTATACTTATTAGCCGTGTGTGAGTTTGGGCAAGTCACTTAACCCCAATTGCCCTGCCGTCCCCACTCCAAAAAGCAAAAAAAAAAAAAAAAAAAAATTACCTCATTTTGGGGAAATCATGAGTTACTCCTGAGACTGAACTGGTTTAAAAAGTATGGAGAAGAGATTGGAATGTAACAGGGAGTTAAAAGAAATGAGAAAACTTCACTGTGAGTCATCTCTCACAGTAGGAAAGGTGGGATCTGAACCCAGGTCATCAACCTTCAGAGGCCGTACTCTCGTCACTACAAAATACTGCCTCTAAAAGTCTGAGAGAGCAGAAGGAGATGGAAACCAAGTGGAGAGGAACTGATTCTAAATGAGCTGAGCTATTGGTCCTTACATTATTTGACCAATAAAATCTTTGACCATATGCATGCAAAACCATATTGCCCTGACCAAGAGACTATTCCTGTGCTCACTGGGAAAAGTGAAACATCGCAGCTCTCCCACCCCAATACCTTGTGCCATTTTATTTCTTTTGGAAATTACTTCAATTTCCTGCATGTGTTTTCTAGCTAAATTCTAAACATTGACTTTGATCTTTTTCTTTTGTTCAATAAGTTTAACTCCCTGAAATTCCAGGGTGTATTTCTGGCAAAGGACAAAAAAAAAATTTGAATAGATTTTATATCTTTCTGGTTCTTTTAAAAACTATTAAGTCAAAGAAAGCTACTAAGTATCGTGGTTCACACATGCCTCTCTACAAGCAGTTGAATGTTCTTTTCTTTCCCCTTCTTTAGTGATGTCTTTTTAAAAAATATCACAGTTATTTCTTGATATAGTCTCTAGCCCCACTGAACCTTTCCTTAAAGAGAACCAGTAAGCCAAACGGACTAACAAAGTGATCACATCTGACAAGATATACAGTATTTTTTCCAATCCAATAAACACTTATTAAGTACCTACTTATTAAGTGCCAGGCACTATGTTAAATGCTGGGGATACAAAAAGAGGCAAAAGACAGTCTCTGCCCTCAAGTAGCTCACAGTCTAATGGGAGAAACGATAAGAAAAAAAAATCTACAGATAATGATATGCCAGATAAATAGGAAATAAGAAAGAGAAAGCACTAAAATTAAGAAGGGTTGGGAAAGTCTTCCTATAGCAGGTGGAATTTTAGCTGAGACTCAAAGGAAACCAGAGAAACCAGCAAGTGGAGAAGAAGAAGGAGAGTATTCCAGGAAGAGGACAGCCTGAGAAAATGTCTGAAGGTGAGAAATGGAGTGTTTTATTCATGGAATAGCCAGGAGGCGATGTTACTGGATTGAAGAGTACGTGGTGGAGACTAGGGTATAAAAAGACAGGAAGGTAGGAAGGGCCTAGGTCATAAAAGGCTTTGAACACCAAATAGACAGCTTTGTATTTGATTCTGAAGGCTATTTAAACACTAGAATTCATTGAGTACAGGATGACATGGTTGGAACTGCATTTCAGGAAAATCATTTTGGTATCCGAATAGAATCGATGGGGAGAGATTGGAGGCAGGCAGACCCACCAGCAAGTTATTTCAATAGTCCAGGCCTGA
This sequence comes from Pseudochirops corinnae, assembly GCA_028646515.1. Lineage (NCBI taxonomy): Eukaryota > Metazoa > Chordata > Mammalia > Diprotodontia > Pseudocheiridae > Pseudochirops > Pseudochirops corinnae. The sequence goes on along the minus strand of CM053588.1, from coordinate 218,672,229 downwards.
GGTAATAAGGGCCTACACCGGAGAGGTGGCAGTATCGGAAAAGAGAAGGGAGTATATTTGAGAAATGTTGAAAAGATGAAATCGATAGACCTTGGCAATAGATTAGATAGGGGGGAAAAAGGGGTAAGTCAGTGAGAAGCTGAGGATGACACCTAGATTGTAAGTCTAGGAGGATGGTGTTGCCCTCTATGTTAAAAGTGTAAGATATGATTGAATTTTGTTTCCACAAAAATTATATAAAAACAAAAATTATATGGAACATGATTTGAAGCCATACTGATGGCTAATGCCAGGAACAAAACCACTTGTAGAGGACAGTGGGGGATGCTGGAGTCTGACAATCAGCATATATTTACTACTTTTCTTTGTTCTGAAAAGACCTCTTCCTGTATATGAGAGGAACTGCCTGGACAGATCACATTCACAAAGGATGAGGATTAGATCCATTATAATGGGACTTTCATAGTCAATATCCTGGGTTCCAATCTTCAGACTCACACTTTTGTCAGTTCTCTTAGTCATTTAGGAAAATCCTTTCTCATGCTATATGATGCAGACAAAAGGGGAGGACACTAGAAGCAATTGGGCCTTTCCTTTATTTAAGCATAAGGAAAAATAAAGATGAGAAGGGAGGGAGGAACTGTAATGTGGAAATGAGAAGATGTAATCAAGGGGTAGGATTTAGTGAACCCTAGAATGTGGGTTAATAGGAGGCAGGTGGGAAATTCGAATTGAAAGCAGGGCTTTTAAGCCTGGCATTTGTCTAAAAAAAAGATACTTTCCATTCGGGAGGGACCTGGTCACTAGGAATGTAAAATAATTGGCTAAAATAAAATGAGAGCTTTCCTGACTTCACAAAGAATATTGTTCTTTGTTTAAAGTAAGTGTGTTTCTCACAGCATGGGAAGTGGAGGGGAAGGGTCTGGGTTCTTTTCTGAGAATGGGTCTATCACGTGGATCTTCCTGAGGGCTAGTACCTTGTCTGGGAAGTGCTGTGTATTTCTAATAATTGGGAAGTTAGGGGGCACGGGAGAGACTTTTTATAAGTCAGATATTTACTTCTATTCTGGACATGCTGAGTTTAAGAAGTCTACTAGACGTCCAAATGTCTAAAAGGCAGGCGGAGATTCAAGAATGGAAAAGAACAGGGAGTTTAGAGTAGTATAAGTAGATTTGAGAATCATCAGCATAGAGATGTTAATTAAATCCTTGGGAGTTGCTGAGATTACCAAATGAAATTTTATAGAGGGAGCCAAGAAGGTCCAGAACAGAACCCAGAACACGGCTGGTTGGCATCGTGGATAGAATGCCAGGTTGGGAGTCAGGAAGTTCTCCATTCAGATCTAGTCAGATACTTTGCGACCCTAGGCAAGTCACTTGACAATTGTTTACCTTATTTTCTTCAGCTGTAAATTGGAGATAATAATAACACCTACCTCTTAAAGTCCTTGTGAGCATCAAATAAGATATTTATAAGAGATCCTAGCACAGTGCCTGACTCATAGTAGGTGAAATATAAATGTTTATGCCTTTCCCATTTTTTTATGATCTGTGTACCAAGAAGAATGTATTTTTTCATCTGCTCTAGAGTCAAGACTGTGCATGTTGGGTTTTTTCATAGAAATTTCAGTGGAATTTGTTTTCTTTATGCATCTTCTAGAAGTTTAAGCATCATAAAACTAAGCAGATTTAAAGATTATCTAACTAAATTTTTTTAATAATTATGACCAAGTTTTTTATGCTTTTTATAATGGAAAAAGTCTCAAATATATATAAAAAAAACTTCTGTTGTTGTTTTAAACTAATCCTTTTATTTATAAATGCCTAATTCTATAGGAAGGAAGAACTGGTGAGTGTCATAGGGGATGGTTATTTCTGTAAGGCCTGTGAAGCCTTTAGTAATTATTGTATAATTTCAGTCTTTTAATAATGGTATTACTTTGTCTTCTAAAATTGAGTGTTGTCATCTTCTACATGAGGGATAACATTCCAAAAAAGATTTTAACAAAACCATGTCTATATCACAGGAGATGCTCATATAGATTAGCATAACTTTAGAGGACATTTTAAGGTCATCTTCTTCAACTAAAGCATTTCCTTCTTTAATGTCTAGAGACAAAAAGAGTCCCTATATAAGAAATGGAAAGATTTTCCCTAGATCACTGAGATCTTTGTAGGCAGGGGTAGTTTCGTGGGGTGTCTCACATTATATCAGGTAAGTAGACATAAACAATTCTCTGCAAATATCATACTTTGGAGTAAATACTTTATCTATCATCTAACTAAGCACTAGTCAGTCACTGCCTCTTCAGAGAAGCTACGAAGGGAGAGAGAGCTATAATTATCATAGGACAAAGGGAGCTTGAATTTTAGCCCAGGTCATTGAGAGCATTTCCTCCCTATCTTCTTGCCTCAATGCGTGGTCTTCCCCAAGCCTACACTACCACCTTCAGTATCCCATTAGTGTATCATCCTTCTCGCAGGGCCTGTCTTCTCCATCAGTCCCCAAACTCCACTCCCAGAAAACCTCCACAAGGGTACAGGATGGACTTTCTGGGCAAGAGGTCCCTTCTCTCAGTGTGACTTTGCCTGTAGTCAGACTGGCCTTCTTTACCACCACTACCCCACCTATGTTCAACCAAAGTTGTTCCAGGCATCATAATATCTAGTTATGACATTGTATTCTGAGTAGGGAAGGAAGGTTGCTGAGCTCTTTGCATGTCTTTCATACTTGTCATCTAATCTCTTCCCACCTCCAACATTCCAATAAGGACTATCAGGAAAAACCCATAAAATGTCCAAACTTCCACCAAAGCAAAATATGTCAAAAATACACTGGAGACAAAATACTTTGGAGGAATTAAGAGCTAGGAATGAAAAAGTGTGCATTATACATTTCACTTTTCCCTAATGGGTTCAAAGAACTTCCTTTTATAACTAATGTACTATAAAAATGGAAGGAATGCAATTTCTTTCAGTGTGTTCGTCATAACAACATGGCACCACAGTTAGGAGGACCTGATGAATTTGTCATTATTTCACTTTCCCAGTATGCTTCTGGGCCCAGCCTATGCAGGTATCCTCAAAGTCTTAATGTATTTTTAAGATTTAATAGGTTCTAAGCTAATAAGTGCCTATTAAAACTGAACTAAGACTTCGTATATTTTTGTTATGGGACTTTGCAAATATATTCTACATCCCCTTTTATTTCTTTCAAAGAGGATCTGAGGTTATAATTAGACTAGAGACTCCCAGTCTATTTTTCAAACTTCACTTGGTATTTTTTATATCCACATTATTTTATGATCATCACAAAATGGCATTTTAAACAATTTTACTCTCACTGCGTTAAAGAGATGACCTAGGAATTAAGCATTTGATCTACTACTTAACTACAGGGATATACTCAAGAGCAATAGCTCCCAAAGTGTGGACCAAAGACCCCCAAGGGTCAAAACCATATTCAGTATGATGCTAAGACATTTTTTGCCTATTAAAATAATCCTCCTTTTTCCAGCTATCTGTGTGAAGCCAGCTTGTCTTTATATACTTCAACCAAAACAATATATCTCAACTGACAAATTCAGAAATAGATATGAAAATCCAGCTGTTTCCTATTAAGCCAGACATTAAAGAGATTGTCAAAAATATGTGAAATAATACCATTCGTTATTAAATTTTTTGTATTGGAAAATATAGTTATCTTTCACAAATGTATGTAATTGATGTTAAATTTAATTGATTTATTAAGTTTCAAACAAATTAAACATTTACTTTTTTTGTTTTAACTTCTAGTAAGCATAAAAAATGATAGACATAATTTACATAAACAAAATCCATTTACGGTTCTCAAAAAGTTCAAGAACCACTAAAATAGATAATCATAAATACAACCTGCAAGAAACTCACAAACATGAAAGGCCTGCCTACAGAAGGGAATAAAAATACATCAGGCCTTGATTTTGAAATTTTTCCCCTTCCCACTGACATAATAGCAATTGCCAATATTTATATAGTTCTTTAAAGTTTACTATTTGTTTGCTGGCAGGTTTCCATCATTTTTTTTCAATCAACAACATTTATTTTCTCTTTCCTGCTTCCTTTCTACTCTCTCCCACCCCGTTGAAAAAAAAGAAAAAGAAAAAGTAAACCCTTGTAATGAATATGTTTAGTCAAGCAAAACAGATTCCCACACTGGCCACATTCAAAAATAAATGTCTTCTGCATCTTGAGTCCATCATCCTTCATGCTTCATCATCAGTCTTCTGAGATCATGATTATTCATGGCATACATCAGAGTTCTGAAGTCTTTTGATTTTGTGTGTCTTTATTATATTGTTTCTATTGTGTAAATTGTTCCTCTGGTTTTGTTCACTTTACTCTGCATTGTTCCAAGATTTATATAACGTCTTACAAACCTTCTGTTATTTAATCCTCCTAATATACTCTACAAAATACCTACCACAGATATGATTTTCCCCATATTACAAATGAGGAAACAACCTCAAATTTATGCTTAACCTTGAATCTGGGATACACAAATGTAAGTATCTGAGTCTGGATTTGGAAACCTATAGAAATGACACTTGCAAGCAGTTATATATGTGCAAACCTTCCAAAAGTCATACTTATGGAAGAGGAGAATACTGGCATCTCCAGAAGCAAGAGCCAGATCAGGCCTAGAATTTCCAGGACTAGAGAGAAGAGAAGGGCTGAAGAAGGGTTCATGGAAAGATCAGGAAAGATCAGAAATGAGCACTAGGGCTGAGTGACACAGCATGATCTAAGACAGTGGTTCTCAACCTTCCTAATGCTGCGACCCTTTAATACAGTTCATCATGTTCTGGTGACCCCCAACCATAAAATTATTTTCATTGCTACTTCATAATTATAATTTTGCTACTGTTATGAATCATAATGTAAATATCTGATATGCAGGATGTATTTAAATTAAACACAGCCCACAGGTTGAGAACCACTGATCTAACATATCATTAGGTTGTATACACCCAAGTGAGAAGAGCAAGGATAATTGGCAAGAAGGAAATTGGACAGGTATCGAAGACAAGTATCACAATTTTATACAGAAACAGTCTGTGCTTTAAAAGAAAAATTGAAAGAGATGTACCTTGAAAATTCAGTCTCATACTAAAAAACACATTTTAACTCCAGTTTTGTTTTTTCGGTTGTTTATTTTTACCACAGTGCTAAGGAAAAGATGTCATTCCTTAACCTAAAATTTCCTATACTACTTCGGATATTGTTCAGAGTTAATTTTATCCAAATGCTTTTAAGTTGTGAATAAAAAATTTCTCCAAAAGAGAATTGAAACTGGCACTTTTTGTACCTGAGGCAAGCAAGGAACATAAGACATGAAGCCAAAGCGACTTTTGAAGACAAATTCAATTGGTGTAAGGAGAAACCCATGGAATACAATCTCACACTGGGGAGACTGTATTCCCTGTATATCATCGTGTGATGGAAAGGCAGAGACACAACACAATTACCTGAGTGAGAGAAGTGAAAACTTCTCAGACACTACTCTAAAATCTAGTAAGGCTTCTCATGGGAAACAGGCCCAAGTTCCCCTTCCCCAGAAATCACATGATTTACAAGGACTCAAAACTCAGAGCTGTAGGGAGTTACCCCTTTCCTCAGTGACACCTCAGCATAAGATGTGCCAAATAAGGACAGAAGTGCTTTCTCAAATGTACATTGGGTGGTCTAGTGGTTCCTTGTTCCAGTACTTGAGGTAGATTGCCGAGCTTAGATTGTGCACCTGATTTCCAGCCAATGGAAGAAAAGGGTTAGGAGGGGGTGGGGGAGAGTTCTGAGTTAGGGTTTTATAACTTCCCCATTTCCTTTTGTAAATTGCTCCTCCTCCCTGACCATTTGTTAGGAGGTTGGCCCTTTCTGGAGATCATAATAAACAACTCTTTTCTGCTTCCTACCTTGAGAAACCTCTGAGCATTATTTGGGTAAGGATTTCTATTGCATACAGTTTTGGGGGTGCACACACATCATACACACACATACACACACACACACACACACACACACACACACACACACACACACACACCACAAAACCAAGAGGGTACTTGGCACATAAGACCATACATCATACACATACGTTCCTCCCTTGGAATGTAACTATTGCCTGAGGGAGTGCTCATCAAATAGTTTCATTTTTTAAAACTATTATCTGTGGATGGCTAGGTGGCACAGGGAATAGAGCACTGGCCCTGGGGTCAGGAGGACCTGAGTTCAAATATGGCCTCAGACACTTCATACTTCCTAGCCATGTGACCCTGGGCAAGTCACTTAACCCAAATTGCCCTGCCCTCCCTCCTCCAAAAAAAAAAAGCAAAAAAAATAAAACTATTATCTGTGATTTCATCAGTGTAGGAAGCTCCAGGGGAGAAATTTTCTCCATCAGTTTAGATCAGCACCTTCTCTACAATTTATAGTACTAGAAATTTGCATCTGGGAATTTGAGATTAAGTGACTTGACGAGGGTCACATAAATACTATGTCATAGGTGTATTGTTAGTGCTGAAAAAGTGGAGGGGGGAATTGATGAACCCTTGACCGAGATCCAATGCTTACTATGTGAAGATAGAAGATCATAACATGACTGAACTGGCTCCTAAATGATTACGTGCCATGAATAATTAACAATTTATACAATGACTGAACACTCTCATCCAAAGCCAGAGGAAAAAATTATTTGTCCTGAAAGTCAGTGCTGATTTTAGTGATTTCTGGTGCTATTCAGCATCACTATCAATATTGAATGTCTTCCACCTTATAATTAATGCCTCCTTTAATCAACAAATTTCCTTTTTGAGAACCATGGAATTCATTTCCATTGTTTTGAGCTTTCATAAGTAAAATGCACAAGGGATTTGAGTATATGATTCCCACTGTTTGTTCTTGGAATTGTACTCTCCTATGCCAAAGGCATTTCTAACACTTGCATTTCTACAGGGATTTTCTTTTCTGTCCAGGAATCTAGGAAATGGGTACAATGGTTCCATGGTAATAAAGCTTTCTTTGGAATTTTGAATGCCTTCTACTATATGAATATTTGTATTTTACATAGCATACGTCAGACTTTTTTTTTGTTTTTTTTCCTTTTTTTGAGTTTTTTAAAATATATTTTTAGTTTTCAACATTCATTTCCACAGGATTTATAGTTACAAATTTTCTCTCCATCTTTCCCCTACACCCCACCGCAAGATACCAAGCCTACTGAATACCTCTTCCCCCAATCTGTTCTCTCTTAATCCTCCCCCATTCCCCCCGCCAACTTTCTATTAGGGCAAAATGGATTTCTATCCCCAGTGCCTGTATATCTTATTTCCCAGTCACATGCAAAAAACAATTTTTTTTAACATTTGTTTTTAAAACTTTGATTTCCATATTCTTTCCCTTCTTCCCTCCTCACCCACCCGCAATGGGAAGATAAGCAATTCATATAGGTTGTACATGTGTAGTTAGGCAAAATGTTTCCATAGTAGTTATATTGTGAAAAACTAACTGTATTTCCCTCCATCCTATCCTGTCCCCAACTTGTTCTATTTTCTACTTTGACCCATCTCTTTTCAAAAGTGTGTGCTTCTAACTACCCTCTCCCCCAATCTGCCCTCCCTTCTATTCTCCCCCCTCTTATTCCCTTCCCCCCTGTTTTCCTATGGGGTAAGATACACAATTGAGTGTGTATGTTATTCCTTCCTTAAGCCAAATTCAATGAGAGTAAGGTGGCACGTCAGACATTCTAATACAATGGAGAACACCATCAAAAATTGTCCCTAGAAAAAGAAAAAATTTGGGTAGAAGGGAAACTAGTGACTAATTGATAAAAGGTCATATAGTGGGAAGTTGACTAGACAATGCCAGGCACATATTAGCTCCTCCCCCACCTCACTAGAATGTAAACTGCTTGAGGGGAGGGACTATTTCATGTTTGTCTTTGTATCACTAATGCTAATTACAATGTGTAGCACATAGTAGGTGCCACATAAATTTATGATGATTAATTGAATTCAAGTCTCACATTATACACATACCAAATGTATAACTCTGAACAAGTCATGTAATCTCTTTGAGGCTCAGTTTCTTTAACTATATATAGGAAATAATAACATCTACCTCACAAAGCTATTGTGAAATCAAATGAGATAATGCAAGTAAAACACTTTGTAAATCTAAAAGCATTCATGTTTCATTGATTACTAATACATCGTACAAAGTTTTTTATACTGAGGTCCATTTCTTCTAAGGTCTTCACATTCAAAGAGGAAATGCTGCCACCAGATGAGTCATAGTGTCAACATTGTAGAGTAGCAGTCCACAGGATATCAGAAAGAGGTGGAAGAGAAATTAGAGAACCAGGGTCATCTCCCAGTGATGGGATTTAGGTTCTGGGAAATCCTTTGAACTCTGAATCTTCCCACTTGCTGAGGCATTTGACTGAGCCCATGAGCCTTTCATTATCCTAGGCCCAAATCTCCGTTGCTCTTAACCTAGCCTAGCCCTCCATTGTCCAGCTACTTCCCACCCTTGATCCTATCAAAATATCTATACCCAAATCTGTAACCCTTAAACTAGCCTAGCCCTCCATTGTCTGTCATCTCCAGGTAGCCTTCAGCTATTTCCCACCCTTAATCCCATTCCTGGAATCTGACCTCAAGATCCTCCTTAGACTCCTCTTCAAGACCCTCCTCAAACCCCTACTCTAGACCACAATCCCTCCCACAGTCTTTCTGCATATAAAATCAATCTTGCCTCCACTAAGGTGCTGAGATTCAATCTAGCTCAGACTCATTCTGTGTCAGATTGCTCTCGACCACTTGTCAACACAAGTTCACAAATACTTTGGCTCCTTAAGAGTCTACCCATTATAGTGAATCTTTAATAAACTTTGTTTTATTTTGTCTGAGAGAAGGCTTGAGTTGAATTCATTTGGCAGGACCCAGCCTGTTGGTATTCTGGGGTCTTGAGCACTCCTAAACCCCAAACCTGAATACCTCCATTCCTCAGTAAGATAAATGAGACCTAGAAGGGAGAAATGATACCCAACACTACAGAAATACATCTTCAAGGCCACCCAACCAGGTTTCCTGCAAAGATGGTTAAAAGAGAAAGTTTAGCATTCTTTCTCATTCAAGTATTCCTTTTCCATGTCAAAAAGTACTATCAGACATAAATATTATAATAATTTATATTGAAAAGCTAGATAGCAAAGAATTACCCATAAGTTACTATCTTTCCTATTGAAGCTTTGTTCTTATTCAATCTATATGATAACCTATGTTATCACCAATGTTGAACAGAATATCTCTTAGTTGACCCCAAATTTTGTAAGATATAATCAAAACCCCTACAGGGGCTCATATAGGAGAGTTCTAGGCTTTAAAACTTGATCTTTAAACGTCTAAGGCTTTTTTTTAATCTCATACACGTAGGGATCTTATCCATGACTGCTTTCAACAAAACCTGCCTTTCTAATACCTTCACTCATTTTGCTGAGCTCTAAGAGTTTCTGCATGTTTTTCTTCTTCAAAACAGAAGGAAATTTTGACCCTTAAGGGTGTTTCTCCATTGCCTGTGTGAAATCCCATGACTATCTTTTCCCAATCAAAAAGGAATCATTTTCAAGTTTCTTCTTTAAGAAAAAAGAATGGAAAGCATCTCTCTCTTCTAACAGTGATTACCAGCTGCTAAGTGGTCTCCTAAGCAACCATCTCTAAAACACAATCAGCTATCAAGGCTTCAGACACAAGCTTTGTATTATGGAAATAACAGTTTAGAGACAAATCTATTTTCTAAAAGGGCCAGTGCCTCTTTCTGAACAAACTTCTTCTAAGATTACGTAAACATAATTTAGCAAGGCTGTTAAAGAGTTTAAGTGGTTTTTACCACAGAGCAGTCACCATACCCTGATCCATTTGGATCACTAGTCACAAATCTCAAGAATTTTCTGGTAAAATAAGCAATTGTCCAGTTGACAGAGCAAGGGATGTTCCCTTCTCATATTAGATGGGAGACTCAAAGTTTCAAGCTTCACTTCAGTTGTCAAATGGATTGAGATGTCACCACCTAAATAAGCACAGTTGTCCAGTACACTAAGCAGGAACCAATACTAGATGAAAATATGTATATGTGT
>CM053588.1:218607150-218655133 GCA_028646515.1 Pseudochirops corinnae | reverse complement strand
GTTCTCTAATAGGCTGAATGTGGTCACATGGAGCCTGTGGCGCCAGGCTTGTTTTCCAGGAATGCCCGTGCCTTGTAGCTTTGTGATTGGGCAGTGGGTCCAGAGGGCTGTGACATTCTCTAAGCCAGGAGAAGGCTATATATACTCCCTGATGTGAGGTTTTGGTTTGGGGCTCACTTTGAGAAGAGTTGTGTGATTTGGCCAGACGAAACTCCGGGCAGCCGTTGAGCTTCCCTGGCTGTGAAAAACCCAGATGTTGGTGCTTCCCTCTCTGGTAACTGACTAGGTAACTGATGTAATGGTCAGAGGCTGGAAGCCATCTGATAATCTGTTTTTCTGTTTGTTTGTAACTTTTGTTTGTATTCTCTGAAGTTCAGGGTGCTGACTTTTCCCCCTGAACTAGGTAAATGATATGTGTTTGATTGATTAAAGTAAGATTGTTAACCCATTTTGAGTTGCTTTCCTTTAGAAAAGCAGATCTAAGAACCTGTGCTAGTAGCTGCCCTAGGTATGCTACGGTGCTTGCTGTTACAGTACTTCACTGTTATAACCATATGAGGGTTCTGGTGAAGAATTCCCTCAAATATAAAGAAGGACTGAGAATCAAGTTGAACATTGAATTCACCTCAGGAGCTCACCCGTAAATTTTCTGAGACAGTGTAATGAAATTAAAGATAGAGGAAATTCACCAAAAAAAGTCTACTAGAGAGTAGGAGAGATTAAGGTAAGATTGGTTGTTTTCCCAGGTAGTTGGTTTTACAGTTGCCCAGGACCTTTTTGAGCTGTTCTCTGGATTGAAACTGATGTGGTACCTGCCATCTGCTGTTTTCCCTCCCTCTAAAACAGAGTGACTGAAATTGACTTTAGAAAGCCCAGAAATAGTGACTGAAACCAAAAGAATGGTGCTTCCCCCAAATGTCTAACAAGATCCACACTAAAATTTCACACCAGGAATGGCTCTGGAAAATCTGAAATAGTTTACTTTTCTTTTCTTTTTTGGAAACTACAGATAAAATCAATTCTTTTTGTCTTTTATAAAGTGAGTAACCATCATCTTCCTACTCCCAAATTGGCTCCCTTTCCCAATTTCCCATTGCTGTTAATAGCACCACCAATATTCCAGTCTTCCAGATCAAAACTTTTGGCCTCATTCCTCTCATCAACTCTCAATCAACCAATAAGCATTTATTGAGCACTACCACAAAGATTGTATTTTTCTAGTTACTGAGGATGCAAATACAAAGAATGAATTAATTCCTCCTTGAAAGTAGTTTCCAATGTGTAGTAGATTTTTAAAATCTATGCTCTTAATATTATTACTAGAGATGCCTTAGGCAGGTCCTTACATTCCTCCAATTATGTATTACTGCAACAGTCCCATAAATGGCTTTTCATCCTCCAGTCTCCATCACTTAAAATCCATCCTCCAGCCTGATTTTCCTTAATACCACTCAAGTCAATTGATCACATCAATTTCATGCTCAAGTCCTTACAATAGTTCCCCATTACCTATGACATTAATTCTAAGCTCCTCTACTGCCAAAGCCCAACCCTATTTGACCATCTTTATTTCCCACAACTTTTTAACAAATCTTTACATTAGTCCAGCATGTCTCACTTTCTGTTCTCTATGTACACCACATTAATTTATTCACCCAAGATGCTCCCCCAGCTACAGATGTCCTTTCCTCTCCTAACTGCCTATTCAAGTCACAACTATCCATCAAAGCCTCATTCAAGTCTCATATTCTTCACAAAGCCATTCATAAATTCTTCATCCATGGTGATCTCTCCCTCTTTCAACTCCTATTCCATAAAATTTTTGGACATACCACTTAGAACTTAATTATATGCTGCTTTATGATACTGTTTTATTATTTCTTGTGTGTTAATCCTGTCTCTTCAAGAACCTTTAGGGTGGGAACTATGTCATGTTCTTCTCTATATCTCCTGTACCACTTATCCCAGAGACTGGTTCATAGAAGCTTCTCAGAAAATATATGTTGACTGATTGGTTTATAGCTCTGAGACTTGTCATCAGATCTTCTAATTCAACTATAAATTGGTTTGGAATTTAGAAGTTCCAACTCCCAACCTGAAGAAATGTGCCTTTACATAATAAAATGTTTAAAGTTGCCCTTATGGAGAGGATTCTGGGAAGATTACAGAGTCATCTTCAGGTCAGAAACTTCCAAGTTCTCCAAATTTCCTCCATAATTAAAACAAAATAGCACCTCAGGGCAAACATAGAGTAGTAAAAATAAACAAGAATTGGGACAGAACAATGGTCTTCCTGGGACAACCAAAGAAGATCCAAGATTTGGTCCCTGGATTGAACAATAGGTCCCTGCCCAAGCAACACTTACTGGTTATTTTGGGCCCTCTTGTCTCAGAGTGAATGTAAATAGTAACTGTTTCTCTTTTTTCCAGAAACCCTGGGGGTCTTCCCCTTCCAGTTTGATTTTTTCTTAAATTAAAGGGGTCATCCCTTTAATTTAATAAAGACTCACTTTTTTTTTTTTTTTTTTGCTTTTTGGAGGGCAATTGGGGTTAAGTGACTTGCCCAAAGTCACATGGCTAGTAAGGGTGTCAAGTGTCTGAGGCTGGCTTTGAACTCAGGTCCTCCTAACTCCAGGGCTGATGCTCTATTCACTGTGCCACCTAGCTGCCCCTGACTCACTTCTTAAAGAGGTCTATTCACTGAATGGGCTTTGCCTCACTCAAAGTGAGAACCTGAAAAGACCTTAGTTTAAAAGGGCCAAGGTCTCCCACTGTATCCTGGGCTATCTTAAGTCATTCTGATGGATATGTGGCCACTAGAACCAGATGGCTCTGGAGCAGAGAGTGAAGCTGGTGACTTTGCATAGCCCTCCCTCACTCAAATCAACGTCAATTGCAAGTCATGTCATCATCTCCTTGATATCACGGTCCTCTTCAAGAATGGAAGACAAACCACAACCTGTGAAGTGTAAACACCTCCAGATTGGTTCCAATGAAACAGCAAGGGGGAACAGGGGGCTAGCTGGGTTGGAAGGTAGTTTCAGCCTCAGTCACAGGAATTTTCACTTCTTGTACAGTGTGGGGAGTCAGACAGGGAAAGATTGAGGGAACCTTTGCTGATAAGAAGATATCAGGTCCAGCTGTACTGCCAAGACACAGTTCTGGGCAAGAAAGAACCAGCATATACCCAGTGAGTGTAGAGGCAATGGAGGGGGAACACTGTTGACTACGGGCACTAACAGGAGGACAGAATTCTTGGTTTCAGTTCCAATCAGAGGGTAGAACTAAAGGAGGATCTGAGACACCATGCCCCATACTCCAGGACTAGAAGTGATTGCAATAGCAAGCTACCATAAATTTTTTTTTTAATGAGCAGGCAAAGGAGAAAGAATCTAACCATACAAAATTGTTATAGGAATAGAGAAGACTGGGATTCATCTTCAAAGGAGGATATCGAAGCAAAAAAGCCTCTCCTAGGGCAGAGTCAAGATGGCAGAGTAAAAGCAGGGAATTGCTTGAGATCTCTCCCAAACCCCACTAAATACCCGCAAAAAATTACTCTAAACAAATTCTACAGAAGCAGAACCCAGAGAAAAACAAATTTCCAACCCAAGACAAACCCTTTGGTCAATGGGAAAGGTCTGTTGTGCCCAGCTGGAAGAGGAGCACAGGCCGGTGTGGGCTCCAGCATAGACCGTGCCCCCAATAAAAGCAGAGCAGGCCTCGGGGAACTGAATCACTGGCAGTTGAAGTAGTTTGCAGACTTCTCAAACTACAAATACCAAATACAACTTAGAAGGTCAGTGGGAAAGGTTTGTTGGACCTGGATGGAAAGGAGCATAGGTGAGCCTCAGCCCCAGCACAGCCCCCAGGGCAGTGGCAACAGCAGCAGCAGCAACAGCAGGGGCAGCACTGGCAGCAGCTGCTTCCAGAGCTCCCAGTCCACAGATGGTAAGGGGACTGAACAACTGATCAGAAGGAAATTACAGGGATTTCTTTGTTGGCACTTGTTATGAGAATCTGAAGATCTTCCCTGCCCCTAGGCCCTTTGCTAAAGTAGCTACCTGACTCTGAGAACCTTCCCCTATTTGAAAGTATACTCTGCCCCTTAATAGGCTGAATGTAGTCATGTGGCACCTGTGGAGGGAGGCTTATTCTTCAGGAATGCCTGTGCCTTATAGCTTTGTGATTGGGCAGTTGGTCAAGAGGGCTGTGGCATTCTCCAAGCCAGGAGAAGGCTATATATGTGAGGTTTTGCTTTGGGGCTTACTTTGAGAAGAGTTGTGTGGTTTGGCCAGACAAGACTATGGGAAGCCGGTAAGCTCCCCCCAGCTTTGAAAAACCCAGATGTTGGTGCTTCCCTCTCTGGTAACTGACTAGGTAACTGATGTAATGATCAGACGCTGGAAGCCGTCTGCTGATCTGTTTTTCTGTTTGTTTGTAACTTCTGTTTGTATTCTCTGATGTTCAGGGTGCTGACTTTTCCCCCTGAACTAGGTAAATGATATATGTTTGATTAAAGTGAGATTGTTAACCCATTTTGAGTTGCTTTCCTTTAGAAAAGCAGATCTAAGAACCTGTGCTAGCAGCTGCCCTAGTTATGCTAGGGTGCTTGCTGATACAGCACTGAGGCAGGATTCTGTTGATTTGCCTATACTTGGAACTGGGTTGCAGCCCTGGGGGGAGGAGGAGCACTGGTATAGCAAAACTTGTGGCAGCAGTAGAGAGGGAACCCTCCTCATAATTCCAGAGCAGAAAAGAGTACTCATGGTCACTCATGGAGCAGTGGACATACCAGGAGAGGAGTAAATACTTCTTCAATCATACCACCTGATAAGAAGTGAAAACATACAGGGCCCTAGAAGTATCTCTGAAAACAGCTGCACAAAACCCCTAAAGCTTGGGACAGTATGCCCTCCACACTAGAAGCAGAGGCCTATCTTAACAAAGGGTAAAAGTCAAGTAATTGTCTGGGGAAATGAGCAAACAGCAGAAAAGAATTCAGATTATAGAATCTTACTTTGGTGACAAGGAAGACCGAAATGTACTCTCAGAAGAAGACAACAAAGTCAAAGCTCCTACATCCAAAATCTCCCAGAAACAATATGAATTGGTTGCAGGCCATGGAAGAACTCAAAAAGGATTTTGAAAGTCAAGTAAGAGAAGTAGTGGAAAAACTGAGGAGAAAAATAATAGTGATGCAAGAAAATAATAAAAGACAAGTTAACATACTGATAAAGGAGATCCAAAAATATACCAAAGAAAGTAACACCTTAAAAAATAGACTAGATCAAATGCCAAAAGAGGTCCAAAAAGTCAGTGAGGAGAATACCTTAAAAAATAGAATCAGCCAAATGGAAAAGGAAGTCCAAAAGATCACTGAAGAAACTAATTCCTTAAAAATTAGAATGGAGCAAACAGAAGTTAATGACTTTATGAGAAATAAAGAAATTATAAAACAAAACCAAAAGAATGAAAAAGTAGAAGACAATGTGAAATACCTCACTGGAAAAACAAGTGACCTGGAAAATAAATCTAGGAGAGATAATTTTAAAATTATCGGACTACCTGAAAGCCATGATCAAAAAAAGAGACTAGAGACATCATCTAGCAAAAAATTATCAAGGAAAATGGCCTTGATGCTCTAGAAACAGAGAACAGACTAGAAATTGAAAGAATCCACCAATCACTTCCTGAAAAAGATCCCAAAAGGAAAACTCCTAGGATTATAACCAAATTCCAGAGTTCCCAGGTCAAGGAAAAATATTGCCAGCAGTCAGAAAGAAATAATTCAAGAAACATAATCAGGATAACACAAGATTTAGCACCTTCTACATTAAGGAATCAGAGGGCTTGGAATGTGATATTCTGGAGGGCAAAGGAGCTAGGATTACAACCAAGAATCACCTACCCAGCAAAACTGAGCATCATCCTTTAGGGGGAAAAAATAAACATTCAGTGAGAGAGAGGACTTTAAGCATTCTTGATTAAAAGATCAGAACTGAGCCAAAAATTTGACTTTCAAATACAAGACTCAAAAGAAGCATAAAAGTATAAATAGGAAAGGGAACTCACAAGGGACTTATTAAAGTTGAACTGTTTACATTATTACATGAAAAGATGATATTTGTAACTCATGAGACCTTTCTTATTATTAGGGTGGTTAGAGGGAATATATATAGACAAGGGCACAAGGTGAATTGAATATGAAAAGATGATATCTAAAAAATATAATTAAGGGGTGAGAGAGGAATGGACTAAAAAAGGAGAAAGGGAAAGGTAAAATGGGGTAAATAATCTCACATAAAAGAGGCAAGAAAAAGCTTTTACAGTGGAGGGGAAAAAGGGAGAGGGGAAAGGGAATAAGTGAACCTTATTCTCATCAGATTGTGTTTAAGGAGTAAATAACATACAGACTCAATTGGGTATGAAAATCTGTCTTACCCCACAGTAAAGTAGCAGGGAGAGGGATAAGAGTGGGGAATGGGGGGAGGGGAGGGAAAAGGAAGGGTGATAGGGAGGATGATATTAGGGAGGGCAGATTCAGGGAAGGGAGAAATCAGAAACATACACTTTTGAGGAAGGACAGGATCAAAGGAGAGAACAGAATAAACAGAGCAAGGAAATAAGATAGGATGGAGAGAAATATAGTTAGTCTTTCACAATATGACTATTGTGGAAGTGTTTGGCATGACCACACATGTATGACCTATATCGAATTGCTTGCCTTCTCAATGAGGGTGGGTGGTGAGGGATGAGGGGAGAGAATTTGGAACTCAAAGTTTTAAAAAACAAATGTTAAAAGTTGTCTTTACATGCAATTTGGAAATAAGATACACAGGCAATGGGGTATAGAAATCTATCTTACCCTACAAGAAAATAAAAGAAGAAGGGGATAAAAGAAGGGATGGGGGTGATAGAAGGAAGGGCAGATTGGAGGAAGGGGTCATCAGAATGCACACTATCATAGGATGGAGGGAGGGAAGAGATGGGGAGAAAATTTGGAACTCAAAATCTTGTGGAAGTGAATGTTGAAAATTAAATAAATAAATTGAAATGTGGGGTGGAAAAGCCTCTCCTACCCCAAAGAGTGACATCAAATGGTCACCTGTGCAAAAAGAATTCATAGAAGAACTTTTAAAAGAATTTCAAAATCAAATGAGAGACAGTGAGGAAAAAAAAATTTTTTACCTAAGAACAGTCCAAGAAAAATGAGATTATGAAAAGAAAGCCAAGCAACTAGAAAAGGAGATCCAGAATCTTAAGGAAGAAAATGACTCTTTGAAAATTAGAATTCAAAAAGGGAAAGCCAGAGAAGTTATGAGAGACCAAAAAATAACAAAACAAAATATAAAGATTGAAAAGATAGAAGATAAAATGAAACATCTCATGAGAAAAATAATTGATCTGGAGAACAGATCAAGAATACAAGCATAAGAATAACAGGACTACCTGAAAGCTATGATCAAAAAAAAAGAATCTTCATACAATAATTCAAGAAATAATTAAAGAAAATTATCTTGAAGTATTAGAACAAGAGGAGAAAGTAGAAATAGAAAAAGTCTACCAATCACCTCCTGAAAGAGACTCTATGAGGAAAACCTACAGGAATATCATAGCTAGATTCCAAAAACCCCTGTTCAAAAAGAAAGTATTACAAGCAACAAGAAAAAAAAAATAATTCAAATATGGTGGAGCCACAATTAGAATCACACAACACCTAGTAGTGACTACATAAAAGACTGAAAGTTAAGGCTAAAATAGATTTAATCAAAAGAGAAAAATAGTGAAACTATACTATATGCCAGACATGTTAATGAATATTGTTTTAGATTATTTAAAATAACTACAAAGTATCAGATTGGAATATTGCTGTGGTATAAGAAATGACAAGTTGATGGACTTAGAAAAACATGGAAAGACTTGGATCTATAAAGGAAGATGTTATCCACCCTCAAAGAAACAGAGAACAAACAAGTATAGCATGATCTTACATAGATGCATATGAGTGTATATGTCTACATATGAATATGATTATGGATTCCTAAGTATATGTGCATGTATATAAGCATAGGCATGTGTGTATGTATATATATATATATATATACATGTTTGTGTGTATATCTGTGTATATGTCTATATATGTATACGTGTGTTTGTGCTTAATTGCAGTCTTCTTGGGGGAGGGTGGGAAGAAGGCAAAGAAAGGAACAAACTAAAAAGTGTACAGCAGAGAACAAAAGAAAACTTACAAAGAAGCAAAGAAAAGATGGACAGCTCAGAACACAATGTGTAGTATTTATTATACAGGTTTTCTTGAAAAGTAAATTTATTGCTATACATTTTGAATCCTCATGTTTTCTCTGTACATGACAATGCTTTTTTTCTTTTCTTATTTTGTATTTGTTTATGTTTCTTTTTCTTTTCTTATTGCATATTTAAATTTTAGTATTTAAGTTTAAAATAACTAAATAAACAAAGTTGACCTTAAGGTCTTTACAAAACTGAGAAAACAAGCATAGCATTGTTTTTTTAAGGGGGTTAGGCAAGGCAATTGAGGTTAGGTGACTTGCTCAAGATCACACAGCTAATAAGTGTTAAGTGTCTGAGGTCAGATTTGTACTCAGGTCCTCCTGATTGTAGGATGGGTGCTCTATTCACTGCACCAACTAGCTGCCCCCAGTCTAGCATTCTTGACAAATATAGATACAGATATATGCATACACACATACAAATTCACATAAGCACACATATGTGTGTATATATATATATGCATGTGTGTGTGTATATATGTGTA
Organism: Pseudochirops corinnae; assembly: GCA_028646515.1. Taxonomy (NCBI): domain Eukaryota; kingdom Metazoa; phylum Chordata; class Mammalia; order Diprotodontia; family Pseudocheiridae; genus Pseudochirops; species Pseudochirops corinnae. The sequence goes on along the minus strand of CM053588.1, from coordinate 218,646,336 downwards.
TATGTATATATATATATAACATAAATTGGATTGTTGTTTCATTTTTGTTTTTAAATAAAAAACCCTATTCTGATGTCTCCTAAACTATGTAAAAGACCTTAAGTTTTCCAAAAGGAAAGTTGGTGGAGCCCCAACTGGAATTTCTCTGTGTACAATTCCAGAAAACAAAAATACCTGCTGTCTGAGGATGAGCTTAGATTTAATTTCACTCCCTACCTCATCCTTCTAAGTGACTAGATTATTTCTCAAGGTCATCAGGGTATAATTCAAAAGATTCACTACAAGATGGAATTCCTTAGGTTAGCTAGCACAGACAGACCAGAGGCCTCAAATTGTCTGTTCAATTTAATGAGATATAGATGAACCCATATTAAACACACTGACTCTAAGATAAACTACTAATTTTGAAAAGAATCATATAATTGAACAAATAAGCAATATGATCATTAAAAATATTTTAAATAAATAATAAGATGGATACTTTGAATGCTATGCTATATTGTGAATTTTTCCCATTTTCTATTACTATAAATCAAGAACTGATATGACTCAATTCTAAGTCAAATTGAAAATTCACTCACCAATTACATTGAAGGTTATAGTCCCACTATCTTACCTGGTCCCCAATGCTACTCCAGGATTTTTCCTCTGGAGCTGGAAGCAATTAGAATTGGAATGAAATTTGAGCCTTTACAAATTGTGTTCTTTCACTTTATTGTTTAATCTCTATAATGAGATACATAAACATTTATGACACCAAGTGAGGGAACAAAATTCACTCTTTTCTTTTCCCTTTGAGTATTCTACTCATCCTAGAAATCAAAGGCAAGAACAGAATGATAGAAGTTTATGTTCTCACTTCATGAAACAGAAGGAACACCATATTTGGGGGTTTTATTCAAATTTAAATCTTTTATTCTGTGGCTTTAGTTTCCTCCTTTATAAATTAGGAGACTGGATTCTAAGATGATTTCCATGTTCTCTTCCAGCCTTAAATTCTATGTTCTTAGGCAATTCCTATGTTCTTAGGCAATTAGGTGGTTTAATGGATAAAGCTGAATTTGTTTTCAGAGAGACCGAAGTCCAAACGCAGAGTCGAGTACTCTGTGTGACCCTGAGCAAGTCATTTAACCTCTCACAACTTTAATGTCCTCATCTTTAAAAAGAGAATAATGATAATACCTACCTCCCAGGGTTGTTATAAGGATCAAATGAGTGAACATATGTAAAGTGTTTTTCAGTCCTTTACAAATACGAGTTATTATTTCTACTATTGTCAAAAAAAAAACCCTCTCATCTGTTGAGCTCACAGTCACATTAAGAATTCTTTACTACACAATGGGAACAGTTTACCAACCTACTCCACTTATGTTACAGAAGTACTGACTTTCAGGTGGGAGCTATTGATAACCACTGTTCAAAACTATTTCTTTTATGTGTATTTTCAGACATAGTGCAAAACAAAGCACAAGACAAGGAAACGTGTGTGTGTGCATGTGTGTCTATGCATAGTGACATAACACCATGCATATTTCAAGAATTCCAAGAAGGAAAAGTTGACTGTGGGCTGGGGCACTCAGGAAAGACTTCTGAACTAAAAAAAAAAAATGTGTAAACATTTAAATACTTCCTATTTGAGGAGGCATAGCCAAGATGTAAGAGAAAAGGTAGAGACTCACCTAAGCTCTCTCAAATTGCCCTCCAAAAAGCCTTAACAGAACACCTCACAAATGTATTCTGGAGTGGCAGAACCAACAAAAAAGGTGAAACAATTTTTCAATCAAAGAAAGCAAAAAAAGAACAAAAAAGAATTCCTAGAAGCACTCAAAAAGGATTTTTTTTTTGGGGATGGGGGAAGGCAAGGAAATTGGGGTTAATTGACTTGCCCAAGGTCACACAGTTAGTAAGTGGGTCAAATGTCTGAAGCCAGATTTGAACTCAGGTCCTCCTGACTCTAGGACCAGTGCTCTATTCACTGCACCACCTAGCTACCCCTCAAAAAGAATTTTAAAAATCATGTAAGAGAGGTAAAAGAAAAATTTGGAAAAGAAATATCTGATGCAAAAAATCATGAAAAAGTAGTCAATGGTTTAGTAAAGGAGGCACACAAAAATACTAAAGAAAATAATACCTAAAAACAAAATAATAAGCTGAATGGAAAAAGAAGCACATAAATCCACTGAGGAGAGGAACTCCTTAAAAAGCAGAATTGACTGAATGTGAAAAAAAAAAGATATTCAGAAATTCACTGAAGAAAAGAACTCCTTAAAAAGATTTAGCCTAATAAGAAAAAAAAGTATGAAAACTCACTGAAGAAAGTAATTCCTTAAAACTTAAAACTGGGTAAGTGGAAGACATCAAGAAAAAAATAAAACAAAATCAGAAGAATGAAAAAAACAGAAGAAAATGCGAACTATCTCATTGGAAAGACAGCTGACCTGAAGAAGAGATTCAGAAGAGATAATTGAAGAATTGTTGGACTACCTGAAAGCCATGATCAAAAAAAGAGACTAGACATCATCTTTCAAGAAATTATCAAAGAAAACTTCCCTGATATTCAAAGGGGAAAATAGAAATGGAAAAAGTCCACCAATCATCTCCTGAAACATATCCCAAAATGAAAACTGCCAGGAATATGATAACCAAATTCCAAAGTTCCTAAGTCAAGGAGAAAATATTGCAAGCAGCTAGAAAGAAACAATTCAAATATTATGGAGCCACAGTCACGATAACAAAAGATTTAGCAGCTACTCCATTAAAAGACTGAAGGTTTGGAATATAATATTCGTTATAGCAAAGGAACTAAGCTTACAACCAAGAATCTTACAACCTACCCAACAAAACTGAGTACAATACTTCAGGGAGGGAAATGGATATTCAATGAAATAGAAGACTCTCAAACATTACTGATGAACAGACCAGAGTTGAATGGAAAACTGAATTTTGAATGATAGGACTCAAGAGAGCCATAAAAAGGTAAACAAGAAAGAGAAATCTTAAGAGATTCAATAAGGTTAAACTGTGTCAATTCCTACATGGGAAGATGATACTTGTAACTCCTAAGAACTTCATCAGTATTTTAGCAATTAGAAGAAATATACACAGACAGAGGGCACTCGTCTGAGTTGAATATGATGGGATGATACCTAAAAAAATAAAATTAAGGGGATGAGAAAGAGAATGCACTGGGAGAAGGGGAAAGGGAAAGGTAGGATGTGTAAATTACCTCACGTAAAAGAGGCACAAATGAACTTTTACAGTGGAGGGAAAGATGAGGGGGAGGAAGGGCAAGAGAAAAGAACTTAAACCATATTCTCATCAGAATTGAATCAAAGAGGGAATAACATACACAGTCAATTGGGTATAGAAATGTATCTTACCCTACAAGAAAGTAGAAGGGGTGGGACAGCTAGGTGGCCCAGTGAATAGAACACCAGCCCTGCAGTCAGGAGGATCTGAGTTCAAATACAGCCTCAGACACTTAACATTTACTAGCTGTGTGCCCTTGGGCAAGTTATTTAACCCTGGTTGCCCTGCCTCCCCTCCTCAAAACACAAACAAAGAAGAAAGGAGAGGGCGAAAGACATGAGGGGACACAGCTAATAGAAGGGAGGATGGATTGGAGGCCACAGTGGTCAAAATCAAAACACTTTTAAAAATGCACAGGGTGAAAGGAGAGAGAAAGATAAACAGGAGAACATAGGATAGAGGGTATTATACTGTAAATACAACTATGAAAAATATTTTATAGGAGGTTTATGTGATATGTAGGAAAATATATCTCAAATATATCTCATATATTTAGAGAATTGAATCAAATTTTAAGAATATAAGTCATTCCCCAGTTGATAAATGGAAAAAAGATATGAACAGGCAATTTTCAGATGAACTAATCCAAACTATATATAGTCATATAAAAATGCTCTAAATCACTGATCGGAGAAATGCACACTAAAACAACTCTGAAGTACCACCCCACACCTATCAGATTGGCTAATAAGACAGATAAGAAAAAAGACAAATGTTGGATGGGGCATGGGAAAACAGAGATACCAAATATAATGTTGGTGGAGTTGTGAACTGATTCAACCATTCTGGAGAGTTATTTGGAACTATTCCCAAAGTAGTATAAAAGCACACATACTCTTTGACCCAATAATAGCACTACAAGGTCTGTATCCCAAAAAGATTAAAAAAAAAAAAAAAAAAGGAAAAGGACCTACATGTTCAAAAATATTTATAGTAGTTCTTTTTGGGGGGTCAAAGAATTGGATATTGAGAGGATGCCCATCAACTGGGGAATGGATAAACAAGTTTGGTATATTATTTTGATTGAATACTATTGTAGTATAAGAAATGATAAGCAGGACGCTCTCAGAAAAAAACCTGGAAAGATTTACACAAACTGATACAAAGTGAAATGGGCAGAACCAGGAGAATATGGTACACAATAATAGCAATCTATACAATGATCAACTGTGAATGACTTCACTATTCTCAACAATGCAATGATCCAACACAATTCCAAAGGACTTATGATGAAAAATGTAATGCACCTCTAGAGAAAGAAGTGATAGAGTCTGAATTCAGATGGAAGCATACTTTTTAAAACTTTATTTCTCTAATTTGTTTGAGGGGAGAAGGTCCTATATTTTCTTTATATGACCAACATGGAAATGTTTTACATAACTGTACATGTATAATCTATATCAAATTTCTTGCTTTCTCAATTGGGGGTGGGGGAGAAGGGAAGGAGGGAATAGAGAACTCAAAAATTTTAAAAAAACAAATGTTAAAAGTTGTTTTCCATGTAATTGAGGAGGAAATGTAAAAAAGTATATATGCTTAACTGTGCCAGGAACTAAATCTTGAAAGAACTTGAAGAATTTGGATAGGCATAGAGGAATGAATAGGGCATTCCAAAATGAGAGTGAAAATGTTATAGTACTGACTAAAGCTCAGAAGTACAAATTAGATTCTCCTCATAGGATCATAGATTTGGAACCAGAAAGGATCTTAGAGGGATAGCTAGGTGGCTCAGCAATGCTGGACTTGGAGTCAGGAAGATCTGAATTAGAATCCTGACTCAGACTAGCTCTCTGACCTTGAACAAATTATTTACCCTCTCTCAATCTCAGTTTTATTATCTGTAAAATGGGGATAGTAATAACATCTACCTCATAGGGTTGTTGACAATCAAATAAGACTATATTATAAAGCGTTTTTTAAATCTTAAAATTCTATATAAATGAGGGGCAGCTAAGTGTTACAGAGAACAGAGCACTGGTCCTGGAGTCAAGAGGACATGAATTCAAGTACAACCTCAGCCACTTAACACTTACCAGCCGTGTGATCTTGGGCAAGTCACTTACCCCTAATTGCCCTGCCTTCCTTCCTCCAAAAAGAAAAAAAAAAGCTATATAAATGCTGGCTAATAACCTTTAGAAGTTATAGAATTATGCTTCCTCATTTTACAGATGAGGAAACTGAGGTACATTAAAATTAAATAGTCTGCTCAAAGTGAAATGGTAGTAAATGACAGTGCCAAGAATTTGAACATGTGTCCCATAATTCTAAATTCAGTGCTGTGGAGGAAATAAGGAAGATGCCAAGATTTGAGTGGAGGATTAATGTGAGAGTGTAGAGAGAGATAATGTTAGATAGGTAAGACGGAGCCAGTTGGCAGAGAGCTTTCAATGTAGACTGAGTAGGCTGGCCTTGATCCAATAGGCAATTAAAAGGAAGCCAGAATAAACACAGAAGTGAAGTTATGAAAGCAGATCTTTACCAAAATTCTTCCGGTCAAGATGTTCAAGTAACTCAAATCTATACAACAGTATGAAAATCCCAGTCTCCTGGATCTCTAAGCAATATAGAAGCTGCCCTGGATGTGGAAGCATCTGAATTTGTACATTGAAGGCAAAAGAAAATAAAATAAGATCATCAAGCTGCTTTTCTATTTTGTCATGAAACTAATTTCAATGAACCTCACATACAGGCACATGTATATTACTTGCAAAACAGTGAGTAGGGACAGAAAGAGTGTTAGACGTCTGATTGAGAAACCCAAATCTCAATTTCAGTCCTACCTGACATTTTTTCATGTGACCTCGGGCAAGGCACTCAACTGCTGTTAGCTAGTTTCCATATCTGCAAATTGAGATGGCATTTAGACAACCTAATTCACAGAATAATTATGAAGAAAAAACTTGTAGACTTGAAAGAGCCATAGAAATGCCAACTACTATTATGAAGTGTCAACTGCTCTGCAGGACTTATTATTGGATTTGGAATCCAATGCTTACTCATATCAAATATGCCTCAATTTTAAGAACCACTGTTCTCAAATCTAGCTTTATTTCAGCATGAGCACAAAACTTTAAATTATGAAAAATTATTTACTACAGAATGATTAAGTAAGACAAAGTATATAATTAGGTTTGATTAAATAAATTTGTTAAGAAATACATAATTCTAAATAAACTGCATTCAAGAAGAAAGAAAAGCATTACAGAAAGTTTCATTCAAAGTTCTTTTGCCATTAAGATTTATTTTCCTTTCTGCTTTCCTGGAGAGCTAAGGAAGAGAAAAACCAGCCAAAGACTGACAGAAATTATTATTTTCTATTATATTAATAACTTATTATTAATTAGGATCCAGGATTTTCAATTCCTCTTTCAAGGACCAGGCTTTATATAAGTCAATCACCCAGTCTCAGAAGGACGACTTGGCTGACAGAGAAGATTGCCTCATTCCTTGGAGTAGATTCTCCTTGATCTTGAGCAGGACCCCATATAACTAGGAGACCTTACTTCTCTTTAGAATATAAACAGAATCTAATCTAGGTGAATTTATGCCCCGAAACATTGAGTTTATGCCCTTGTGCCCCACATTGGAATTTAGGGCAACCCAGATCATGAAGGAGAAAACCAACCAGAGTGGTTTGGGTAGAGATGTATTCCTTTGTTCAGATTGCTAGAGGCGGCTGGAGGTTGTTAAGTGGCAGAATAGGGATTTGAACCCAGGTCCTCTGACTCCAAAATGAGATCTCTTTCCACTCCACTACCCCCATCCTTATAGTGTTCATATAAACACTTGCTTGTATACATATTCCAGTATACATTTTAAGAATTTTGCTACTTGATACATCTGTAAAGGCAAGCACCTCAGACCAAGCTTCAACTCTCAATTTACCATGCACCCCACCTATCTCCTTGCAATCTGTCTCCCCTACTCATTTAATTTCCATCTGTTGCTCTTGGAACAGAAATCAATTTAATACTGTCATCACTTCTGGAAAGACTATGTCAACTGAGTCCCCTGCGTCTCCATTCATCCATCATCCCTTTTACTTCCCAAGTCAAAACAGCTTTCTCTGGCCACCATTATCTTATACATATTGTCATTGCATACAAGAATGCAATCTCCTGAAGGTCAGTAATGGTCTTTATTTTGTATTTGTACATATTAAGCACTTAATAAAAGTTTTTAATGGATTAATTTGTTCATATACCTAAAGAGATAAGAACTTTTGCCAAAACAATGAAGACTTAGCCTTTACAGCAAGATTCCACCCCATAAATAAGGTTATTACCAATTTAAAAGACAAAAAAAAAATTACAGTAAAAATCCAGAAGCAAGGAGCAGTAATAGCATCTTATCTACCTATCAATTAAAATGTTGGAAAGTACAAAGAAAGGTCACAAAATAAGATTCAGAAGTAGCACCAGAAGGGAATACAAAATAACAGAGATAGACAATTATTTTAGCTCTGGTTCAATTCATAAATGATATGCAAGTATCCAGGCTTAGGAGATGTGACCCCTGAGGAACTGAACTGCTCTATATGGTAGAGCCAAAGGCAGCTCTGCCTCACACTTACTTGGATCATCTAGCTGTACAACATTTGTCTTTTCTGGTTTCACTGAAAAAAAAAACAAAAAACCAAATAACCAAGAACCCAGAACACAGTGTGTGGTTTTTTCACACGCTAAGCAGAGCACAGTGTTTCACAACCAAGTAGATCCCAAAGGTGGTAGACATGAATGAATGAATAAAAAAGCATTTACTATATATTTAGGCACTATGTTAAGTGCTAAGGATACAAATGCAAATAAGCAAGCCCATCTTTGCCCTTGTGGAGCCTACATTCTGAAGTTTTGAGAACATAAAAAGGGAAATTTGAAGTGATGGGGGCACAATGACATGTTTTGGAAATGACCAGAAAGGTGGTGTGGCAGCCTGGTTCTATGCAACATAAGACAAAAAAGCTCATCTGTCAGAGCCCAGGGTCCCTCAGTTTCTAATGGGAGAGGGAAAAGGATGGCCAGAGTAAAGGCAGCATGATTTGGAAATAGTTCACCTTTGGGGAGTTTGACATAGTATTTACTCCTAGCTCCAATGACACTAAAAACTAGACTCTCAGGGTGGCTAGGTGGCACAGTGAATAGAGCAGCAGCCCTGGAGTCAGGAGGACCTGAGTTCAAATCCGGCCTCAGACACTTAACACTTACTGACTGTGTGACCTTGGGCAAGTCACTTAACCCCAATTGCTCTGCCTTTCTCCCTCAAAAAAAAAAAAACCTAGAGTCTCTCCAACTCAAAACATTAATGAAGAGTTTTTTTCTCTCATGTCATTCCCTTCATGCACCATAACTCCTGAGTAGAAGCATATTAGTGAAAGAGACCAATTGTTCTTATTCTCATGAGTCTGGAAAATGTCCAGATACGTCCCCTTGCCAAAATTGGTTCCCTGAAAAGTGGAAATCATGCTGCCCAAGTAGACACATAGATCCTGGGTCATGTCAGTGCTACAGATGGGAGGTATCATGGACCTCACCACTACTGCTACCTCTACATAGTACCATGAATGGAAATTGGAGGCTACAATTCCAAAGAAGACATGGAAAAATGAAAATGGGTGGAGTGGTCTAAGCTGAATTTAAATATTTTACTGGTCTTCAGTATACTTTGAGCTAAGAAACCAACACACCAAACAAGTCAGGGTAAGGGGGAGATGGAGTCATACTCACCCTAGCTGTTCCCCATTTTCCATTAGTTATACTTTTGCCAAAGTGGCAATACTATTAAATCTTAGCATCATAAGTTGAGATGCTGTATTTTTTTTTTATCCAAGGGAGGAGGGAATAGGGGAAAAGAAAAGAAAGAAGATTATAAATATGTTTTCCCTGGGCCTTTTTATCAGCAACAAAATAGTGTACTTAAGAAAATTAAGAGAGTAAATGGTATACTTGGTTGAGAACTTGACAAAGCAGAATTATAAACAAACACTTGAGCAAGACTGGTAATTTAAAATCAAAAAATGGTCATGAAAATATCACCACTCATCTTTTATTACCATGCCAGCTTCCCATTAGTGAGATACATACTTACCTGAGATCATATCCAAATGTCAATAAAAGCTTCTTGAAGTCTCAGTAGAAGCAATAAAGCTTGCAAGAAAACTATTGTGCTATTGAATTTTTAATGTACCTACAACCTCTCCTTTCTTTATTAGATGCTTTGAAACTACATTTTAATTCATTGTTATAGCCACTGACTCATATCAAGGCATCACAAATAAATAATAGCTATAGTATCATTGTTCTCTGCAGTCTATTCACTGAATTATTACCATGATGCCCTTCAGGGTAGCACCTAGGCCATTTATTCAACATCCATCACCTATAATGGGGATGGAGAAATATAGGCAACCTGCCGAGACATGACTGGGAACAGCTGTGTCACAGTGGAATGGCCCATTCATTGTAGTCACTATTACTATCCTCTCTATAAAGAAAGTTTTAACAACCTAAGAGATTATTTTAAAGGTATGTGGAGTCCAAACCAAAAGAGTGCTTATAATAAGTCCTGGTGTCTCACTAATATACAAGATCCTGTTTTTAACGAAGTCCTACCCTGATGTCTCATTGTGGCATGGTTCCTATATTATAATCCCTAATCCAAGGTTCCTGAAGGCTATATTAGTGAAATAGAAACTTCAAAAGATCCCATTAATCAGAAAAGTATAGACAATGGACTTCAATTAATTTTTTTTAAAAACACATTGATTACACTCCTTATACAGGTGATGCACTTCTGTCCTCCTCAGATACTCAGTTCAATTCAACATTTATTAAAGGCCTATGTCCAAGGCACTGTACTAGGTGAGAGGGACACAAAGGAAAATGAAACAATCTGCCTCTACTGAATGGATTCAGCATAAAGACAAATATAATGTACATATAAAGTAATACCAACTAATTTCAAGAGAGAAACTGCTAATAGTTGGGGGGAGGAAAGGGAGGTACGGCCATGGGAGAAACCAGCATATACCTCATAAAGGAGGGAATGGTCAAGTTGTGCTATGAAGGAAGACATTTGAGGATTCCATAACTAATAAATACCCTTATGCTACCCTGAACTCCTCCAGCAATGCCACAGCCCATCTGTCTCTTCTTTTCCCTTTTGCTCTGTTCCATCAAAATTTATCAGTTCCATATGCCCTTTCATCAGGGTGCTGCTGGATAATGGCTAGCTAAAGCAATAATACATTAATTTGATCAGGGGTCTATAATAGTTGCTGCCCTGGGAGAATAGGAACACAAATGCCAGACCATGTAGCATATGGACATTATTAACCAAATTTCCCCAAAGTAACATTTGGTATCCTAGGGTCCTGTGATAACAAATTCTGCAGGCCCAGGTAGACACATATAGTCAATGGAAGACTTCTTTGTCACACTGCAAAAAATAGACATGGTCACTGGTTATCCAGTGAAGTCAATCAATTCCCCCAGAAAACTAAGAAAAGGTACATAGCTATCTTTGTAGTCCCAGCACCTTCTGCAATGCCTTACAAATATAATAATACTTAGGTAGCATTTATGTGTCAGGGACTGTCCTAAGGGCTTTCTACTTACTATCTCATTTGATCCTCATAACAATCCTGGGGAGATAAGTGTTATTATTATCCCCATCCTCATCCCCACAGATGAGGAAACTGAGGCAAACAGAGGTTAAGTGACTTGTCCAGGCTCATATAGCTAGTAACATGAAGCCAAATCTGAACTGCAGTCTCCCTGACTCCAGGCCCGGGACTCTATCCATCTAGCTGTCCCACTTTGCAGAAGCTTAATAGATATCTATTGAATTGAGTTCCCAAGACATAGTGGCCACTTCTCTTAAGTCTCCTTCCCTGTCTTTTTCATGCTTTAACTATTCAAATCTGTACTTTGGTGCTGCAAAACATGAAGTGCTCCTTTTTTTATTTTTTAAATTCATAACAGTCCTTTACTTCTGAGACCATATTATATAGTAGAACTGCCAGTATGGGCCCTGTAGCTATCAAGCCCAATTAACAATCATACTCTTTGCTAATCATCAATCCAAATCTGAGATAAAGTGTTAAAGGAAAACTTGACTTAACAATATGAGTAAATGTAGGATAGGAGATTCACAATTCAACTGTTCAATTGAATTTCAATTCACAGATGAAAATATCACTTTAAATTGCAAATAGGAACCCTAAGATTAAATTTCTTTTACATCAGCTTAACCGTATTTTAGTCAACAAAAAGCAGCTATGTTATGAGTCTAAGTAATAGATATTAATTATTTCAGGCAAAACCAAGGTTCCGTTCATAAAATGTAGAATAAGAAATTTTAATCTCTGTTTTTCTTCAAAGAAGCACAAAATTCCATTGCATAGTCTATGATTATTTATTTTTTATAATATTTAAGCTTGATATAAAGAAAAATTTTATCAATAAAGGCATTCAAAAGTAGGATTAGCTACCTTAGAAGGAGAGGCTTCCCCTTCATCAGAGATCTTTAGTCAAGGGCTAATGACTACTTGTCAGGTATGAGTACAAGTTGATATAGAGAGAAAGACTTGAAATCAACCCTGTGATTCCAAAACTAGACCTACTGGCCTCTACTGGGCTTCTGAATATATCTCTGACCATATTTCTTTGATATAATGAAGCAACTTCAGCACCTGAGTAGTACATAATACTTTATGGGAAGCATCACCATGAGCCAGCACTCATACAGAACACCTTCCTTTTGGTTTGACTTATATGATCATTTGAAATATACTCAAATATTACATTTTCATCACAATTTGTTGATTCTCACTAACATCCTTGGTACCATTTTGAAGAAAAACACAAAACCTGCCAGGCGTGAAAACTTAAAAGTCCAGGACTTCCAATATAGGAGCAATGTGGAAAAACAAGAACATTAATGCATTATTGGTAGAACTGAGAATTAATTAATCTCCATGATGAAAAGCAATTTTGAATTATGTCACAAAATGGCTAAGATGTACATAATTTTTGAACCATAGATTCTAATGCTAGGAACTATACTCCAAACAGGTCATTGATAAATAGAAAAGCTTCATACACACCAAAATATTTATAGCATTTTGGTAATAAGCTTTTGGTGGTAATAAAGAATTAGAAACAAGATGTCTGTTGATGGGTACATGGCTAAATAAATTGTAATACATACATGTAAGGTTACTATGTTTTAAGGATTGTTAAACACGATGTATAGAGAAAAGCACAGAAAGATTTGCAAAATGAAGTAGAACCAGGAAAACAATATACACAATGACTAAAATCGTATAAATGGAAAGAATGATGACTAAAAACTAATCAAAGATGAATGTTGCAAAATTATAGAGAATAAATTTGATCTAAAACTTGAGACAACTAGGTGGTACAGTGGATAGAGCACTAAGCCTGGAGTCAGGAAGATCTCAGTTCAAATTCAACCTTAATTAGCCAATCAATAAACTTTTATTGAGCACCTACTATGCACCAGGCAAAACACTAAATACTGTAGATACAAGGAAAAGTATAAGACAGTCCTTGCTCTCAAGGAGGTCACAGTCTAAAAGATACAACATGCAAATAACTATGTACAAACAAGCTATCTACAGGATAATTTGGAAATAATCAACAGAGGAAAGGCACTAGAATTAATAGGGAAAGGCTGCCTGTAAAAGGTGGTATTTTAACTGGTATTTAAAGGAGCCAGGGAAGCAATGATAAGGAGGGAGAGAAGTCCAGAAATAAGGGATATTGCAGCATTACCAAACCCCTGTGTTTTTGGTTTTGTTTTTTCCTGCATTTAGCCTGAGATTGAAGAACTCCTTTGCTCATAGCAGTGGTAGGAGAAGTGAGACTTATGGCAACATCTCTATTTTCCCCTCCACCTTAGGCAATGTGATCCCCCCAAAAAAGGTTTGAATCTTTACTCTTTTTTATACATTCTTTTCTATTCTAAGTGCAGGAAGTAGAATTTGATTTGGCTCAGGAACATGAGCAAAGGAAATCTGGGAGTCTAGAAATCCAAACCACATGTTATAGCCAGCCCAAGATCAATGCCCAGAGGGGCATAGGGTCAAGCCTCCAACCTATGTATGGCAGCTTTAGACTTGAATTTGGTGAGACTAATGTTAGATTGGAACTCAGCTAAACTACAAATCTAATCCCTCTCTCCCCAGAGAAGGGCTGTAGAAAGGGATTATACCTCCAAGTGTTGGGAAAAATGTTTAATTGTTTTAGTTATCTCTTTGAAGTAAATATTTGTAAAGAACAGTTCAATATTAAGCAATTAAATGGAACAGAGGTACTAGTTACTTGGGCAGCTAAAAAGAGCAGAGAGAAGAACATAGGCATTGTGGACTTGAGACAATGGCAGAGAAATGAGAATCCCCAAACCTTTCAGCATACCAGAGGTACGACAAAGAGGTTAAAATGCAATAGGCCTGTCCCTGAGAAAGCAGGACTAGAGTCATTCATGTCAGATTTTTCTGTCTCTTTTTTTTTCTTTTTCTTTTTAATTCTTTGTTATGAGGGATGGCTTCCTGGGAGAGGGGAAGAAAAGACACAGGGAGGAAATCTAGACAATGTTAAGAGATATCAACAAGAATCTATTTTTTAAAAACTCCAAGACCCCTAGTTCACTGTTCAAATCATAAGGCTTCATATCACCTAATTGGTTAAAAATTATTAATTTTTCTTCAGTTTATTAAAACCTGTAGTTATCTCCCAAAAAAAAAAAAAACCACTATGTATGGTTCTATAATTCTCTTATTTTAGAAAGAGGCCCCAAATCCTTAATACCTCCTACCAGTCAAACAACTGGCTACCCCCCTTTACTTTCCAATTTCTTGTGATATATGTATGATAGTTTAGCTTGGCTGATTAAGCAGGATGCTAATGAGGACAGGCTATATTTTTTATCACTGTATGAACCAGTAAGCATAAGTTTTTTCCATGGCAACAGACAATACCACTAGCCCCTGATAACTATACCCCAAGGGATAGGATGAGTGCTCCTTTAGCACAAACCCATAACCACTTGGAGGAAAATCATATCAAATGCTAGTTTTAAAGATGGTGTATCAGTGAGGGGGACTCAAAATATGAGAGTTCATGTTCAGAATGTGAGGAAGAGAGGAATTTATCTATTTACCAGATTAAATCTGTAGGAAAGCTGAGATGCAGAATTCTTAGCATTGAGGTTCTACATGAAGACTCCAGAGGCCCAACCTAATAATTACAATAACTTATCTTTATATAATACTTTACGTTTTGCAAAGTACTCTAAATGCATTTTTTCACTTTATCCTTAACAGCAGCCTCATGGAGGACATATTATAAATATTGTTAGTCATATTTTACATATTAGGAAATGGAAGATGAAAACAATTTGTCCATAGTCATGCACGACAACTGGAAAATATCAGAGGTGGGATTTGAACACAGGGTTCTTTTGACACAAAGTCCAGCAGTCATTCCACTGTACTTTTTTGCCTCTAGGATTCAATGATAACTCATATTTATAGAGTGCTTTAACATTTACAAAGTGTTTTCTTTATAACAAGCCAGTGAGAGAGAATATATAAGTATTATTATCCTTATTTTACAGATAAGAAAACTCTGAAACTTTAAATGACTTGCCAATGATGACACATTAGTAAATGTGGACAGCAGGATTGAAGCTATGTTTCCTGACTCCAAGTCTTCTCCTTCAGCTATACCATGCTGCCTTTTTATTCCCAAGCTACATCCCTCACAGAAACATTACAGGAAGAATATTGTCATCAAAAGAGTATTGGACTGATAGCCAGAAGATACGGCTCAACAATGTAGTCATTTTTTTGGCCTTGGGCCAAGGTCTCTCCGAGCCTCAGTTTCCTCAGATTGAAAAAAAGGAAAATAACATTAGTAATTTTTTTTCTCACAAGTTTGTTCTGAGGATCCAGTGAGACAATGTTTGTGAAACTAATCTGTAATTTTAAAGTGTTTCCATGTCTCTGAAAAACAACAACAAATAAAGGTTAAATAAAGTACTCTATAGAACATATATACAAGTATTCTGTGAGATGATGTATGAGAGGTCCTTTGTACATTTTGAATGCTGTAATTACTAGCAACTATCATTATTATTTGTGTTATGTATAAAATGAACGAGACTTGCCCTAGCTATCTGATGAAGGTCATTCTTTCTCATAAAATGAGCTTTTAATTTATTTTATTAATGTCAAACGTAATTTCATGACTATTTCATTTTGAATTTTTGTGAGAAACCTCCACTGAAGCCTGACCCTATGTCCCATTGCGTAGCCATGACATGACTGTGACCCTGACCTCTCCAAGTTATTGACTATTGAGTGCAAGCCCTGGTGGTTCCCATCAGGTTGAAAAAAGTTTTTGTTTAGGCCCAGAGAAGTGTATAAGTGTGGTCCAAGGGCCAATCTAACTGGAGGGCTATGATGACAGGCCAAGGAAAGATAAACTTTTCAACCACAGCAAATCTTTTTTTTAGATGATGATGCATTTTTAATGTTATTTCTATCCATAAAACCCTTGATAATGCAAGATAGAGTTAGATGTCAAGGAAAGGTGCTGCCTAAATCAAACGTCCAGCTCTCAAAACATGTGGAGAGAGAGAACATGCTTTTAGTGAGGGAGTTTCTTAACTATTAATAGGTACAGGATAATTGCTTGTCTTCTTTTTTTAATTAGTCATAGAAAATCTGAAACTACATTATAAAAGGGTTGTAATATGTATTATTAGAGGAAAACATCTATACCAGTTCATTAATGGATCCTTGAAGTATAGGGTGAGGAAATTTCATGACCTAATGTTCAAGTCAAAAGAAGCACCCAGTTATAATATTCATTTAAAATACAGTGTTCATCATAACTCTTGTTCTCCTCCTCCAAGTCAATTGAGTAAATAATTACATGGAATTAGAGTCAGCTGAAATTATTTCCTGTGTAACTGAAATATTCCAACTTTTAAAAGTAACTTCATAAAAACACAGATAGATTGACAAATGTGAGTGATGAGATTATGGATGGCCTGTTTCTTTATTTTGCAAATATTGCTGTCTTTGGGTATTTTTGGATTAATACAAGAGAATCATATGGTAGGTTATATTTTATACTTATTTAAAATGTATTTGTTTCCTGTCCTTAAAGGTGAAATGAGATTGAAAACTTGGTTTAGACCAGAAATCCATTAACCTGGGATCCATGAATTCAGGTAGTTTTGGTGGGGGAGATGGTTTACATTTTTATAAATGAATTTCTAATATAATTTACTTTCTTTGTAATCTCATTATTTTATTTTATGCATTTAAAAGTATCATTCTGAAAAGAGGTGCATACATTTCACCAGACTACCGAAGGCCCCATACACAGGTTAAATATCTCTGCTTTAGCTCATACTAATAAAAACTCACAGAATGCTTTAAATAAGCATAAGGTCTTCATGGAAATCTCCCCTTCTCAAGCAAGTTATTAACAATCATGTGAAAAAGTTTTCCAAATCACTGATAAAAAGAGGATTACAAATTTAAAAAACTCTGAGGTTCCATTTCATATTCGTCTGACTAACAATGAAAAGCAAAAAAATAGCCATTGTTGGAGGGGATATGGTAGGGCAGACACTCTAATTAGCAGGTCCACCCATTCTGGAAATCAGTTTAGCGCTATATCCAAAAAGCTATGCCCTTCAGTTCAGCAATATCACTTCTAGGCCTGTGCTTCCCAAGAGATCAAAGAAAAAGAAAAAAAAGGACTCATTTTAAAATATTAATAGTAATAATTTTGTAGTAGCAAAGAACTAGAAACTCTAAGGTGGCCTCCATCAATTGGGGAATACGTATTATGGCACATGGACAAAATAGAATATTATTGATTCTTAAGAAGTAACAGAAGGGACAGCTTCAGAGAAAGCAGAGAAGACATATGTCAATTAATGTAGATTGAAATGAACCAGAACAATTTATCCAATGAATTAGAAACAAAAACAACTTTGAAAAAAATAAGATCTCTTATCAATGATCAATCTCTATTCCAGGAGACCAATGATGAATTATTCTTCCCATCTCTTGATAGATAAGTGATAGACTAGAGATGCAGAATAAAAACCATTTTAGACATGAGTAGCATGTGAACTTTTTTTTTCCCTAGGATTATTAGTTATAAAGGAAGATTTTTGACTTAGGTGAATAGAAGAATTAGAAAGAGGAGAGAGGAGATGTTAAAAAAAATAATTTTAAAAAAAAAGATTCAAGGAAATATTTTTAAATCCTCCATAGAACAAAAGGATGTCCAGAAGGATACACACAAGCAGAGCAGCTTTGAATCCAAAGTAATTTTTCTTTTTAAGAAAAGTTATGAGGAGCCAAAAGGTGGAGTAGAGTCAACCAAACTTTCTCAATTATTAATTATTAATTAAATAACTTTAAACTAACACCTCAAATCAAATTCTGGAGTGGAAGAGCCAACAGAAGTCAGGGTGAAACATTTTTACAGTCTAAGACAACTTCAGATCTCAGAAAGAGACATTTGTAACACTGGAGTGTAAGTGGATTAAAAAGTCCATGCGACAGCAACACCAGCATTATTTGGCTACTCTAGTGCCCATACTCACTTCCAGGCTAAAGTCACAGAACACAGAAAAGTGACTGTAGTCCCAATGGAGTAAGGGCCCTGAGGAACAGTATTAATTGCTTTACCAAGAGATTGGGGCCCTGAAGGGCAGTAACCCTTGCTGTACCTAAAAATCAAGAACCCTTCTTAGGTAAAGAAATACAGACCACAAGAGCAGTGACTACACCTCTCCTCAAATCACAACAACTTGGAAATACCAAAAATTTCAAAAATCCTAGAATTAGCTCTAAAAATAGCAGTACAAAAAAGCCTGAAGCTTGAGACAATGCCCCAGGGACAGAGCTGGACTTTAATATAAGTTCAAAATCAAGAAGTAGGCTGGAGGGGAAATGAGCAAACAACAAAAAAAGCACCAGAGCTACTATTGTGAATAAATGAATTATGATACCATAATCCCAAGATCCCAAACAAAAACAAACAAAAATCTGAAACAAATCTGGAACAAAATCTGAAAATGACAAATTAAAAATAGGAAAATGTCCTTTTTCACAGACTTTGTTCTGTTCTGACTTTTTTTTTAGATATTTTAATTTCCTTTAGTTAGTTATGGACCTTTAGAGTAGGAACATCCACATAAAGTGAATATGTGGAATATCAAGACACAAATTCAGAAAACTACAATGTCAAAACAGCTACAAGCAATGTCTCAAAGAAAAATGTGACTTAGATACAAGCCCAACCAGAATACCTAGAAGATCTAAAAAATTATTTTGAAACTCCAACAAGAGTGGTAGATTAAAAAATTGAGAAACTAAAGGAGAGCAAGGCAAGAAAACTGTGAAAATACAATTAAAAGTAAAAGAGATACACAAAAATATTAAAGAAAATGATACCTTAAAAAATTTGACCAAATGGTGGGGTGGAAAAAAGGAAAAAACTTCACTGATGCAAATAACTACTTAAAAAGAAAAATTGGCTAAATGGCAAAAGAGCTAGAAAAACCCACTAAAGAAAGTAATTCCTTAGAAATTAAAATTGGCCAACTAAAAGCAAACAACTCCATGAAACATCAAGAAAGAATCAAAGTCAAAAGAATGATATGATAGAATAAAATATCAAATATCAAATATCTCATCAGAAAAACAACTACCTTGGAAAATAGATCAAGAGCTAAAAATTATTTTATAAATGAAATGAGAGTGCTATAAGAAACAATTGGGGGGGAAAAGAACATTAGAGAAAAATTGGAAAAGAAATAAAACCTCTGGGGCAAAGAATTAGTAAGGGAATTAACAGCTTAGCACAAAAGGTACAAAACCTTTTCAAAGCAACATACTCCTTAAAAATTAGGATGGACCAAATAGGAGCCAATTATTGCAAAAGTAATTTAAAATAGATGAAAATATAAATTATCTCATATCAAAAACAATCAACAGGGAAAAAAGATCAAGAAGAGATCACATAAGTATCAATGAACTACCTGAAAGTCAATGTCTAGACATCATGTTTCAAGAAATCATTAAAGAAAACTGTCCATGTCCAGAGATTCAGTGGGTATAGAAAGACCTCACTGCTTACCTCCTTAAATTAACTCCAAAATAAAAGTACCAAAAACATTATAGCCAAAACATGGAACTTCTACATCAAAAGAAAAAGTACAGCAAGCAGTCAGAAAGACAGAATTTCAATACTGAGGTATAGCCAGGATCAACCAATAATCAGTCAATAAACATATATTATGTGCTAACCACTATGCTAAGTGCTGAATCACTCAAGATTTAACAGCTACAACTTAGAAAGTAGTTGAAAGCTTAGAAATGGCAAAAGTTTTAGGTTTGCAAGCAAGAATAACTTACCTAGAAAAAAATGAGCATAGTCTCGTGGCGGGAAATGGACTTTTAATGAAATAGAGAACTTCTGAGTATCCTTGATGGAAAAAAAAATTTAAGTGGGAAATATTGCTCATGAATGATTATGAAAAGCTTGAATTTAACTTTTGTGCCTCATTTTGCTCTATTTCTTGGTTTGATTTCTGTCAAAATTCATTATCAAAATGTGCAAAGTCCTGACAAAGAGCCTCACCACACAGTAGAGGTCCTTTGACTGATGTCTAAACTGTACAAGGTGGCTTGAATAGTTTATATATGAAAACATTCAGCTTTTTTTTTTTTCGGTCCAGAGGTAGAGGCAGCTCCCTGAGGAATGTGATTCTAGTCAATTTATACATCCTGAGTATGAGAGTCTCCATACTGCCCTAGGCCATCTAAGGATATTCATCCCTGAAATCTATATTAAACATCAGCAAGTTCTAAATAAATTCAGAAGAGGTTTGACTTTTTTTTTTTTAAACAAACATCTCAAAGCAACAGCAACCTCAGCATTATAAACATATTAGGCTTCACCTTAGGCCAAAATTTAGCACAAGTGAGATGAAATCACCAACCATCTACTTGGTCATTAATGCTTAATTATGCATTTTATTATGTAAAATTTTGACTGTAAAGGGTCCATTAGTAACAATTAGTCTTCTTTTTTTACTAATTTATATGCACCTGTTTCTGATTACAGTAGCCCTATGTCAGTTTCAGAAACCCTTTAAAGCACCTTAGTTATTTCTGCATACCTGAAGAATATTAAGTCTCCTGTTAAGAAAGTATCGTCAATTTATTTTGCTTCAAACACCTAGAAAAGATGTTTTGAACTCATTTCTTGTGCAAATATGCATGCTTACATCATGTTCCTACTCTAAAGGTCCATAACTGAATAAAGGAAATTAAAATATCTAAATAAAAAGTCAGAGCAGAACAAAGTCTGTGAAAAAGGACATTTTCCTATTTTTAATTTGTCATTTTCAGATTTTGTTCCAGATTTGTTTAAGATTTTTGTTTGTTTTTGTTTGGGATCTTGGGATTATGGTATCATAAAGCTAGAGGACCCTCAAAAGCCATCTAGATCAACCCCCTCATTTGATAGGGTGATGCCATGCACAAGCAGATTCCCAAAAGAATGCTACTTTGAACAGCTTTTAAGATTCTGATTACACAGTACAGTGAACACTCCATTTATTCCATTACAAATCAAGGTAAATATTCACAACAAATCAAGGTACAGTACAATATTCACAATACAATAATCAATCCTCAATCATTCAATCAATTCCACAATAAATAATCAATCTTCCACTCATGGGACAACCATTAACTTAGTCAGTCACTAATCTAGATTCACAATTATTAAATCTCATTAATCACTAAGTACAGTCATTAGAAAATTACACAAACCCTTCACTCCTCAGCGTCCAGCAAACCTCAATTTCATTCAAGGGGAGGCCTTTTCTCCATCTTGACTCAGGGTGGTCTATCTGATTCCTTGGATCACCTTCCATGGTCCCAGCTCCTTCCTGAATCCACCAAACAGTCACCTGGATTCAGGGGCAGACAGCTCCCAGATCTTCATCCAGTTCTCAGAGGTACACAGCTCCCAGGTCCTTGTTCAATCCTCAGGGCAGTCCCTGGCACACACTGAAGTTCACAGGGTCCAGCGCATCTCAAACCCTTCATCACTTCTGTTGCCAGGAACTCAAGGATCATCCAGGCCACAAACAAACAAAATCTTATCCTGGTCATGCTTCTTCAGTCCTCCAGCAATTCAGCTGGTCCTAAGACCCAGTAGAAAACTTACCCTTCCAGGCAGCAGCAACAGTCACTTTGGCCTTCACCAGATTCTGGTCTCAACAAAAACTCCAACTCAGTTCTTCACCTTCCAGATGCTGGGAGAGAAACTCTCTCTGTCTATCTCCCTTTCTCTCTCTTTCTCTCTCTATCTCTCTATCTCCCTTTCTCTCTCTCTCCCTATCTCCATCTCTCCCCCCCCCCCCCCACTCTCTCTCTCAGCTGGCTTCAGTCTCCACTATTCTTCCTCCATCAGGAGTCACCAGGAGAAACATTCCCAATTCTGTCTTTCTGTCTTTAGAACTGTTCTTATATATACACACTGGCCTCCTGTCTCAGTCAATCCCCTCCTGCCATGTCAGGAACAGGGGAGTTCACTCCCTCTCTACAGGGGACAGAGCTCACACCTTCCATACTTAGCCCTAAGTTACTAAGTGTTAAGTATCTGCTAAATTGATTTAATATTAATATTTAAGCAGGAGTGGAAGGATTTGGTCCCATCAGAATCAAATGTGATCATGAACATAAAACCTACAAATGTTCAAGTGTTATGTATATGTTAACTATTATTTTTCATTCTCATATTCAATGAACTTTGGATAGAAACTATCAATTTGACATCCTACTATTATTCTTTTAGGCTTAATGTTTGCCAATCTATCGAGGAGGGGGATAAAAGAATTGCTTTTTTAACAGGCTGAAAGTATTGACAAGCAAGGTCGTCTTCTGTAGATTTACTGAAAAACACCTTCAGGAAAACTCCAGTAGCAGACAAAATGGCAGAGATTGCAGAGATTATATTTCTTCCTGTACTCACATGGTTTTAATTTCTTCTTCTAGGTCTCTGTATCTTGAGAACTTTTCACTCTATGTAGTTTGGAAGTTATGAAGGTTCAGAATGGCAAGATCTACTAAAAACATTGTTATTAAATATTTGTGGCTCGATATTATGTCTAAATTGAAAGTAACAGCTTTGTCTATATCAGTGGTTCTCAACCTGTGGGTTGCGGCCCCTTTGGGGGTTAAATGACCTTTGCACAGGGGTCTCCTAAGACCATTGGACAACACATAGTCTTAGGAATCGAGACACTACTCCTCTATCCATCTCCAGGCAGGTCCACCCACATGCAGATACACTCACATCTGAGTATTAAAGGGTAGTGGCATTAGGAAGTTTGAGAACCACTGGTCTATATCATCATCACTATCCAGATGATTCTCTGTCTATACAAATATTTCCTGTGAAAGAAATGATGTTGCATACTTCAGCCATACAACAGCAAAATCAAATCACTCGTTCTGGAGGAAAATAGGAATATCATGATAATAAGTCTTTTGTTACTAATCAAACTTAAATAATGAAATTCACAGAATCTTAGTTGGAAAGGATCTCAAGCCCAATCAAATTCAACTCATGTGGTAGCAAGAATTTCTTCTACAACATACTTGGGCAGGTAGTTAAACAGTCTTTGCTTAAAGACCTCCAATGAAAGAGAATCCATTATAACATAAGGTGCCCCCGTCTCATTTTGAAATAGTTGTTAGAAGTTTTGCCTGATGTAAAAATTAAATTTCCTTCTTTGCAACTTTGTTATATAAATTACAGATCACCTGATTAGCTGAAGTCCCAACATATGTTTATCATTATACAATATAAAACATACAGTATAAATATATTATTTTCTTCTGATGCTTTTCATCTGCCTTTTGTATGCTGTCTTCTCCTGTTAGAATATAAGCTCCATGAGAGCATGAATTATTGGGTGACGTGTTCACATTATATAAATTTATGTGATAAAAAGTTGGAAATTCAATTTCCTTTTTCCTTGAATATATCTTAACATACACTACAAGTGTATATTTTAAATACTCAAATATATCTGTTGAACTAAATTTAAATGAATTCTTATAACTAATTTGATATTATACTTGATTTATATATTCTTCAATATTCTTATCTTTGGGGGCAGCTAGATGGAGCAGTGAATAGAGCACTGGCCCCAGAGTCAGGAGGACCTGAATTCAAATCTGATCTCAGATACCTGAAACATTTACTAGCTGTGTGACCTTGGGCAAGTCACTTAAACCCAATTGCCTTGCCTTCCCCCCTCCAAAAAAAAAAAAATATATATATATTCTCATGTTTCCTCTTGGACACTTCCTTTCTCCCTATCAGATCTTTCTCTACCCTTTCTCCCAGTCAATTATTGCCTTCCATTGTTTGTGTATTGTCACCTGAAGAAAGTGACAATTGTCCTAACAATAGCACCTCACTCCACCTTCCATCAAAACTTAGCTGTCCTATATTGCACTATCTTAGAACTCTGCTCCTTGTTAGGAAACAGAAATTAAACCCTGATAATATGCAAATCACCTTTCATATGTTGCTCTTCTAGATGACACAACTATATATTTTACATGCCCTTCTAAAGCAGAGGTTCTTAAATTTTATGTCTTAAACCCCTTTGACAATCTGATGAAATCTATGGAGCCCCCCTCGTAATAATGCTCTAAATGACTATTGATTCAAGAAATGAAAATTAAAATAGTTCTGAAGTACCACCTCACACCTATCAGATTGGCTGACAGAAAAGAAAATTATAAATGTTAGAGAGGATGTGGAAAAACTGGGACACTAATACACTGTTGGTATAGTTATGAACTCATCTAACCACCCTGGAAAGCAATTTGAAATTAAGCCCAAAGGTCTATAAAAGGTATATAAAACTATGTATACCCTTTGATCTAGCAATACCACTACTAGGTCTGTATCCAAAAGAGATTTTTAAAGGGGAGAGGCAGAAGAGAACTTTTGTACAAAAACATTTATAGCAGCTCTTTGTAGTACTTAAGAATTGGAAATTGAGGGGATTCCCCTCAAATGAGGAACGGCTCAAAAAGTTGTGGTATATAATTGTAATGGAATATTATTTTGCTATAAAAAATCATGAGAGGGTGGCAAGGTGGTGCAATGAATAGAGGACCAGCCCTGGAGTCAGGAAGACCTGAGTTCAAATCTGACCTCAAACACTTAACACTTACTAGCAGTGTGACCTTCAGCAAGTCAATTAACTCCAACTTCCCCGAATTCCTCCCTCCAAAAAAAAAAAGAAAAGAAATGATGAGCAGTGTGATTTCGGAAAAAACCTGGAAAAGACACAAACTGATGCAAAGTGACCTGAGCAGAACCAGGTAAACATTGTACACGGTAACAGCGATATTACACCATGAACAACTGTGAATGACTTAGTTGTTCTCAGCAATGACTCAAGACAATCCCAAAAGTATTCATGATCAAAAAATGCTATCTGACTCTAGAGAGAAAACTAACAGTATCTGAATACAGATTGAAGCATAATGCTTTTCACTTTCTTTCTTTCTTTTTGTTTTGCTCCAATTTTCTTCCACAAAATGACTGATATAGAAATGTTTTACACGATTGCCTGTGTTTAACTTATGTTGGACTGCTCACCTTTTCAGGGAAGGGGGATGGGAAGAAAAGAAGAGTATATGGAATTCAAAACTTTTTTTTAATGGATGTTAAAAATTGTTTTTACATGTAATTTTGAAAAAAAAAAATCAAAATATTAAATTTTTTTTTTAAAACAAGTTCATTGACCTCAGAATAAGGACCCTTGTCCTAGAGACAGTGTTTTTTATTCAAAGGAGTTAATCTTATGAATGAGAATTTGAATGTTGTACTGAAAAGCCAACTGGAGTAGGAATCACTGGGGAGGGGGGGGAGAGGGGTCTAGGCCTGACTCATCTGTTTACTAGCTTTTTAACTGTAAGTCACTGAACTTCTCTGGCCTTCACTTTAGTCATTTATCACATAGGCATTAAAACCAATACATGGAATAGTCGTGAGGTTCAGGTGAGATAATATTTGCAAATGTACTTTGAAAAATGTCAAATATTATTTAAATATAAGGAAGTATTATATAGTCACTGAGTGAGACATTTTAGAGCTGGCATACTGTATCAGCAAGCACCCTAGCATACCCAAGCATACCTAGCATACTGGTTGCTAGCACAGGTTCTTACATCTGCTTTTCTAAAGGAAAGCAACTCAAAATGGGTTAACAATCTTACTTTAATCAATCAAACATATATCATTTACCTAGTTCTGGGGGAAAAAGTCAGCACCCTGAACTTCAGAGAATGCAAACACAAGTTACAAGCAAACAAAGAAACAGATCAGCAGACAGACTTCTAGCATCTGACCATTACATCCATATCTATTCAGTTACCAGAGAGAGAAGCATCAGCATCTGGGTTTTTCAAAGCCAAGGGGCTCAGTGGCTTCCCAGAGTCTCATCTGGCCAAATCACACAACTCTTCTCAAAGTGAGCCCCAAAGCAAAACCTCACATCTGGGCATATATATAGCCTTCTCCTGGCTTGGAGAATGTCACAGCCTTCTTGACTCGCTGCCCAATCACAAAGCAACAAGGTGCCAGCATTCCTGTAAAACAAGCTTCCCGCCACAGGCTCCGTATGACCACATTCAGCCTATTTAGGGGACAGAGTATACTTTCAAATCTGGGAAGGTTCTCAGAGTCACTTAAGCCACTTAAGCAAAGAGCCTAGGGGCAGGGAAGATCTTCAGATTCCCATAACACATACCTTTCAGCCCTGCCCACAAATAGAGTAATTTAAACTACTACAAATATCTAACAAAGTCATCTCCACCTAAACAATTAGGTAGCAATGAAGAAGAATGATCTTTCAATGCCAAATGATTGGTCATCATCCTTGAAAACTGTCTCTGAGAGTTTCATTATTTCACATCTCTTTCCACATCTAGGGCAAGTACTCCAGTTAAATTCATCGCTGCTAGAAAATACAAGTGATTTATTTGGGCCTGTAATATCTATAACCAATTCAATCCGTTAATCCCAAAAATATCAAGGGACCACCTAAGCACCGTGCTAGACATTGGTCATATATACAAAGAAAAAAATTAAACAGTACCTGCTCTCGAGGAGTTTAGAGTCTATAGATGATAGCTAAAATCTTGAACTCAATGCATTTTTCAGGTTTCTACACCAGTATAGTAAAGATGCCCTTTCAAAAGTCCCCTTAGAAGGACAGGTAGTGGCACAGTCCCAAACTGCTTTGGTGTCTGGGACAATTCAGTTGTGGGGATTCAGCAGCAGATTGCTGGGGAGGCCAGGAGAAAAGCATAGACTGTGTGACTATGGGCAAGTCCCCTCTACTTAGGGGGATAGAAGTATTTGGAAAAGAAACTTACTATTATCTTCCTATTTTAACTAATTATTCTTGCTGAAGAGGCAGCATGGCATAGGGGTTGGAGAGACAGTCTATACGTCAGTATTTCTTAAGTTCACGTCCCGCTTATGATACACAATATCTGGATGGCTCTGAAGAAGTCATCTCATTTCTCAGCACAACCCTCTAAAACCATAAGCTGTTTAGAATGGGTGACTCTACAATCCAATGACACTGGACTTGCTGTTCTTTAAATAAAGCACTTCATGTCCCTAATTCATGCCTTTTAATTTGCTGTCCCTAATTCCTTGGATCTCTACCCTTTGACTTCCCCATTTTGCTTTGTTTTTTTTTCCTTCAAAAAACAACTTAAATCTCAATTTCTGCAAGAAACTTTTGCAGTTCTCTGGACTTTTAGTGTCTTCCTTCTGAAATTACCTTCCATTAGACTGCATAAACTTTGTGTGTATATTGTAGGGAGGGGGGTGGAAGAGGAGGATGGATTCTCCCCTATTAGAACGTGAGTTTCTTGAGGGGAGTGATCATAGTTTTACATATATCTCGAATGTTTAGCCCAGTTCCTGGCACATAATAAATACTTATAACAAAGTAAAAAGGAAAAATAAAAAAAGAACCTGTGAATCTGTGTTGGTAAATTGGATGTTTCCTTATTGGGAGTTTCCTAAACCAATGAAATCACAGGCCTAGTCCAAAAAAGAGAAATAAAATCCTTTCTAACATGGTTCTATGCTCATGTACTTCTCCTCTATAAATTGCACATAAATGCTCTCAATGCATTATAAATTTGGGCACACTGGGTGAAAATTCCATTTGTCCAAGTATAGTTATGGCTCTGTCTGGTGGGAATCTACCCATACCAAGTAAACCTCAGGGAAATGTTGGTACCAAAGAAAGACTGTCCTAAGCAAACTTAGTTGGGCCTATCTTGCTGCAGGCTCCTGCATAATATAAATATAAATTGCTGAGGAATACCTGAAAAAGCTGGCAAATTTTGCTAGAAGAAGCAATATCAGGCTACTTTGTAGTTGGGGAAATGCTGAGGTAGGAAAAGCACTAATTATGCTTCTGAATGACATTTCTGTACATCGCAGCTTCCCACAAAAAGAGATTTTTTTCAAAATTAAAAGTGTTTCAGATTAAGAAAGCACTGAAGTGTAGGTATGGCTGCCAAGACATTTCATGTCTTCAGAGGGAGCCAGGAAGTAGAGATTTTTAGCAGAAACTGTATGCGTTCCAAGCAGTTATGCATGAAGGGCACCATATCCCATGTACTCACACACATCTGAACTCGATGGAAATCCATGCAACCAAAATATAAGTGTTACTGGCCCTGCCAACATTTTTACCTTCTCTGTAATTTTTAGAATAGTGTTACAGAAATGCAGCAATGTGACCAGAGTAATGGGATTTGTAAGAGAAGTGGAAGAAGAAAGATATAACAGATGATTGGCTTGAGGGCAAAAAAAAACTTCAGTGAGAGCTTAACAGAAGTGGGCCAACGTTAGGAGAGATGGACAAAGGTGTCTGTCTGTGTTCTTGTTAATTCAGTGACTTTATAACTCACATCATGACAGCTACTTTCTGTAGGTAGGAGTAATCACAATAATCTGATAGTGGGCTATTAGAGGAAATTAGAATGTGCATTCTAATTTTTAAAAGGGAGAGGAAAGAATCTGTCCCTAATCCTTTTTAATAGAGAGGCTATTTTTCCCTTTTCTGAAATCTTGAGATTACACCTGAAGGACAGGGGCCCATCCTGATAGAATATTGCCTGAGGAAAGTGACTGAGAGGATGTCTTTGATTTCTGACTCCATTTTCCTGCCTGAGAATGACATGTCACAGTGGCAGCCAATTTGGAGACCTACCAGAAGTCTCCAGATCTACCAATGAATAATAATCACCACATGAGGTTCCAATGGATGAAAGCATTTCTCTGTGCCTTAAACCTCCTTCCTATCTGCCCCTCCCCCCAACTCACCTTATCATACCAGGCAGGGAAAAAAGTGAGGGAAGGAGATGTGGGAACCCCACAAAATCTAATTGACTACTGTACTATTGCACTGGCCTCTAGGCTGGAGAGATGAAAAGATGAGATATTAGTAAAATGTCACCATTCCACCTCCACTTTTAAGCATCTTTAATTCACCCCTTCATTCGTGGAATTCATTCATTCCCCTGATCCCTTTACTCCAACAGCCAGAAATACAGTGAACTCATGAAACTCCTTTGATTGTCAAAAGTCCCATGAATGATCAGAGAAAGCTGGGTAGGGAACTCCAGATGCCAAGGCTTCTGGAGGGGACATTCTTTCAGGGAACAGAAGGATTCAACCAGAAACTTAGGACATATAGTGAAAAATAAGTCTAGGAGTTTATCTTCTCCAGGTCACACTCTTGATTCTCTCAACTTTCTCTACCATGCAGTTTATATTTATATTACGCAAAAGCCTGCAGCAAGATAGGCCCAACTAAGTTTGCTTAGGACAGTCTTTCTTTGGTACCAACATTCCCCTGAGGTTTACTTGGTATGGGTAGATTCCCACTAGACAGAGCCATAGCTATAACTGGACAAAGGGAATTTTCATCCAGGGTGCCCAAATTTATAATGCATTGACAGCATTTATGTGTTATTTATAGGGGAGAAGTACATGAGCATAGAACCATGATAGCAAGGATATTTTTTTTCTTTTTTGGACTAGGCCTGTGATTTCATTGGTTTAGGAAACTCCCAATAAGGAAACATCCAATTTATCAACGCAGATTCACAGGTTCTTTTTTTGCCTTTATACCTCTAGAACCTAGCATAGGGTACACAATTAATAAATGCTTGCTGATTGATTGATCAATTGATTGGTTGGTATATTAAAGGCAGAATTTGAATACAGATCTTCCTGTCTCCAAAGTTGACCCTCTAATCACTGCATAGTAAAAGGTCTCTTCCCCTCCCCCCCATTTCAAGTTAGTAGTTAGATTACTCTAGAATTGGATAGAATTGAAATTGAAATTTTCAGTCCTAAAAGTATAGGTCAGGTTTAAAAGGAGGTCATCTTCCTGATGATCATTAATAAGTCACAGGATTTGAGGGTTCACTCCTGTAGTGATGATATGTTAACAGAGATTCTCCGTCTGTACTCCTTAAATTTCTGTTTTTTTATCTTAGAAGAGGGAGCACTCTATTTAGATTACAGTAAAAAATAGCCTGAAAGTAAGGCCTAAAATGACTCCTGAACCTTGACATAGAGAATCATAAAATCAGAGCTAGAAGGCATAAGCCTTGAGGTGAGTGAGTTCAACCCCATCATTTTACAAAGAGAAAATGGAGCTCAAGTTGTTTGCCCAGGGTCACAGAGCTAGCAAATATCTGAAGCAGGACTTGAACCAAGATCTTCCTAACTCCAAATCCAGTGCCCTATAAATTATACCATGCTGCTTCTCAACAATAATAATAGCTAATATTTATATAGTTATTTGCATATAGTATTTCATTTAATTCTCACACAAATCCTGTGTTTTTGTTGTTCAGTCATTTTTCAGTCATGTCTGACTCTTCGTGACCCCATTTGGATTTTCTTTGTAAAGATACTAGAGTGGTTTGCCATTTCCTTCTCCAGCTGATTTTACAGATGAGGAAACTAAAGCAAACAGAGTTAAGTGACTTTCCCAGGGTCAACAGCTAGTAAGTGTCTGAGGTCATATTTGAACTCAGATCTTCCTGACTTCAGTCCCAACATTTTATCCACTACCCCATCTAGTTGCTCATGAAATCCTGTGAGGGAAGAGTTATTATTATCCCTATTTTGCAGCTAAGGAAACTGAGGCATTGGATCACAATGTTAGGTGGTACCCTAGGTAGGACTTGAATTCAAGTCTTCCTAAATCTAGACCCAACACTAATTTCATTTTTCTGTAGCCTTTGAAGAATCAGCAGAATTAATGGAAAGTCCTAAGAGACAGAATTCTGATTCTGACTCTTAGAATAATAAAAAAAAAAAACCTCTTGTCAGACTTAATTAGTTGTGGTGTAAATAAAATACATTTATTCTATACAGGTATTACTTTAAAATTGTCCCTTTATATAATTATTATTGAATGGTACTTCAGCATAAACTAATCTGTAGATGGCAGGAGGGGCTGGAGTACTTGATAGTCCCCCAGGAAATTTGAAGGCTCTCACATTTGCATTTCTGCTCACGTGACCTGGATGGTGGGGTACATTTTCTGTGTGTAGATTTTTAGTCCATACAACAGAAATTAGCTCATATGAGAACCAAACCCACGACCTTGACCTCATTAGTACCCCTTGCAAACCAACTTACCTAGCTGATCCCAAAGGTAATATAAATAACTAATTATAAAGTACATTCCGTTGAAGGTAGTAAGACCAATACTCCCTTTCAGCACCCTCTAAAGCCACATAGACATTAGCACTGTAATTAGGGAAAGCCAACAGAGATGTGGGGAGATGGTGATTTGCACTGTGAGCAATTATAACCACACAGAAGCAGCATTTAAGTGAGCCATTTAAGGAGAAGGAAGGGCCATTATGGTTGCCAGTGGATTATTAGAGTGGCTACAATCCTTTGGGATAATTCAGTTATCTGCAGAGTGAGGATTAGACCCAGGCAAGCCACTAGGGCTCAGGAAAAGGATAGCTGCATGGCTTGCAAACCTCAGAACTCATTATCATAGACTGTCCTCCTTGCCAATGTCCCAGTATGTCTATCCTTGCCCCCTGACATACATTGCAATGGGTACCCCCAAAATGGCCACTTTGAACAAATGGTAACTCCCCAGAAACGAACTCACATCCTCCACCAGAGAAACTGACTCTTTCCTAGAAAGGGTCCTAATTTTTCTATCACAAAACAAACCTCTAGTGCCTGATAAGCTTTTCTTTTAATTACATATTTTTCTCTTATTTGCCAGCTCATCATGGTCTGCTTCTGCTATGAGATCCAAGGATATTTTAGCAGACAGCCAGGAAAGAGGCTGTCACAGCTGGAAACACTGGTGGAGCAACTACCGCGGCATGACTAGGCCACTCTGTCTGGGGCAATACCCTGGACTTACATCCTACAGCTCCTGTGCTGTGAGCAACCTTAACTAAATCCTGAGAAGGACAAAGGAAAGAAGATTGATATTCATAGAATTGATGGAACTGTTACATCTTGAACTTCCAAACATACCCATAGAATGATGAAGGGCACCCGCAGAAAGTTCCTCTTATCAGCAAACATGAAACAGGTCCCAAGGAAACTCAGATGATTGTAACAAATTTGTTCTCATTATACTCATCTATTAGTCCTCCTCATATTTTTGTCTTCTATCAATTCAATTTAATTCAGTAAAAGTTTATAAGGCACCTACTATGTGACAGGCAGGGCATCTAGGTCTGGGGGTACAAACAAGAAAAAGAAAGACAATCTCTACCCTCAAGGAGCTTGCAATCTACTGGGGGAGAAGACAATACACAAAAGGAAACTGAAGGGGGGAGAAAGAGAGATGGAAAATGAAGAGCAACCTAGAAAGTTCTGTGTCCTATACAAAAGAAGATTTGGGGGGAATTTACAGCTCAGCCCTCCTGTCAAATGGGAGAGGCAACTGAGAGAGCAGAGAAGCTGTTGAGTATCAAAAGCTGAATCATTCTGCCTGGTGATGAGATTTTAGATTAGCTTACCCTGGGGAAGGCATGATATTCTTGGAAGCAAGACTGAGCAGAGTCACTAATGCCACTCCTTTTGTATAATGTAGGCTGCTCAGTGAGTTTCTGCTACAATTACATCAATCTCTTCGGCTAGCTCCCACCTTGGGAGTTGTCTCACAGGTAACCCTAGGTTCAACTTCACAAGTTTGGGAGTTCAGGAATCAAATTTTCTAGAAATAGATACAACTTGTTTATGAAAGAAGAGGATTGTCCACATGGTTCCTATGCTGCATCTTGTTTGGAGAACAAAACCAATGAATTACTCAAATAGTGTAATGGAAATTTCACTAAATTATTGTTACACTATTACATATTATTACACTAAATGGAAAGATGATTGCTTGTTCAGCATCTCCCAAAGTCTATTGAGCTTCCAAGGAAAGACTAAAATACAAGAAAGCATTACAATTCTTACGAGAACTATGGAGGTTTCGGTGAGAAAATGGGCTTTACCAGAATGTCATAGAGTTAGACAGCAGGTACAAGTTCAATACTCTTCTAGGACACTAGCTAATAAGTTGCTGTTGATGATGACAATGATGATGATGATGATGATGATGATGGTGATGATGATAGCATTTACTTTAAAGTTTGCAAAGCAATTTACAAATTTATTTTATCTTCACAGCAGCCCTGGGAGGTAGGTGCTGTTATTATTCCCATTTTACAAATGAGGAAATTGAAGCAGACAGAGGTTAAGTGACTTGTATAGGGTCACAGCTAGTAAATGTCTAAGGACAGATCTAAACTCAGGTCTTTCTGATTCCAGATCCTGTACTTTATCCATTGTGCCACCCTGCTCCTTTATTTGTTTTCTCTACCTATTTATGGGCCCCTGTAGCTTTAAGTCTTATACATTTTCTATGGAGTGAAATAAAGGCTGTTCCACATCTGGAATTCCATATGCCAGGAATGTTTGTACAAGAACTAGGGAGCCATTTTACCCACATTTCAAATATCTAAATGGGATCTTGTCCTTGAGTAGATGAAGAGATTTTTCCCAGATCAACTCTAGATGGAGTCAATGAGCCTAAAAGCCAAACTGACCTTCGAGTCAGCCCCCAGGATTAAACTCAGTCACTAGGATCCCGAAATTTCTGAGACACCTGGAAATCATAGTTTACATTATTATGACATAAATTTGATGGTGGCCAATAGGGTCCCAAAGTTTATCGTGCTCGGACTTCAGTGACTCAAGTAGCACAGTACTCTCTCTGAATCTGGCTTTCATAGACAAAGCATCAATCTTTCCCAAAACTGTTGTAACAACTGAGGCTTTGAGTCAAGGTAATGCAAAGAAAGGGCTAATCAAAAGCCTCCTCATCATGAATGTGGCAGACCAGGGGACCTTGTTTACAAGGGCAAGGGGAGACTCCCAGCAAACAAGACATTTTAAATTCAAGTCCCTTCCCTAGGTGGGTCAATGCTAGGAAAAGAAAAAGGTATAGGAACCATCAGTTTACTCTTACTTGCAGAACTACCAGCCTAATAACTATATAAAGATACGCTGCTTTGTGAATAGTTCGCACATATAATAGTATCGTTTATCAGATGTATTGAAGAAGGAAAGGCCATTCTATTATCAGGAAAATCATTAAAGTAGCTGTGACCTTATCACCTTTGGGTTAATTTGGTGAGCCTATATAGTTCTATCCTCTGATCTTTAGCCTAAAGATCAGGACCAGACTATACAACATAGAAAGGGCTCAGTTACTTTGTTTGGCTTTCCTTCAGAATTTTCTTAACGTGGAAGGAACCAGTCAATAATAGCCCTCTCCCCATTTATATATTCCATACCTGCATTTTCCCTGGTGGGTTAAGCCACGAGGAAGACATCTCCCATGTGTCTGTCCTCCCTCATATGTCCTAGTTTCTTTGGCTAGGCTTCATACCTTCCCTAATTGAAAGGAGTCGGGTTTTGTTTTGTTGTCGTTTTTTTTTTCGGGGGGGGGGGGTGGTTTGGTCTTTTGATTTTTGTTGTTATTGTTGCTGTTGTTATTTTGTTTTGTTTGCTGGCAAAGCTAAGTCATAAGATCATATGAACTATGAATCTAGATCTAGAACTGAAATGTGCCTCAGAAGTCATTTAATCCAACTTTCTCATTTCCCAGGTGAGAAGACTGAAAACTAAGAAAGAGAAGTGATTTGTCCAAAGTCATGACAGCCAAAAAATACCCAAGACCTTTGACTCCAAAGGCAATATTCTTGCCACAATGTTTTAACACCTCTTGAGTTTATAAAACTATGCAGTTATATACCATTTCTAATTGAGCAAATGTTCTGACTATATATAACCTGTTACTCTAAAGGTATTTTTGAGGCCCATATAATAATAATAATAATAATAATAATAATAGAGACCTTTTACTGGCTGCTCCTTTGGAGGGAAGTTGAACCACTCTTGTGTCTCTCTTATCTCAACCTGTAGATGTCACTTCTCTCCCCTCTCTGAGTGACAGAGTCCAGAATAAAAAAATTGTATTCAAAACACCTCAAGGCTCTAACTCACTGCCTCCTTTAAAGGAGGTAAGAAATTTTTGTAATTAAATGTTCTCAGGAAACCAGGAACTCAGTAAGATAAAGAACCTGTGTCAAAAACAAGTGAGTTGTAAAGTTGGGATCAATTATAAAGCTCCTATTTTCCTTTGTCCAGTGGTTTCCTCTAGAAAGGACACAGCAGTGATCAATTGCCCACACAGCACTATTAATCTGAAGGTCTGGACTGCTCTTTATCGGAGTTGTCATTTTAGTTTTATGTGAGAAGCCCTTTCTTGTTTTGATTGCCTTTATATTTAATCCTTACCAATTTTATGACCAAGTAAAACAGGGATCAAATTTACTACCCACTCTCAGTTTCATGAAATTATTTGGACAACTGTTAGCAATGGAGCGGAAAAAACTGTTACTTTCTAACATCCAAATCATGCTCAAATAGTCTGCGAGCCTGGGATATTTATTCTCTGAAAATCTTTCATATCAAAAGCAATAATGACCTTTTGGGAAGAGTCATAAGTAGCTTATTAGAGCATGTTTCAGCACCAGTATGGTTAGGAATATGAAGCAGTTGTTAACATGTCTAAGCATTTTACATAATAGACTTATTATCATGGCTACTAAGGTCATTGAAAGTTTCTTACCATAAAAAAGAAAGTACAGGAACATAAATATTGGCCACAATAGGAGCTCCCTTATTCATCAATAATTCAACTATCAACTACAGTGTTCAACATGTATGAGGAATTTTATCCTTAATTCAAATATAATAAAGATGATTTAAAGAAAAATTCCTGCCCCCTTTATTAATTCTTTTCATTTTAAAATCAATGATGGATACATAACCTGAGTTTGTGTATTAATTCAAAACATAAATAAAATTAAAACTCACTTAAACTGTAAGCATTTACATAATAATTTTCATACATAATTATAACTATAAACTTATGAAGTATATTATATAATAAAATAATGATATAATTAAGGAACTCAAGGACAGATGAAATTTTGAAACAACTAAAACCAAGATTGCATCCTCTGAGATAATTAGTGAGTGCACAATTACCTATTCACATAAATGAATCAATAATTAATGAAAGCAATAGTATAGGCCCTTAACACTGCAAGGGACCTCAGTTAGTCTTCTAGTACATCCACCTGTCCCTGGCAGGTCTACATCTAAATAGTATAATGTGATAAGACCCATTTAGTTCTAAAACACCTTGCTACCTAGTTTCAATGAAGAGTGTTTTGAGTAATCATAATTATGTAAATACAATTTGAACTCCCATCCAGTTAATCAAATAGCAGAGCATTTCATTAGGCCAGCATAGAAAAGTAACAGGAAAACATTAAATAGCAGAATTGCTTTATGTTTCCTATACCTAAATGGGTACAATGTCCCACAAACCCCCAAGCTAGTAAAAATGATGCATTCTGCTTAGTAAGAAAGACTTGGAGAATGGTTTCAATACCTCTCATGGTTCTAGCTTCCAGGAACCTCCTTTGCTTCACTTCTGCTCCAATCTGCTACTGATCCTTTCTGCCTCTGAAGCCAATACTCAATATTGTTCCACTGACTGCCGCTGGCATCTGCTGCACTGGCATCTTCTGGTGTTGCCACAGTACAGCCTCTTCTTCCTTAAATGTACAATTTTATCCTTTAAGTTCAGATATAAAAATTCTTTGAATAAAAATTACTGGCTACAATGTTAATTTCTTTTTGAAAAAAAATCAATGATGGAGACCTTAATTAAATAATATTTTTAGTGCCTACTACATGCCAGGCACTGAGTTAAGCCCTGCAGACATAAAAGAAGGCAAAAGACAGCCCCTGCCCTCAAAGATCTTACAATCTAATAGGGAAGATTAGCTAACCTAAACATCAATATTAATCCCTGAGTCAATATATCCAGGGGCTAATCATAATCTGGGTGTCTAGGTGGTACAGTGGATAGAACCAGCCTGGAGTCAGAAAGACTTCAGTTCAAATATGGTTTTAGACGTTTACTAGCTACAAGAACCTGAGCAGGTCACTTAACTCTGTTTGCCTTGGCTTTCTCATCTATAAAATGAGTTGGAGAAGGAAATGACAAAACAATCCAACATCTGTGCCAAGAAAACCCCAAATGAGCTCATGATGAGTTGGACAAGACTAAAATGACTGAACAACAACAATCATTATTCCTCCATGTTCAGATCTCTGTCAATCAAGCCTGTCACAATATATAAAGTCTTAGGTAGTTGTCAAAGTCCACGTTTAAAAAAAAAAATTTCACTTGCCCGCCACTCACAATTCCAAATCCAAATGAAAATCTCCTAGCTCTCCATATAGTTGGGTTAGAATTAGTGAACCCCTTTCATCTCCCAGCAAGTCCCTGAAAAGTAAGTCCATGGAGAATTCAAATTATTTTGAAATGTCAATAAGACTCAAAGAGGTACAAGGAAGCAAGGTGACTTGGTAGACCTCTGTCCTTTATTCCTGACGGCAAATGTTCCTATGCCCCTTCCAATTATAACAATTGCAATCTATTTTATTATCAAAGACTAGTAGTTTAGTTTGTGTCATCTGTTCTAATAATACTGTTTTTTAACTTCTTTGGGCATCAGTTTCCTTATCTGTAAAATTTGGGAGCTAATGGGATGACCTCTAAGGGCCCTTCTTTTCTGTCCTATTAGCCAAACTAATAGATATGAAGTAGTACCACAGAATTGTTTCCATTTGCATTCCTCCAATCAATAGCAATTTAGAGCACCTTCTCATACGGCTATAGATAGCTTTGATCACTTCATCTGAAAACTGTTCATATCTCTTAATCATTTATCAACTGGGGAATGGCTCCTACTTTTATAAATTTGACTCAGTTCTCTACTGAAGAAATGAGGTCTTCATCGAGAAACTTGCTTCAAAATTTTTTCATAGTTATGATTGCTAAATGTATCTCTCTCCATCATATTCTCCCTGTCCCTATTCTATTCTCTCTCTCTTTTCACCCTGTCACTCCTCAAAAGTTTTGCTTCTGACTACCAACACATCCCTTCTCTTATCCCCTTTTCCTTTCCCTTCTACTTTCCTATAGAGCCAGATAGATTTCTATTGAGTGTGTATGCTATTACATCATTGAGCCAATTCCAATGAGAGTAAGGTTCACTCACTCCCCTTCATCTTCCCCATCTTTCCCTCCACTGACAAAGCTTTTTCTTGCCTCTTTTATGCTATATAATTTACCGCATTATACCCCTCCCTTTCCCTTTCTCTCAATGCATTTCTCTTTCTCACCCCTTAATTTTATTATTTTTTAGATATCATGCCTTCATATTCAACTCACACCTGTGCCTTCTGTCCGTATATACTCCTAACTGTCCAAATAATGCCAAAGTTTTTATGAGTTACAAGCATCATCTTACCATGTAGGAATTTAAACAGTTTAACCTTATTAAGTCCTGTATGGGTTCCATTCCCTGTTTACCTTTGTATGCTTCTCATGAGTCTTGTATTTGAAAGTCAAATTTTCTATTCAACTCTGCTCTTTTCATCAAGAATACCACTGAAAATTCATTTTTCCCCTGAAAGATTATATTCAGTTTTGTTGGGTAGGTGATTCTTGGTTGTAATTCTATCTCCTTGCCCTCTGGAATAGCATATTCCAAGCCCTCTGATCTTTTAAAGTAGAAGCTGCTGACCATTGTGCTATCCTGACTGTGGCTCCACAATAGTTGAACCATTTCTTTCTGACTGCTTGCACTATTCTCTCCTTGACCTGAGAGTTGTGGAATTTAGTTATAATATTCCTGGGAATTTTCATTTTGGAATCTCTTTCAGGAGGTTATTCTTTCCATTTCTATTTTACTCTCTGGTTCTAGAATATCAGGACAGTTTTCCTTGATAATTTCTCAAAAGATGATGATTAGGCTTTTTTGTTAATCATGGTTTTAATATAGTCCGGTAATTTTTAAATTAGCTCTCCTGGATCTATTTTTCAGGTCAGTTGTTTTTCCAATGAAATATTTCACATTGTCTTCTATTTTTTCATTATTTTGGTTTTGTTTTATTGTTTCTTGATTTTTTTTATAAAGTCATTAGCTTCCATTTGCTCAATTCTAATTTTTAAGGAATTATTTTCTTCAGTGAGCTTTTGGAC